>VFFE01006991.1:924122-1289612 GCA_008921705.1 Burhinus oedicnemus | reverse complement strand
AAATTTTTTTAGGGGGGAATTAAAAAAAAAAAAAAAAAAAGCCACAGAGACACAAACCCTTGAAAAAGGAAAGGAAAAGAAAGAAGGGAAAAGTATATTAGAATGGCCAATGTTATCAAAGAAAACCTCACAGGAAAAAGTGCTAAAGCGTGCCAGTAAGGAGAAATATGATATCATGTAGAAAGCTTTCTGTGGAAAGATTTTTGCAAATAAGCAGGGTATTTCCATGGGGCACAAGGAGGCTGATTCAACTGTGTGTGGCTCCGGTTTTGCCCTGGTGTATGTTTATAACACTGATGAAATGCAATAGCAAACCAGGCCCACTGAACCTATATTTTATGTTCCGTATATCGTGCAGAAGTGTGCTGTTCAGGGTCTGACAGCACATATCAATTTCAGGATAGCCAAGCCAAATCCAATAACGAATTCTTATCCTACCCCCAAAGTGAAGGTTTGTCAAACCACATGAAGAGCTGGCTCAGTGACATCTAATGATTGCTCACAGGCTGACTAATGATAAAGTCAGGCTTGTGTTTTCAGTTTAATTAAGTAATGGGTGGTAAAGAATCCATAAAACAAACTGGAACAATAAAGCCATCTTGTAGTTAAAACCAGCATTTAATCCTTGTTTACACAGAGAGACAGGACATCTTGCTCTTCTGGGTCATTATGCTTCACTTCATTCAGCGGGTCCTGAACCTGCTTCACCACAATTAGTCACGTTTACAGGAATGTGGAAGATGAAGGAAGCAAATTGTCCTGGTCATTTTAGGACTAAGATCCACCTTTTCATATTGCAATTATTCTATCAGTATAGCCACTTAATCCAGTGAAGTCAGTAGCACCTGAAAAACACAACAGTGGCAGAGTACGGTGGTGTTTCCTGTACCCAGATCTTTCTGTTCTTCAGTTTGTCATAACAATTCAGCAACTTCTGACAAAAAATAATTACTCTCTCTCTGCTCAGCTCTTCCCAAACATAAGAAAGGGGATGGTAGCTTGCATTGACAGGGAAACAAAATTTATTGCTCTTTATTAAGAGCTATATTTTTCTCTGTTCTGAAATGTTAGTAATCAGTCATGTGCCAATATTTCTCTTTTTTTTTATTTTTTATAAAATGTATTCAAAATCCAGGCAAAGGAACGGTCTGGCAATTGGAAATAGTATCTCTGTGCACAGTTCATTGCACAGTTCACTCTTGCCCCAAATCTCTTGTCTTCTAGTTCCTTCCTGGCGACCCTGTTCCAGCACTGTTTGCTGCCTGCTTGTTTCCTTCTTTCCATGCTTGGTGGCTTCTGCTCACAGAGAGGGGCGTATCTCAGACAATATCCCCCCAGTTCTGTCTGCACACTTCTGTTTCTGATTATCTTGCAGATGTTAGGTAAGTTGTAGGCAGTGAATCCTGAAGTTTCCGTGTCCTTTCTCTAACGTCTAGCGTAGCAAATACTTAACCTATCATACTCATTGATTTCACTGAGGCATCACCCAGCCTCCCTTGTAACAATGTATTTGAGTGAGAAGCAGAATAGGAGTTTATTTCATTAATCATTTTCTCATCCTGTTTCCTAGCAGAACTCCAAAATCATATGAATCTCATTGCTCTGTGTTACAAAGGTGGGTTTGAAAATAAGCTGCGTTATCACCTTACTGTATTGGCTAGACTTGAAAACACAGGAATTCAGTACTTTGCATGTCTTTGTATTCTACAAAACATTCTACAAAATATGCTTCTGTCAGCTATTAATTTTACTTCTAAAGATGCTTTTCTGTCTCCACAAACATTTTTTGGAGCAAAATGGCTTGTTTGGTGAGTCTTAATATTTAAAGACTTAAAAGAGAAAAGACTTATAAGATTTAAAGGAATTAAAATTGTTTCATTTATTTATTTATAACTCATCTGCAATTCATCAAGGTGCTGACAGGAGTTAAGAGATTCAGCTGTAGAGTTTGCTCACCAGTGTTACCTGCCAGTTTCTAAAAATGCATTTCACCTTGGGTTCTTCAGCTCTCTCTTACTCAACTTTTTCATAAGCTGTACGGAAGTCCCCTGTCTGGAACAAGGGCCACATTGTGACCGCTCTGCGGCTGAGCATGGAGATTGCAGAAGAATCTCTCTCTGTTTGTGCCCTTCAGTGTGAGGGCTCTCACAATCAGACCCTTTGAGCTAGGGGAGTGCAGGGAATACACTCTCTAGGTATTGCCTGCTGGCAACAATGACCTTTGGGGACATGACCCAGACCTCTCCTCCACACTGGCAATCACATCACTTCAGTGCTGGCCCGATGCGATGAAGACAGTGCACTACATGGCTTCAATGCGTCTGTCAAAATCTGAAAGGACTCTGTTTTATCTTCATTCTCCTAACAAGGCTGTTCCTAAAGGGCAGCAGGGATTCCCAAATGACGAACACTAACACAAGAGTACATTCTGTTAACCACTTTTTTTTCAAGCAAATTGGAAAATAATTCTTTTCATATAGATTAAGAGACAGGAGGGTAAGCTAGTTTTGAATGCTGAAGACTTAAGGACATGAGCAGATCATGGCAGAGTCTGTTAGATGTAATTTTCAGCGGGTATGGGCAGGATAAAAAGCATCTCGATATGGCCAACAGCAGGCAAAAGCTGATTGTGAGCAACCAGTTTAAACATCTTAAACATTTCCAACACATTTTTATTGTTAGGGGTGACAAATTCGTCTATTGTGTTGGCACTTGCTTAAGTCAAATTGCTTTCGTATGAAACAAGTCCACGTATCTAGGGCAGACCAAGGTTTTCCAGGAAGAAACATAGGCACATGGGCCGTGTACTGTAGGCTTAGGAAATCCCGTGCTTCCAGGAAATGTTTGATCTATTGTGCATGTACAGTACAAATTATTTGTGTCTGAGCATTGAATCCACTGGATGTGACAGTTAGCTGTACATATGCCTCAGAGCTGATGAAGACCTCCAGGAGCATTGGGCTCACTGTGCATGCACCATACAATTTATCCACGCATGTTGAGTAGATGCTTCCAAAAATTCCAGCTGTCTGGCACTCACCCAGAGAGATTGCTAGGTAGCTGAGCACCCCAAAATCCAAAGCAAACCCTTCAAATTCCACCTGGACTGAATTTGAAATCAAGATGTATGGCAGCCCTGGATTTACTACTATAACTTTACCAGTCCTTGGCATGAATTACTCAGTTAAGCCACACAGTAAGCAGGAGGCAGACACATTTCATTCCACAGCTTGGTGCAAGCAACTACCTAGTGTCTCCACCCAAAGTAGCAAACCAAGATGAAGCAGAGTCACATGAATGAAAAGGAGAGGGGGAAGCACAAATGCCCTAGGTCCTGTCTAAACTCTGGTACTGCACGAGGTTTAATGCTGTTCACTGCATGCACTCAGTCCATCCTCAGACAGCTATCTGTGGTAGCGAGGAAGCTCTCACAAAAGGTGGTAGAAAAGCTGTATTTCTCTTTTGCTTCCTACCGCTCTGGCAGTGTCACTTCTCAGGTAAGCAACAGCCCTGTGAGCACTCCCTGGGGATAGCATCGTCTCAAGCCAACCGGAGTATGTCAGGCCACTATGCATGCGTGTGTGTGCAGCTACAAATACCAAGGAGGCTGGGAGGAGGGTAATGTGCAGACTAATCCAGAATCTTCTCTCACACTAAAATTGATAAGCCTTTGCCAGCAACTCACGCTTAGCCAGACTCATTATAACACAACAGGATACAGTTAAAACTGCAGGAGACGCACAGGTTCAAGAGCTGCAGCGAGGCTTAAATCGTTCAACAAGCAAAGAAGCAAAGCAAGTAAAACCCACAGGGGATGTAAACTGGACAGTGTTAAAAGATTTTTTGGCTCTAGAAGCACAAACTAGATTTTCCAAAGAAAAAGAAATATTAAAATAGTCATCATGCATGACAGAACACTGAAACATAGGGGCTCAAACTTTCTATAACTTTCAGTACAGCTTCTAAAATTGCCTGTGTTTATGTGGCAATTGTGGAAGGGTAGGTGCTTATTTTTATTTTAGATCATTTTAAAGGAGTATCCTTTCAACCATCATGATTATTATCATTAAGGAGCTCACAGTTTTTACAGAACTTTCTCTCTCTGAAGTACTTCAAAAGACGAATTCATTCATTTTGGTTGAATTGAGGTAATAACATAAAGAACTGGACCATACTGTCTACTGGAAGGCATCTAATGCAACTATATACATCGCAAATGTAAGCTCTTTAAGCTCCTGACATAATCACTAAAGGGAGGCAGATACTTCTAGAGAGTGAACACGTCAACTAAACAGGAGCTCAAAGTCATGCAATAGGTCTTTGAAGTTTTCTTTGTGCTTAGTTTTAAGTGAACTCCAGCTGTTACTTTCTCCCTTCCTATAATTAATGCACCCTTTTAAGTAGATGTCACCACTCCACCCATTACATTTTTTTCAAAGGCTTCAGGACCTGAGCAAACAAGCAGTACTTTTTTCACAAATTATTGGATTTTCCTGTAAATGTTTTTTAATGTATATGGAAGGCAATGGTTGAGCTACAAAACATGAATATGTAAACTCTCCAATGTATTTATTTACATTTTAGTCATGAATGGTATTGGTTACCCTGCAATTCATGAGAAAACATTTTGAACATTGTGCTTAATGGTATTTACAGGACTGGACTGAAGTAATGTGAAGCAACACATTGAACCTTTAAAGCTAAGCAACACACAACTTTTAGAACTATTCTATCGAAAAAAATGCTTATGTAGTGAAGATACTCTTGAATCTTTCGACAGAGTGGGGAGCAACTTTACATTGTCACTATAAAAATCCTGCATAAGATTCTCAGATAATTATAAACGGTTACAACCCCACTGGCTTAATTTATCCCTTATGTTTAAATTCAGAACATCCTTCTTTGTGGTGCTGCTAATGTTGAAGTTATTACAAATCACAAAAATTTCATGAGCAAATATACTTCTCACCATTTAGATTTTTCTCGGCAGAATCTGCGTTGGCTGTCAAGCAATTCTGAACACTCTGCTTGTATTTTCCATGGTGTATTGTACTTTGTGGCACACTGAATCAGTCAGAAGGAATGAAAAATTTGCTGGAAAATGCTGTAGCCAAATAAAAATCAAGATGTGCGCATAGTTCTATTTTTTGCCTCTCAAGCACATTGGTAAAGATTGTATGTGTTACTTTGGAAAGAGTCCCAAATTTGCTGAATAGACTGCTTTTTTGTTAATGTGACTGCTTAATAAAACAATGTAGATAAAGAATGGGCAATGAATAAAGATGAATTTTGGAGAATATCTCAAAGCACTATCTTCCTGTTTTTACCTGAAGAAAAATAGGTACGCATCAGCTGGAAACTGGTGGAAAGTACATCAATATGGAAACTCTTGTCAATGTCCTGAACAGTCTGCGACTTTATTCTGGGTGACTTGAAGGAACATGAGGCCTCATCTCTACCTCTATCTCCCTTTCCATCCCTCTGTCTGCATCCATCCCTGAACCCTGCCTCTTTCCCTTCCTTTTCCATTTTCCAGAAAGCAAGTGCTGCTGGATTGGGTGAGAGCCTTGTGTAGAGGTGGTGCAAGCAGGGAAGCGGATAAGGTCTCTGTGCACAGAGGAGGTGATACCAGTGTGGCACAGGGGGACCTGACACACAGGGCAAGGGATGGGGATTGCAGCTGATGGGTGCGTTCCCACATGTTTCTCCAACAGCGTTTGGCCATCATATCTCCTTACCAGAAGGAGACACACTCTCTCCATCCAATTCTAAATGTTTATGAAAAACTCAGAGTCGAAGCAAGTATGGTACTTTACATTCTAAAAAAATAAACTACTGAATAATCCCAAACAGCTATGCAATATTAACAGAGGTAAATCCTCTTGGCTCTGCTGAAGCCAATAAAGTTTTGCTAATGCGGTGCACATTTCACCTTCAAGCTTTAAAAAGCAAGCTATATTAGAATAGATTTTTGACCAACATTTTTGAGGGAAACAATTAAGAACTAATTTCTTGCTAATCCACTCATGTGATTTTTGGTCAAAATTTTAGGGTGTTTCACTCACTTTAAAATTAAAAAAATTATTATTTGGTAGCCTCTTCCATTCAGGACATCGATAACTGTACAAGCATAATTGTGTAAGTATAAAGCTGAATTTAAAGCAAAACCTGGTAGAAGACTCCTATTGGAGACTGGTCTAGAGAATTTTAATTTATAATGTAGGTACAGAAATGTATTGGCAAGAACCTGTTGAGTTGCCAGATGATGCTAGCATTACCAGTACTACAAAAAGTCATGGTGAGATGATGGGAGATGTAACCATAAGAAAGGACAGAGCAGAGCTGAAGATGAAGAACAGAAGCTTAAATTTGATGGAGACAAAGACAACAGACAGGGGACACCAAGTAGAAGATCACAGGTCTCCAAACAGCAGACATTCCCATTTTTTGAGGAATCAGTGGACCACAAAATCAAATTTAGTTTATTATGTTCTCATGTCTTCAACAGAAGAATGAAGAGGGAAAGGAAAAAACAATGCATGTTCTTATACTTTGGCTATACAATTCCAATCAGTGGGGTATAAAAGGTTTACTGTGATCTTAAAGTGATTTCTAGGGTATGCTAAAGAGACAGAGGGAACGCTTTCATGAGAATTTTCAAGGCAACACCCTAAATTTCAAGCAGTATTTTTCTAATTTATGTTCAAATGCTTGTACTACGTGCCTGTGAAAAACATGTTCAAACCACTTCAACCCCAGTAAGAGCTGGAAATGTTTGACTGGGTTACACTTCTTTACAATGCCCATAAAAAAGGCAAATAACAGAATAAGAAAAATCACATCTTAAATACCAATACTAGTACATGATGCACAGCAGCTTTCCAGTTTCCTTCAACTACATTTTTTTTCTCCTGCTTATTTTATTTTAGAGGTTTATCTCAAATATTTCATCCACGAGCACTCTGAGGGAAGCTGCAGCATGCCAGGTATTTCAAAGCTAACTTTTCAAATATGTTGCAGCTCCTAAAGCTCTTGGAGCTAGAGAGACCACTAATATTTACAAAACGTGGTGCCTCTTTCCACAGTTCCTCAGTGATATGAGTAATTCTGAATCCTACAAGCAGCCCTGCTGAAGCTAGCCAAATGACTCTTGCACATACGGTTTGGAAGTTTACGTGTCTTAATATAGACACTGGAGGAGTAAGAGGTAGCTCCTGGAAATCTCTGAGGAAAATGGGCTCATGTTGGAAGGAAGTCTTCAAGGCTCAGAAGTCGTAGAGGGACAATATTATCTTAGCTTCAAGCATCTTAATGTAGGTACAAAATGCCTGTTCATGTTCTCCTGGGAAGCAGAAACCATAGATGGCCCAGAACCAAGCTAGAAAGTTCTACAGCACATATTGTAGACATCGTGTATCACCGGAAGGGATTATTTTTGGCTCTTTTGGCAGTTATTTGTTTGTTCTGGTTTGTTCTAAGCTGTTCTGGGTTTACAACAGGTCACATTGGGAGAATGGAAAGAGGACTTTGGAGAATTGTCTCTTTAAGCTGTGTTGGGTTATCCTCAGTCACAGCTGGGAATATGAACCTAGATATCAAATCATCATGCAGTGGATAGTAACAGCAGAACGAAGAATTTGGTAACTACTAAAACAGTCCAAACACCCCCTGTAGCATTTAATTAACTATAAGGGCAAGAGCTAATTCACCATAACAGGACCACGGACATGTTGTCAAGTAAGAATTACGGAGGGAGGTAAAGTGACAACTCTAAAATCACACAGATGTTTTGCCACAGAAGAGGGTTAAAAATACAAGAGCTAGTTCGTGACTTAAAGCTATACTGCACTGTGAGTAATAGAACCACTAATCTGTAAGTCCTGCAGAGCTTGGCTGAAGTTTCTAACTGAGCTTTGTCAGCCCTGTACATATTCTTGGCTGGATAGCCTCTAAAAAGTAATTAGTATTGCTATACAAACATAGTAAATCATATTTGAAAACTCACATGCTCATGTCAAATGAGTACGACTAAGCTGTTGTTGTGCCCTCTGTCATCAGGAGTACATGCTCCTCTTCCCGCTCCTTCCTAGATAAGAGCCATGATCCATGATAGGAGGTGAAGATTCACAGGGCATTCATCCATCTTTTAATGATTGTGTTAGATCTTTCACTGTGCAGGCACTTTATGAATGTTGTGAAGCTGTAACGCTATCCTTCCCACGAGGACACCGTATTACTTATCCATGCTTTTGATATAATGCATCTTGGCTGAACTGTTGCAGCTCTCTCGCTCTTTCACTCTGGAAGATTTCCAATCAAGGGCTATATTTATGTCAGTTACAATTGATTCAAAATGCTTCCACTGGATCTTGAACGGGCTAACACATCTTCACGAGTTTAATCCAAAACAGAGACGATAGATGGCTTTCCAGTAAAACGGGAATAATCATGGTTGTACCTCTAGTTCTTTGGTTTGAGTTGGTATCCCTGGTTGGTATTCAGCCGCTGCTTAGACCAGTATCTTTTCTGGACTTCCAGGTGACTACAGATTATGCTGTCAAAAGGGACTTAGGAGGGCAGTCCCTTAACTCCCATTTTCAGAAATGACTGAAGGATTCAGGAATACAAACTCTATGGACTTACAGGGAGAGTAAATGCTGCGGCACGTAATGTCAGTTTTGAAGGTGGCACTTAGGCTTTTAAGTCGCAGAAGTACTTTTGAACATTTCCCCTCAATTGAATTTTATACCATTACACTCTTTGTCCTTGGTGTTCTTTTTTTCCTGTGAGCATTAAGCTTATCCAGTTTTCTGGGATTTTGACCACCTAAATTCAAGCCTTATCTTTTAAATTTGGCTTTAATTAAACAACTGCTATTTATTCTTTTGCTTGGCAGGAGTTTCTGCAAGACCGCCATAAAGTCAGCCTGTTTGTATTCTATTGTACTGTTAATCTTCTTTTCCTTTATGACATACATACACAATATCCTAAGGGGAAGATCACTATACATATATACGGATTCATTCTCGCATATAAATATATGTATGAATACACAGCAATGATGGGAACAAAGGGAGGGAATATTTTAGTAATATCCTAAAAGACTTGGTGAAAAATTCTAGATAACACATAAAATGGAATGTTTTGTATGGCATGGACCAGGGGATCAACATTAATTGGTTACTTAATGGAAGCATAATTCAAGATAAAAATGGAATAGACTTTATTCAAAGTAGTTGGAATCATCTGAGTGGGAGAAAGATCTGTCAAATGAAGAGGCTGCTATGTCATTGTGATCACTAATGCACAGCTCACCACTTAAGGTTTTCCAAAATAATGCATTCAAAGAGACTTTCTAATAAAAAGTAATTAAGAGAGTTGAACAAAATACAATGTTGCTTAGAGTTGCTAGGTTAATTTTCATCAGAATTTGGTCATTATCTATAAACAGCATCAACAGCGGAGAATTTCTAGCTATCTAGAAACCCCTACATTTCTCTGTCTCACACAGACTTTCTGAATTAGGAATCACTTTGCAATTGCACTGCAAACCCCTGCCTGGAAAAACCCTAACACCCTAGAGTGAGCTGCCTTTTCATTGCATGGACAGGATCACCTCCACTGAGAACAAACAGGAGCAAAACTGGTGATGTGAGATCCCTCAGAATTCTTCCATTCATATGAAAAAGGAGTCACAAAATCACAAAAAACAGTTTGGACAATTGTTTATGCCAGTAAGCCCTGTCTCTCACCCTAACAGGACACTGCCGGGACTCGTAATGACGCTGTATTTGCTGAAGAAACTCTATTAGTGCTAGGAGTATAACCGTCCGGTAGAAATTTCACAATAATACTGCTGATCTGATTCTCTTTTCTAAACAAATCAATCAGGAATCTAGGTAACAAAAGTCAAATCTCCAGGGATATTAGCTGCCTGGATTTCCTTTCAGTGAGACTTCATGTTTGACAAGGGAAAAAGAAAGTACTTGCTCTTTCATCCTGATCAAAGTCAATTAAAACCTATTAAGTACTCATCATAGCGGACCATGATCATCATATTGTGCTGCTCTGCAGCATCTGACGCCATTTCAGACTTCCCTTTGATCCCCAGTATAGGCCTCGTGCTGCCCCTACAGAGGGAATAACAGGGGAAGAGATGCTTGAAAAGTTTTCCCCAAGGCAAGGAGTATTATTTCTGCTGATGGTCATGACCCCGGCTCATGATATTTTGCTGGAGGGGGACTTTGGAACCGGAAAGGTTGCGCTGGCCATTTCAGTGTGTGCAAACTGCCATGGAGCAAGAACTGCTAAAAGAAACTCCTCAAACACTCCTCATGTTTGCTCTGGAAGTGCAGAGCTGTGAGCATCACGCCAGCCAGCCAGCGGGAGAGAAATCCCCTGGAATCCCTCTGTGAGGGATGAGAGAGCCTGTCCGTGAGTGCTGGATTCAAGGTCTATCATTTCAATTATTTAGACGACATAAACAAGCTTCCAGTTTCCTTAAAACAATGTGGACAAGTCCTAGTTGCCAGCCCCCTTGAATTTCTCCAGTTTTCATTACACGGTAAACCGTTTTAGGTGCTCTTCACCACTAGTCCTCCCGATGCCCTGGATTTTTACCTGGTTATCAGACATAGGCACCTTCAAACTGAAAGTAGCCGTTAGAAAGAGCCTGCACTACCTGCAAATCCCTGCCTGATAGGTGTACACAACTGAGCCAGATTTGAGCACAAAAATGTGGATTAGGATAATGTATTTGTGAATGTAGAAGCACCTTAGCTCATTTAGCCATGTAATCTGTATGAACGCATCACTTAAATTGTCAGACCTGGCTTTCCTCCCGTGGAATGATATCAGTCATAAGTTTCTTCTTTCCTTACAGCTAGATTTGTATAATGCTCTACTTGTGCAAGTTAGAGTCTGGTCATGACACTGAGCTGAAATACGCATAATTATCATAAACATCTATATGACATCAGAAGGCAAAAGTTGAAAAAGGCAAATTTCTGACCCCAAATAAGATGAAAGCAAAAATGGGAAAAACTGTGATTAATCTAGTTTGAAGTGAAGATTCTGCTCCCTCTGGAACATTATTCCAGCAGAACACATTTTTTAAAAGAATAAAACTGTATTATAACAGAGTATAATTTTCCAGAAGCACACCTTGTTAATAAAACCCTAAACAGGTTCATGTTAATAGATTCTTGAGGCATATTTTCATACAGCTTGAGTCAATGCAAAGCATGCATATGCCCACCCTACAGCTGCTTTCGCTTGCACTGTGTCCAGTTGTTTTTCTACAGTGGATCATTTTTTTTTGTCCCCCCCTTTCCTGCCTGGTAAAGCTGGAAAATTCCACTAGTGATAACTCTGACAGCTTGCTCCCCCTCCTGTCACTCCTCGTTTAAGAAAACAAGAGGGAGGGAACAGGGTCTGGAAGGCTGAGAAGTTACTGATTTAGTAAATTCTGCAAGTCTTACCTCGGAGCAGAATAAAGCCTTGGTGTTATCCTTAAAAGAGCAGAGCAGAGTCCTTCTGAAACCCAACTTCTTCATGCTCCTAGTGGCAGTGAGTCCCTTCTCAGCCTATGATCACCAAGTTGCATATTCTGGGAGCTATCTGACAGCCTGTGATAGGATATTCTGCCTCTAGTCATACAAGGGCTGCGGGAACAAAGAGCGGTGGAGCTTCTGGCCCTTGTGGGAAACCGACTGCCACCGCTCCATCACTATTTAAAGAGTAGATGCCTTCAGGATAAATCCTCTTACTGTGTTTTCCTGTTTGTGTCAGAACTTAAAGCCTTTATCCATTTCCTAAAAGGAGAAATAAAAAAGTATTCAGCCCTAAGCTGCGCTACAGCGAGGAGAGGAGAGTCACTGTGGTGTGGCTCAGAAAAAGACAGAGCCAATTTATGTGTTTTCTGCTAAAGGGACGTGAGACACTACCATCAGCATAACGCAAAAAATTGTAAATGACCAAATGCAAATTAATGAGGAGCTCTCTCTGCACAGAGATGACTGCTCCATTCGGAGCAGAAGCATAGTGCACAACGCCAGTGAGGAAGGAAAAGCAAGCCAGAGTACAGCTGTTAAGAAATCAAATATTTATGGGGAAGGCTTTCTTGCTTTTCCTACAGTGCTACAATCAGTGGGAGGCCTAGATGAATGCTGACAAAAGCATGCACCAGGTTTCTTATGAACAGTGGCCCAGAATTGGGTTTTGGCCACAAGACAGATAAAGTCTTGAAATTTGGGGATGATTTTGAGCTGCAGCTGGGGGATGAGGAAACACACTCTGCGAAAAGTTCCCTACCACAGGCTGTCAGTGCAGTCAAAGGAGCCCTAAGAAATAACCCTTAAGCATGGAAAGCATATGAGATGATCAAACTTTACTCCTTCCACCAAACCTTTGTTTATCCATTGAAATGGTTAAACTGGTCTGTCCAATTTACAGCATTCCTGTCATCATTCCTCCAGCCCGAAATACAGGAGGAAAAGCTGAGTTTCTGGTTATAAGCTTTTTGATATCCTTCACTTCCTCCAAAGACATGGCTAAAGCCCTTCAGCTGAATGAAGGGAAAAGAAAGCCTGTTATTTAATCAGAGAAAGGAAAAAAAAAAGGCTGAAACAAAGAAAGAGAAGGGAAAGGACTTCCTGGATCAGACACAGATTTCCTAAGGGGACAGAAAAGAGCAAAACCAGAAATGGTTTGGTTTTACAGTTCATCTTCAAGTTAAATTTGCTTTATGTTTTAAACTGGACTTAATGTCACCTTTCTATTTCTTCTGGTGAACTTTTAAGATTACACAAATCCTTGAAAATTTTGAAAACTTCCGGTCATTCAGCACTGTCTCTCTAGGTATTGGTACGTCACGCTTTAAAGGATAAACTGCGGGGTGGATAAGGAATTTGGTAGCGGGCTGTGGGGCTGTTCATGCTACAAATCCAGCTGGTGTTGGTGGCACCTACTGTTGCTTTGTATGCAATGATACAGTCATGCTAGTCCGTATCATCCCGACCAAATACTTCTATAGTGTTACCTCCTGCAGGCCTTCAGGGACAACCTCCAGGCTGAATAGTCCCCTGACTGCCCTCCCTGCTTCCTTCAAGGATGTTTTCTCCCTCTTTTTAGTTAAGTGATAGACTGTTGACACTATTACTCTCCTTGAGCTGTTGCTGTATGAAGAAATTACATTTTTTACCTGATTCTAGGCTTTGTCTGAACAGTCAGATAAATATGGTTTTAGGATTACCTTTTCCCAAAGTTGCTTGCTGTTGGAATTTAAACAAGCCTCCGCATCAGTGACTTAGGTTTCCTAGGAATTAAGGTGAGATTTGGCTGCGTTTGGTAAATACGAAGGTGGGTTCCCATTTGCAACCCGAGTCCCTTGCAGCTCACTGCCTGTGCAGTGGAGAAAAATGCAGTCGGGGAGGGAGGGGAGGAAGCAGAGGCCGGCTTTTGCAGCAATTCACAATGAGCACGTCTTCCCTCTGGCTGCTCTCGGCAATTAAAACACTCCCCGTGTTTCAGTAAGTGCTGGATCCTCTTGTCTACCATTAGATGTTGAACCAGGACGTGAGTTAAGACCCTGCTTGTCGCAGGCTCCTGATTACAGCCACTGGAAAGAAGTCACCTCCAAAGAACAGTTCAGCTCACCTATGGATGAGATGTCTCTCGTGCTGTCCATAAAGGGAGAGGACAGTGAGGGACTCGCCAAAGAGCTGTTAAATGCTCAAAGTGGGTAAGTGCTCACTGAGCATTAGGTCCACTTAAAATTAGGGGAGCTGTGACCCTCGCCCTGCAGTGTCCTTGCACTTAACATATTTTACATCCAAAATACAGTATTTTCATTAACAACAATTTAAACAAACCTTTAGGTTAAAAGACTTGCCATAAAACTACCTAAATATGTTTAAATATCAGGTTTTTTTCCCTCATTCTTTCTGGACCAGCTCACCAATGGTGAGCCCTAATCACAGCTGTCCTACGAAAAATAAACAGTGGTGAACTCGTATACACAGGTGTCCCGTCGAAGCATGACACAGAGATCCGCCTGCACTGGTGTCTTTGTTCGTATTTGAGTATTCTGTTTCACGGTTTGCACAAAAGTAGCTCTGAACTAATTCTATATATGGGACATAATTAAATATTTCAGCAGATATACTGAATGTCATACAACTGATAAATACTGACACGTGGTTTCATGCTATTCTTTTTCTAAAGTTAAATGCTGAGACATAAAATAGACCTGCTTTTGACTCCATTTTATGACTGCAGAAATACCTAGAGTATCCTTACAATGAGACAAATGTTTAAGCTTTTTGATGCATCTGGATGTAAGAACCAATCATAAACAATTAGCTATGTAAATAACTGATTTTTCAGGGATTTGGCCGAACGAGTAATTGAACAAAATCTTAAAGTTCATCTTAAACAAAGCCATTTGCTTTTCCTGTAGGAATTCAGAAGAACAATAAACAGTTTGATCTCAGAGATTTGTTTTACTTTTCTGTTGAAAGTTAAATCCACATGAATTAGAAACAAAACAGCTCATTTAGAAGATGTTGCAATGAAATGTTTCAGCTTTTTCTGATTTTTGCCTATTTTTTTTCTTGGCTTAAAAAAATGCCCTGCAGATTATTCTGATCAACCCAAACCTTTTTTTTTTTTTTTTCCTGAAAAAGAAATGTTCCCTTTTTTTTGGTCCCACTTCTAAATACAGTCTCCTGTTTTAACAGGTCACTGCTGCTGGGGAATAGCTTTAAGGACTTGTCTAACTGATGTCATATGGCAAGCATGAAAATAAAACTACAAGGAAGGAACTGGAATTATCATTGGATTAATTATTCCACAGAAATGAAATTGGCATGATCATAATCCCGTGGTGGTTTGTTCTGCAACATGACTGCTATTTCCAGCGACTCTATATATTGATCTATTCCAGCTGTCAGTGAACAAAAATCAGAGGCTCTTCTCCAAGCTGGATTTTACATTAACACTGGGATACATTAAGCACACATGCTCCAGATCTGGCTTGTTTTTCATGGTAGAAAAATGGCAATATCCTAAAACTTAATAAGTGATGTATTTGAAAGCAACTATGTAGATAGGAAGAAGATAGTCATTCATGGCCAAGCAGCCCAGACTTGACATCAGCTCCTCAGATGCCACGAAAGATTAAACCTTTTCTTAAGAGATCTCTGAAGATCTGCTTCTTCTGTCTGGGCTTTGGCAGGGGATCTGTGAAATTTCCTACCTACATTCATGATTGATTAAGATTTAATTGTGGTCTTAGCTCTGTCTAGGAGACCATTAATTTACAGAATAGGGATTTTTCAAAAGAGACTACTTAACCTCCAGACCATTTAGACATAAAACCAGTCAGGCAAGAGAAGAAGTTTTACAGAGCGTGACAAAAGAAGGATTGCAAAATGTGCAGTGCCGATGTATAAAAACTGTGGAACAGAAAAACCCTTGCAGTGCCTGTAGGAAAGGTTTTTTTGCAACACCCCTGTGCCTCGCAGGAGGCCCACGGCCGGCCGCTGAGCTGGGTTTCACAAATACGCTGAGGCGGCATTCTTTATCTGCAGCAATGCTTGGTGTCGGCTGCGAAGGTCACCTTGACAAATGAACTTGCACAGTGGAAGAAAACCTCCTCCACCAGTAAATTAGCAGGAAGGGACTGAGCTTGTTCCAGTGCCCAGTGCAATAGCCACAGGCCAGAGCCATATGTACACTGGAAACAGTATGTGGAGCCATGTAACAGGAGAACCATTTTTTGTGGTGAATTTACAAACACCTAGGTTTTTCTCAGGTGGCTCGTTGATATTTGGAGAAACACTATTGTGGACTTCAATTCTCAGTCATACAGTGACTTTTGAAAATATTCTCCTATTAGGTCCCTGCAACAAAAGCCTGTCTTACTTCTTGCATTAAACAATATCATGGAGAAGCTGTTAGTTATCCTAATCCCAAGGATTTACAGTAAAATTCCCCAGGGAAGCCACTTACATCATTCTTTCAAAGCTAAACAGGCCAAGAAGGCCAAGAATAAAGAGATGACAGTCTGGTGGAAGAACCACTGAGTGAGGGGGAAATGAATAACAAACTCTGTCAGTCACGTTGCAAGAAGATAAAGAAAATCATTACTTGCTAATATCTCCGAAATTTCAATGTATTTTCACTCGGAAAGAAGGATCTGAGCTGATAGTCTGTAACGCTACCATTTCCTACATTCACCAGGACCAATTTCTGGCTTTTGCTCCTCTGCAGCAAGAGCCTGACCATTCTCACACCCTGAACCAGATGTGGCCCTGAAGAGGCTTCTCTAAATACGGTTTGAATCACTCCTCAAGAGCAGTGATATTCTGACCCTTAAAAGGCATCTTTTTCACTGATCCTTCCCTATTTCACTTTTTCTATCCCAAACCATCTTTTCAAAGTGGTCTTTCCACTACTTCTTCTCCCTGATGTTGCTTCATGTCTTTGATGCACAGGGAAATGTTAGGGGTAGGGTTCCTGCAGTCTAAACTGATTGCTCGCCTCTCTTCTCCAAAACAAGAATATTCATAGTATATGATGTGGGCTGAGGGTTTAAAAATTACTATAAAGAGTATAGAAAACCCAGAATGCATGAGATCAAGGGCTGAAGAATTACTGCAGCTTGAGCAAAAACAGAGGAACTTTGTCTAAACCCAAAGCAAGCCAAGCAACGGGTAAAAGCTCTGGCTTACTGATTGCCAAATGTAAGACATTTATTCCCCCTCCTCCTTTAGATGTTAACCAAGCACTGCTAAACTAACTATAGCTAAACCACTGTAATGTATCAAAGACATTTTTATATTAACAGATGTTCTTCACTAATGTGACTTTAAAAGTGACTGTAGCTGCCAAGTTCATGTTTGGCCAGTAACCTTTATTTTAAGAATTGGGGTGGGTTTCTACTGAGTTTCTAACAGTGCATCGACCAATTCACTTCTCCTTAAAGGTGAGGATTTAATTTGAACAAAATATCTTACTAGTTTCACCCATTAGGTAATGCTAATTTAATCAGCAATAATGCTTGAGAGGGACTGTAAATCATTAAATATTTTCCAGTAAAAAGACTTTAAAAACATCCCTAACTAAATAAGCATTACATCTGAAAATTCTGTTGGACACAAATAGACAAAGGAAAAAAGACGTTTTTACTTTCTATACATAATAATGGGTCTGAATATGCTCAATCAATTACAAATGTCCAATCTCCAAAATTCATTCTTTTAGATACAAACATACATAAAAAGACATAACTAATTACCATGTAAAACATAAATATTAGGTTAGTCTAAAATTTTGTTAATTATTTGACATGAAAACAGGACTGGGCTTGGCAGTCAGGCAGAATTTGAGATGCCTGTCTTGTACAATGCAGCAAAAAACAGGGGAGAAGAAAAGAAACTTCTGTTAACAAGTTTAAAAGAAGGAATCCATGTTAATCAGTCCACTGTGAATTATCACAGACATTTCGACATAAAAAATAAAATCCAAGAAATTCAAAAATATTAGCGTGATATAAAAAAGAACAAAAAAAGCAGGAGCCCCACTCAAAAGTAAATGTAATACTATTGTTTACCATTGCCACAATTTGATGACATTCAGAGACTGACGGTAGCTGGGGCTACAGATCTCCCTTGCCTGACTTCAATCCAGAGACCTAGAGCCCACCATGTTCAGCACTTGGCATACACAATGCAGCCAAAATATGTCTGAGCCACCTGAGGAACCAGGACCATAACTAGCACTGCTGAAAATGGTGTTTTTCCCATACTTGTGCAGGTCTGAATGGCTGCAGCAGGTGCAAGGTAGTGGAGCAGGCCCCCAAAGGCACTTTTATCTGCTTGGGAAATGAGCAGACACCTCTTCAAACACAAATGCCTTCACGAGCCTGAATGAGGTTCCTGCTTGCTTTCAAGATCAAGGCTTTATCAAGACTTAGAAACCTCTGGCTTCAACAGCACTGTCCAAACAAGATGGACCCAGACCCATGGTTTTCACGAACAGCGACATACAGAAAAGCAGTTCTTCAGGGCCAGCCATCACCTGCCATTTCCAGCTTTTCTTTCTCAATCCCTCTCACACTTGCACAAATCCAGCTGGGAAGCCTAAGGACACCAGCTGTGTGACAATGTCACAGGTTTCATGTAGTCCTGCGAGACGATTATCTGAGGGTTATTTCCTCTTGCAACACTCTCGCTTGCATCAAAGCACTTCAGCTCCCTGATGTTCATGTAACAACTGGTGCCAACACCAGTGCCAACGGTTTCACCAGCAGGGCTTTCTTGGTATTGGCAAGACAGAAGAAAAATGCTGATTATGACTATTAGAAAGTGCTGGATCAGAGAGAGGAAGAACTCACGCTATTTGATAAGAGATGGTCTTTTGAAAAGGCTTTCCTGGCAGCACTGTCAAACTGCAGGAACAGCCTCCTTTGCCAGCTGCTGCAACTGCAGGCGGTCCTCTTTGGATGCTCTGATGGATGGGTGTTTCCCGTGGCCCCGCTTCTTGTTTTCATGCAGATTTGTATGAGCTGAGAAGGCAACTTTCGTCTTACAGGGCATGCGTTATTAACATACTTAGCGGTGGGTTATGGCAGATGGGAAAAAGCATGCGTTTTAAAATGGGGAGGAGTAAACTCTGAAAATGTCACCCACACAGGACACATACAAGTGTCGTCTGATGAAGGTGCCCTTTACCCCCAACCCCTCTTTACATCTGTGTCGGGAGTGTGGGTGTAAGAGACCTGCCAGGAAATCCCATGGGGCCATGTCTTGGTAGGGCTGCCGTGCTGTGTTGGGTATTCCGGCCCAATTTCGGCGTATGTCAAGGCCTGTTCACAGCACTCATGAAATTTCAGGCTGCTGCTTATGCCACCTTTGCTCACTGTGTTTGCTTCTGTGCGCTGTGAAAACGTTGTTCTTCTTATTACTATTACTATTAGTATTATTATTACTATTTTTATTATTATTGTGTGAGTCAGAAGCAAAAGCCTCCTGAGTGCTGTGCTTTGTACCAGCTACACTGAAAAATGCTGTTTACCATCAAGAGCCTGCAGCCCACCTCTGCCCATGCGGAGCACTCTGCTCCCCGGCTGTGTTCTGATTGCAGTTCAGGCAGAAAATGGTGTTTTATACCCCTAAGATAGCTACATTTCAGAGATGGAATTGCTTCCTTCTCACTACATAAACTCAGAAAGTTAAGGATATAAGCAAAGCATAACAATAACAACAAAAAGTCAGGGTCTTTCCCATATTCAATTACATGGCAATTTTAAAGCTGCTGTCTTGGGTCCTATGAGGCATAGAGCTCTGGTCCAGTAAAGAATTATTTCTAGCCTCAGGGTAGGGACGTATGTGCCGACATACAAGGCCTTAATGTAATCAGTCATTCAGGACTATACTTTGGGTTTTTTTCCAGGCCCCAGACCAATTTTATAACTGAGGAAAAAAGGTAAATATTTCCTTTATTTTTGCTTTTCTTTCTGGCAGGCTGCTTAGAGGATATAGCAGCTCTTTGAAGATGGCCAGAGGTTTGCAATGCCAGTAAAATTTTGTGGGGAAAGTGGAGAGTGAGGAGGGGGCAGATGAGGGAGGGGTGGTGTTACTGGGGTGTGCGGTTTTCCACATGGCTAAAATGCTGGATGTATGCGCTTTGGTACCACAGCTGATGCACTGCAGGTGACTAACACACCCCACACACATGCATACGTGTGCAGATGCACAAATAGGTACGGAGCACAGGAGAGACCATACCACAGTGAATGTGTACACCTCAAAGATTTTTAAAGCATTGAGTAATGATCGGCTGATAGGAGAATTATACAGCCTGACCCTGAAACTAAAACCTTGAGCAGACTTACCATGACAGCACAAAGTGTCTCTGCTTGCTTTGTCATCCTTTTCTCATTATAGTTTCAAACTGGTTAGAGATCTGGCTATAAAATTTGAAAATTTGCTTAGGAATTGTAATTTACAGCTGCTCTTTTCAAAGATTCACTGTTATTGGAAAGAGATGGAAGTTGAGTGCCTGGAAGGTGCACCTCATAGTGACAGCCGTGTTTAGAGTTATCGACTTGAAGTATTTCATATAGTGTATGCTGTCAGGCACACCACGAGTCCTGGTTTTCTAGGGATTTCTTTGATTTGATTTAACAGCCCATTGCCCCTTTGGAATATATGCTGACAATGCGTAAGAATTTATTACATGTTCTCCCTCCTTCTCTGAAGTTTTTCTTTTTCACAGTTTGAGCAAAAGAAGTTTTGAGTTAACTCCAGGTAGGACCTCAGTTCAGGCTAAAATATTTCACCCTGGAGTTTCCTCAGAGGCCAGTGGTCTATACTGGCATTTCCACAGTGCACAGCAAGTAGTCTAACCCTGCTTGGCACTGACTATTCAGACTAAAAAAGAAAAAAATATGGGGGGGTGGATTGGGGTAGGGAGGGAAAATCTTGGTCAGAAGTGCCAGGGCTCAGAGCTGGAAAGATTTCTTTTTCTACAAACCAGGAGAATTAAGCAAGGGCTGATTCCTGTGAGGTGCTCAACATGTTGGCCACGATCCAGTAAAGCACTTAACGTTAAGCGTGCTCTGGAGTGTGCCATAGGGAACAGCCTGAGCACTAAGTACCCAGCAGGATCAAGCTCCAAATGGGGACTAGACATAAACCAGATGGCATTATGTTAGCTTTGCCATATTAATAAGCTCTTTGCTTTGCATTTTAATCCCTCTCTCTCTTGTTTTCCCCTTTCCTTGCTTTGCCTTTTCTATGAAACAATCCATACGTGCACTGGGAGAGAAGAGCAATGTGCTGAAATCACCTCTTGTCACTTTTTCACAAGCATGGAGTTAAAGCAAGAGCTGGGAAAACTGCTGCTTGTTTTTAACACAGATGTGACTATCAGTGGTGCTTAGATCAGGACCATCAGGAGTTTGGAACTGCTGAAAGAAGGAAAATGCTGACTGTCTTACAAGAAGCTCCCCAAATTTGTGTGGTGAGTGCGCCGTTGCATTTGAGAGCATCGGCACCTGCATCAGAGGTTTATTCTGATGCCTTGGGTTTTTTTGGGGGGGAGAATGGAGGGGGACAGGCAGAATGGCTGAGCAGGGACAACAGGAGATAGCTCTCTGCCTATTCATAAGCTAGATTCAAGCTGAACTGAATCGAGACTGCTGCCATGTAGCACTCAGTACTCACGCATCCACTGAGGTCACCTGCCAGAAGCCAGCGGGAAGAAAATAAAACCCTAGTTGCTGCTTTGTTTTTTTAAACAAGCTCCCGGCTTTCCACTTCTTCCTTTCCAGCACAGTTACAACTATCTCCAGAACTTCCTCAGACCTGTGACTTGTGCAGATGCCAGCTTTTACATGGATGTTTTTGAAACGGAGCGCTGCCCAACTGGAAGCTGTCCTAGCTGGAGCTGCTTCCCTTTAGGGAGGGCACGGCGAGCAGCCGAGGTGGGATGCGTGCCTCTGCCTCTGCGCTGCTGGCACTGCTGACTCTCAGGACAGGCTGCAGCCATCACTTCTGCTGGAGCTGTGCGTGCATGTGGGTTGTACAGTGAGACTTAAGGGAAAATTTCTGTGATCATTTTAGCATTCGGGCAACTGGAAAAGGAGCTGACAGAGGCGCCAGGCCTTTGCTTTCATGACTGCATTAATCTTCTCCTGGCCTTGGAGAGAAATTTTAGATGAACTTAGCACATGTTCTCAAAGAGCTTTCCTTCTCAAAGTTATTTGTGCTGTGGATCCTGCACTGATGAATGATAATGCCAGTGAAACGGCCAATATAAATCAAACTTTGCTCAATAATCATTTTAGTGAGGATGCCTGTTGCTGTGTTGTTATTTAACAAGTTGACAGTTGACTAGCATGCCCCAGAACTTTTGAGATACATGGATTAAGAAAATGTTTTTTTCCTATCTTAGAAGGTGGTGATGGGGACACAAGGAAGCACTAATGTCCCTCTCCTCATATCTATGTATCACCCAGGAAAATTATGTTCTTAGGTGTAGTTATGGAGTTCTTTTGGTTCAGGGGAAAGAGTTTCAGATGCATATAATTTTAAGAACTAAGACAAATAATGTTAATTGCTACTGCTGGAAAAGTTTGTGGTTGGCAACCAAGCTATATTTATCATGTGATTATTTAATGCATGGCAAATGTGGCATAATTCAGAGTTATTTTGCCACAAAAGAGGTAAAACCCTAGTTAAGTTACTTTTTATTTGCCCTGTGCTAAGAGCAGGTCCCTGAACAGTTAAAAATGCTCACATTGTAAGTGGTGTCTTGTTATTGCAACTTACTTGTGTTTCTGAGTCCTAATAGACTAGGATGGAATAAAAGTAGTTTGGAGATAGCTGGCTACCAGACAGCAGCTATGGGTTTGGTGGGAATTTGACAATAATTTTTGATCAAATAAAGAACAAACTGAAACAAAACCATTTTCTATTTGTGAACAACCTATTCCTCTAAAGTTTCCTCCAGAAAATGCTCAAATACATGCTGTTCTCACAGCTCCAGGAGGCACATGAGTCTGTGGGCAGCTATTTTCTCTGGTTTTCCTAAACTTTCTGTCCATATGTTGGCCATAGGCAGAGCTACAGTTCTGAAAACTGACAGGGAAAGTTTTCTGGCCTCACTGTAACACTTTGAGGCAGTGATCTGAGCTGGGAGATGGGTCAGCAGGACCCCAGAGCATCCCCTGGCACATAGAACAGGATCATAGAGTCATAGAATAGTTTGGATTGGAAGGGACCTTTAAAGGTCATCTAGTCCAACCCCCCTGCAATGAGCAGGGACATCTTCAACTAGATCAGGTTGCTCAGAGACCCGTCCAACCTGACCTTGTATGTTTCCAGGGATGGCACATCTGCCGCATCTCTGGGCAGCCTGTTCCGGTGTTTCACCACCCTCATTGTAAAAAAATTGTTCCTTACGTCTAGTCTAAATCTTCCCTCTTCTAGTTTAAAGCCACTACTTCTTGTCCTATGACACCAGGCCCTGCTAAAAACTGTGTCCCCATCTTTCCTGTAGGCCCCCTTTAAGTACTGAAAGGTGGCAATAAGGTCTCCCCAGATTCTTCTCTTCTCCAGGCTGAACAACCCCAACTGTCAACCCCAACATCCCACAGTCAAGCTTAGAAATTGCCTGAGTCTGTCCTTCATGAGCAACTGGACAACACAATTAATTCCCCCAGGTGTCCATCTGCGACAAAAGTACAATTCAATGATTTTATATAGAATATTTCTATATGAAACAGAATATGAAAAATAATGTGTGAATCAGGCCCAGCAAACACTGCAGGAAACACAGGGCAAGTGCTGCTGAGAATAAGTTTGTAATAAAGTTTGTGTCCAATGAAAATTAGACAACTACAGCAACTCAAAGCAGCCACAGAGTTGCTTTTGTTATTTATCTTGTCGTTAGAGTTAAAACCAGCCCATCCATCATAAGGCATCCAAAGTGCTTAGAAATAGAGCAAATCAGAAAACTTTCTAAGGTACAGATGGTAGAAGTGTGTAAGTCAAGAATTTCCTTTCAAGATATTAACTGGTTGGTTTCTTCATGCAAACATTGAATCATAGAATGAGATCACAGCTAACCAAGAAGCTACTTTCTTATCATAATTTCCAGGGAAACAGGATTTTCCTATTTACATATCGTATAGGATAATAGTCAGAGCTCAAATACGGTGTAATATATAATTTGACCTTAGGCATTTCAAGGGTTGCATGAAAGAAATGTACAGGCTTGACCTTTCAAAAAAGTTCTCACATCATATCTAGTATGAACGTGTATTTTCTTGTGCTTTCTTTGTTGAAATGCCTAGTGACATCAGTGTGTTTCAGCTACTTATTTAGACTTCTGAGTAACTATTTTGATTTCAACAATCAGTATTTAATATTCTAGTCACAAACTTTTCATTTCCACATAATGCAATTACAGGACTTTTCAACAGCTTTGGTTTCAACAAATGCATGACTAAATCAGTAATTTAAATAAAGTACCACATCAGAACTAAATGCTGAAGATTCATTTAAAATAAGCTTCAACTAAAGAATTTTGCATGATCTTTCATCTATTTTCATCATGGTTTTGGTCTATCCTTCAGTTCACTACTTAAAAATGGAAGAGTATATCTACTCAGCAAGGTCTCTTCCAATGCTGTCAAACATTTTCAAAGACTGACTAGCTAAGTTTTGTTTGATGACAAGACAAATGCAACCCCCCCCCCCCCCCGATCTGCGTAGCAAAAACATTCACATGAAAGCATGGTTGTCATAAAAGCAGATTTTAGATGTTTTATTTTTTAATTATGTACTTCCTATTTCCTTAACTATTTATTACTATATCCTTAAATTCTGAGTTTTCTCTCAAGTTCCTTTAGATTCTTTTAATGATTGGAAGATTCCTTTGTTAGGTTTCTGATTGGTTATTATATTATTTTATTTTATATTTACGGAAGCTACACATTCTGAAAATACAGATAGGATGACATAAATCTCCACCAATCTTCTTATCTTAGGCACTTAAAAATTATTTTTATAGTCATCTAAATTGATGTCTATGATCAAAATCAATTCAATGATTCATCCCTAGAAGGCACAACGTCAACTGCAAAGACCAACGTACCTTTCCCGTTCTCAAAATCCTTATTGCAAAACCACAGAAGAGCAACTCACCGAAAGTCAAAAGTAGTATCAAAATCATAGAGAATATCACAGGTAGAGGAAAAAATCCCACAGCTTAATACTTACAGAATTCCTTAAAAACTAGCCACTTCTTTCCAGCTACTGGCCAGAGGAGCGTTGTGCATGAGGCAGAGACACAAACAGTACATCCTTTTTTACCTATCCACACAGCTATTTGAAGTCTGCTAAAGAGCAAACTTCTGAACAGTTACATAATGACAAAATAACACGAAGAGAAAACACATACATGATTTTGCGTCAGCTCTTTTGCTTTCTGCACAGCAATTCCCACGAAGATCACAATGTAGAATATTTCTTTTGCTGTTAGTATTGTTCACTTTGAGTTTTTATAACTGCTTGGAGATCTGCATCATTGTATTTGATTTCAGCTAATCAAGCATAGAAATGAACAGGAATGCAGACACACAGCACTGTAAAAAACACAGAAGGAAGTTTTTTCAAACAAAATCCCTCTATTAGGCAGTGGTTCCAGTGATGCAATCAGAATAGGAAGGAAAGTCTGTGTCGCTTCATTGTTTTGTTTGGATTTTGGGGTCCAGTGCTAACTTGTGATAATATTTCCATTTGTAAGTATATTTCTCTGAGGGCAATCCAAAAAAGTGACTGTGATGAATTTAATAGGAAAAATATCCCATTGAACTTGCTAAGTTTTTCCACCATGAGTGACCATTACAGAATTGCCCCACTCAATTATCTTTCCTGTGTAGTTCAGTAGCTTTTGGCTAAGTTTATTGTTTTTTATCAACGTCCAATAAGTGCACAAAATGGATTCAATAGAAATCTAATTACAGAGAAATTCAATAACTGATTCATCCCTGTAAGGAAATTAATTTAATTTTTAAATAAGAGAATGGAGTGAATAGCATAAATTATGAAAAAGAAGCATTGCAACATATATCACAGATATAGAGTTGGTTGCAGGGACATCTAGATCTTTAGAGACAAGCCCAAAGCCTACTGCCGCCAAGAGGAGTTTTGGATCTGACCTTAAATGTAGTGAGATGTCAATTACATTTGTAATCCAAAGATTCAACTGTCTATAACCTCCACAGTTCAACAGTTAAAACAAACACGTCCTCTCTACAGACATGACTTATCTGATTGGCCCATCACACCGCGCAATTCTAAACAGGATTTTCCAGGTGGCATGTACAGAGCACTGTGTCATCTCTCTGGCTTTAGGTAGCATGGTTTAAATGTGAGAAAGGCCAATGGTGGCAGAAATGTTAGCTTATCAGACAGAATTTTTCATTACGTCTCCCAAACATAAAATGAACAGCAGCAGTTTTGCAAAGTGAGCAAATTCTTTTCATCCCATGTAAAACTGATATTGAAGATTAAGAAGCTTCCTCCTCCTTTTGTAAGAATATGTTACTTCTCTCATTGTACGCAAGTATGTTTTTTTCATTGTTTATCCCTGAGACCTACTCATCGCTTTCAAGTGATCTTCAGAAGATGCTAAATTTGGTCTGCTGTAACCACATTATAGGGCATTTTATAGGTTGTCACAAATGATGGAAAAGTGGTATTAAGCTAAGTTTTTAACTAAATATAGATCACAGAAAAGCATAGAAAAATAAATACTGAGCTTATTATCTTCAGCTATACCAGTTGCTTAAGTCTATTGACGTCAGTGAATGTTGTAAGACCTTGTGAAGATGGCCAAGGCCATAAATATGCATTTTCCGTAAAGATATCAGAAAAACTCTTCCCATTATCTACTATTTTCCTGGCTGTTTCTGTTACCTGATGCAAACTGCTTTACTAAATTTCAAAGATGAATCCAATACTAAGTTTAAATTTATTCAAAATCCTCAAAGATTGCCTATCAAGTGTTATTGCTGCTGCTATATCCAGTGAATTCATGGGATGTGGCTATCTGCAGGCTTTAGGGTAGGCCCACAGATGCATGTCATTTCAGTGTTTGGTTCATTTGTATTGGTGCACATCCTGAGGTCCCCTTTGGTTTGGATGAAATATAAAATCTATCCCAGTGATGGAAACTCATCACCAATAGTCTCATAGGAGGTAACTTAATCTAGCCGTCCACTCAACTGATATAATTAGGAATGCACTTTGTCAGCCTTTGAGGGTTTAACTACAGCTGGCTGGGTTCAAGGCAGTCTCAGAAACCAATCTGTTCTTAGTAACACCATCTCCTTCACAGAATTACAGACATACTTTCAGCAGATATACCCAGCTAACTGCTGAATGATGTTTTTCCACCCACTTACGCAGTGGTCAATGTCTTTTTCAGCATAACTGAAGCTCTGGATCAATGCCATGAAATGATTCAGAAACCAAAGGCTGAACTGACAGCTCAAGAATAAAGGTTATGAACCTTATTTACAGTGTTTGAATGTGGCTCAATCAGCCTCTGAATATCATCATATTTCTGATCCAGCAGATGAGATTTAATTAGAAAAGAGATTCTAATGGATATTCAGATGCTGACTGGCCTATCTATTGTTTAAGAAATAAAAGATATTTTAGGCTCTATTCTCTAGGAAAATCAGAACTCTACTCTTCACATGGATTAGCTAAGCTAGGGAAAAAAAATCTAACCAAACAAAAATTTAAGGTCTTCTTTAAATTTATTCATCCCCACTAGTTCTGGATCCCTGCTGTACCCTTGACTCTTCTACTGGAGTCTGCAGGGATTCAGCTGATTAATACCTTCATGGTATTGTCAATAAGCTTTTCTAACTGAATGTCACAAGCACCACTCCTTTTTCATGTGCTTCGCTCTGTTAGGTATCTGATTTGCACAAATGAAGGATATAGTCTGTTATGGTTCAAGTAAGCTGGATAAAGTTTTCCCCCCAGCCTGCAAACTATTCGAGAAAAATGCAGTGTAGATTTCCACCTATTTACTTTAAACATCTAGACGTGAAAATACCCAGCCTAACCTATTAATCTGCAGAGTGGCCTGTTTAGAAAAAAATATACCCTTTTTTTTTTTCCTTATCAGTCCTGAAGCATTAGTCTAAACACTTTGAATTCCAGCCTTCAAGGTTCCACCGAGGGCCGTGTCAGCGGGCTGGGCACAGGCTCCCCCGGGCCAGAAGCCCTAGAGTTATGGTAGTGTGGTGCTGTGCCTGTTTATTGGCTTGGGCAAAATGTTTTAACATCACTGTGCAGCTCCTAGACACAGGCAAAGGGAGGTCGGATTTGCTTCCGGCCACCCCATAAAAAGATATCCTGAATTCCTCTGCTGTAATCATTACGTAGTAATTGTGTATTTCACTAAAGCCATGGATTTATTACCTTGCTGTTAAACCTTATGGTGTCAAACTGATTTTTTTTTATTTTTTCAATTGCTTTATTTGATTGCTTTTTTCCTGTAGTATAGATTTTCAGTAGGTGTCAGAATACAGGCATCACAACTCGGCCTTAAATACTGATCATACATAAATTTCAGTGTCCTGTGTGTGAGAGCAAAAACAAGGACTGCGACTTAAATAAAAGGCCAATACACCTCCTTCTTGCTTCACTAAGTCTCCATGTAAGTAGAAGAAGGTTAACTCTGAAAAGTACAACTTACTGTGTATTTTAGAGTTTTTGATAGCACTAACAGTGTTAATTATAGACATCCTCACTACTCACATGAATATCATACCCCATGTTAGAAACTGGAAAGAGAAAATGAGCCTCCAAGGACATCCTATGACAATAAACGCCCCATACAAATGGGTGATTACTTACAACTACAGTGACTCATTGTTGCATGGCACGTAATGTAATTAACTGCAGATTTACTTGTGTTCAGTGTAGACTGAGGCAAGCTGGTTTGGTTTGCATGGTTTTATGCATTGCTGAGTGTGGCACAGTTAACTTCAGGCCTGGTGTAGCTAAGTCTTACAAAAAAAAATCGGTAGTTAAAAAAAGCCTTAAGAGCTGTTGTCCATTAAGGATGAAATGCATCTTGACCACACAAAACAGCTGCAGAGTCAATGTCGCTCCCAAAAATATGTGGTGTGCTTCCTAAATACAGAACATGGAGGTCCTGTATGTTGAAGAAGGCTTTTCAAAAATTGACATAGTAGGTTCCTTTGTTTGTTTATTTTTAATTGCCACTCTTCGTCAGAGGCAACAGATGGCTTGAAGAAATACACTTGAAGAAGATGCTAGTTAATTTTTGACTTATGGGCTAAGTAATTCTAATGTTTGCCATATATCCTATGAATTGCCAATGACACATGGGTAGCCTTAAGCTTCATGCTCCGTCTATGGACTTGTGCATATTGTACACACACACGTAAATAAGAATGAATTTATACTTCCAGAAACCTCACATTTCCAGTAATGTCATCCTTAAATTCTCATGGTTTAATTGCTTTTGTTAATTGAAGGAGAGAAGGAGGAAAGGAGTGAAGAAAGCAAGCAAGCAAGGCAGCATCAAAGGATTGCAGCAAATCACTGGGGATTATGGGGAAACACATCCTCTGAGTGGAAGGTGTAAGAAGGACCTTACACAAGGCGGACACAATTGTTTTAGCAGGAGACTAAAGACTCCCACATATTTAAAAGACCCCTCTCCTGTGCTTGGCCAGCTGTCCCTGCTTCCCTTCTGCCCACCCTCTCTCCAAAAGCAAGCGTTTTCAATGTGAAATCCTGCTGCAGCCTGAGTACAAAGGCTTCCCTTGTCTCTGTTCATCAGGATAAGCTGTTTCCTTTCACTTCCTTGCACATGCATGATCTGGGCACCATCTGGCCCAGAAATGACCAAGGACAGCCAAGCCTGCAAAATACCTTCAGAGAATGCCCTAGGCTGCCCCACTCATTTTTCACCTGTTAGTACAGCACAGATTTTATATTCACCTCTCCTACATCCAGACAAATATTTAGAACTTGAATTTTCAAAATACTCAAATAACGGACGGAAGTATTGCAAAAGCAAGACAGGCCTAGTCACCATTATGTTTTACTTATCTGTCTTCATACTGATGTCTTATTCTGCAAGAATATTAAATAAGAAGTAACCCTGAGCTGAGACAAGAGATAGCATAATCAGATTCTGCCCTGTAAGCAAAACTATTGACAACAAATCTGAATTCTCATGGGTTGATCCCATTTCCACTGAATTCAGAGGTAAAACTTCCATTACTACACCTAAGTATCCATTAACTCAGTCCATGCGCATAAACAAGGCTCATACCCCACTTGATGTTCCACTGCAGGATTTATTATTGACTTTTTATTAGATCAGAATGTAAAAAAGAGCATTTCTTGTTAGATTGAATGCTATAACTATCCAGTTCTTGCTCTCATACTATTGTTAACCTTAAAAAGGGTCTGGCATTCTCACTTTTAGATTCCATTTTGACCAGTAGGTATGATAATCACTGGGCCAGAAAATAGGCCTGGATGATATTTTGTTCTGAGATTTTATTAGCCAGAGAAAGAGAAACTGGTTAGGAGGAGGCTCTCCATTGCCATACCTAGAGTTTGCATAGACTAACTCAGAGTCTGGATAGCTGCAGACTCTCTGCAGGGGTGAAGTTAGCGAGGAACATACTACTCAGTGAGTCAAATTCAGGTCTTGTATAAATTTGTTATTCCCTGCCCAAATCTGTCCATTGGGAAACTAGTATTTTTCTGATTGGCTGTAGTCAAACATGAGGACTTACAGCTCTAGAGCTTCTTCCATCTCTGACAGCAAACTGTGAGAGTGACCGGAGGTCTGATGTCCTGACGTTTAGCCCAGAGATGTTTAAAACACAGTTCCTCAGCTTGTCTCTTGCTTTACTTGTCTTTGGGCTGGTAAATGATGTCAACCCAGCTGGATTTCTGCATCCAGTGTAGATTTTCAATATATACTCCCTTCTGCCTCTCTGCATTGGTAGGGCTCTTCTACCCTCCACAAAAAGACTTATGGTCATTATTTTGCTCATTATATACTGAGAACAACTTCTACAGAAAGAAACGTTATAAAAGGCTTGTATAGTCCTCAGGTAGAAATTAAAAAATGGCAACACTTAGTAGCAGAGATTTCTGTCTCTCCTTTGTTCAGCCTTCTTCTGTCTAAACATCCAGTGTAGGTCCATCCTAAGCTGGATGATTTCACACATCTGAAAATCCCACAGGCTTACAGCAGTTGTGTTTTACACATAACATCCTAAATAAGAAAACATAACTGTCTTCAAACGAACAAGCTGATAACAGGCTCCCTGCTCCAGTGTTTGTTCCACTCTCCTCAGAGACCAGAGGCTCCGGCAGTGTCTGGAAAGTTAACAGATACAGACAGGGGAAGAAGTGAATTACAGAGACGAGGGTTCCCTCACAGAGCATCAGTCTTTCCCTTGCATTAATTACAAGGGATGCCAACTCCAGCAGTTCTGCTGACCTCTGCTAAAATAGTCCTTCAGGGTAATAGGGGCTCTTTTTCAAACAACCTGCCTTTTAAATCATTTCAGCTTTTGAGTGCAAAATCACCACTTAAATGCCATTCTAAAACCCATTGCTACATGTGTCTGACGGGACTCGGGAGTCAACTGTAAATGGCCACACCACACAAAGTCCTTTGGGAGACATTTCTTTTCTCACTCCAACTCCTTTTATTTGCACACAAAGAGGAGAATCAGGTCATATACCTGTGAAGGTGGTCCTCCTGTCCTCCTTCGCTCCCCTCTTCTTCCCACATCCTTTGGAGTCCCTGGCACATACAATAGGACTCGGAAGACCACAGTGGGGACTGTTTCCACTGAGAGAGAGAGAAGGAGGCAGGCAAAGGGGTCAAAATCCTAGAGAGGGTGCCTGGCTTGGGACATGCCTCTGGACATTCTTCTCCTGGTTTGCCTCTTGTGCTCTTTTAATCCACCCACCACGGTGGTACCTGAAGGCTGCACAGAGCATGGTCCCAGCCTGATGGTGCCGCCTGCAAGCCAGTCTTACTCTGCTGTGCCACCTAACCAGCTGGAGCAAAGCACTGCAGTGGGCCAAGTGGCTGCTAGTACTGTGGTTAGCCAAAATCCAGGATGTTAACTTGATTGTTTGCTGTGGATACTCTGCACTGTTTCAGGATGTGATTCTATATTTGTACAGCGCTAACCAGATACTTTTCAGATACTGTCCTAGCTAGGACTTTTGCTAGTCTTTCATAGTTGTGTCTTGCAGTTCCCACCACTGCATATTTTCCACACATTTACACTGAATTATTTTGATCTTCTACGCAAAAATAACACTTTACAGTTCTTGATTGCTGGCTGTTTGTTATGCCAATGCTGTCAGTCTGCCAGATGCAATCTGAAGGTGTCTGTGTAGGGCACGGAGGGCTCTCAGGTCCTAAATTTTTTTTGCGGGCAGCTCCAACCCTCATGTAATCAGAGATAAGTGACTTAGTTAAAAATGAATGGGGCAGCTGGCTAAATGCTCAACCAAACAAAATGATCAAAGGGACAGTGCCAGATGTTTTCCATCAGCTCTACATATGGAGGTACCAGGGAGAGCAGCAGGAGCACCAAACTAAAAAGAAATCAGAGAAGCCAACTCTAGTTTCAACCATAACATGAGGAACTGGCTATAAATACTACATTCCTCAGTAAGGCTCCCAGAGGACATTTTGTAGGTATTTCTAAAACCTACAGGAAAAGCGTGTCTACTATTGTCTGATTTATTTATATGCATCCTCCCAGTAAATATTTTATTAAAAATCATCATTCTTAACATCTATAAAAAATATACTTAAAAACCCCATAATTTAGAAAGCTGTTCGAAAGTATAAAAAGTGTTTTTTTCCACAAAATATGTTTTTTGCCCAACCTGTGCCAATACAGTCTTTTCCTAGGCTACTGTTTTGTGGGGTTTTCTTTTACCACTTTTAGTACATTTTAAAATTTTAATTTCATAGGTTTTGAGTCCAAGTTACTGCAAGAGGCCCAAGTCACTTCAAGATTTACTGAGGAAAAGGAGTCAGCTTTTTATTTTTGTCTTCTGGGGAAGTTTATGGTAGAGTGAGATAAACATCCAAAATAGTTAAGGTTGTTTATCCTGAATCACTTAGAAGACATTCTTGACATCACTTGTATACAACTGAATAGGGGAGCTGCTCAATCAGCGCTGACAGAATTAAACCCAGATCACCCAGCCTCGGGGCATACAGACCTTACTTCAGCGTGATAAAATCTGCTTCTGTTGGGATAAAAGCTGAACTGCTCATATGGCTCCTCTTGTCCCAAGCCCAATTTTGGTGCATAGAAGCTCCTCCTCCAGTTTTGTCCTTCCAGAGACACAGGCATTATTTCAGGACATTTTACCTCACCATGACATATCTCTGTAGTGTCTTGGGGCTTGCAAAACAGGATGAATATTGCAAAAGTATCTGCTGCCATGCTTGTCCAGTGTAATGACTTTACTATTGGCCCCAAATCTGCAAGTCTTAGGCTTGGAGAGCAGGGATCCTGGAAGCTACCAGCTGGTAACTCAAGGCAACATAGAAACTTCAGAAAAATTTCCTGTTCTTTTTTGACTCCATAGTTTAGTGTCGTCTGCCCGAAACTCACCCCCTGACAGTAGGAGGAGGGAGATATGCTGAACATAAAGAGATTGAAAAGGCATTTCCCTGGAAAAACTGGAAGTGCCAGACTGGTCCTTGACTAGGGGAGAAGCTAAGAAGGGCTCTTGGCCGAGTTGTTCAGTGGTGCTGAAATCCACTTTGTCCTTTACCTTTATGTAGCATGCTCATAGGCTTGGTAGTATATGCGCTGCTTTTTGCATGAGTATTGATTATAAAGATGTTTATTCCATGTGTGCCCTTTAAAAGCTGCTCTAAACCCATTCTGCAGGAACAAAGCCTGTGAATGGGTTTTTTTCTTTCCTCTGATTCTTATCTTATGCACATATAAGCCCAAGCCACTTGTTGCAGTGGAAATAACTGTGATTTGCTCTGCAGGATGAGTTCTTTGTTGGCAGATATGCTAGTAACAAACAGGCTGAGGAACTCACTCTCATACTTGAGTCAAGGAAAGCTTGAGCATGACTCACTTAGGAATGCTTTGTACTCTCCTAATTGCATAATTACCTTAGAGAGCTCACTGGCCATTTGGCATAGAGGTCATGCCTGTTTCCTCTGAATACCTGAATAACTCCTCCTAGTGCCTCCTAGCAGGATAAAAAGGAGATGTGAGGAAGACGTATGGCCATGGCCCCACTTTTTCTTCTGTATAATCCAGGAGCAGTATTTGTGCACAGCTACAAAGTCCTTCCTTCTCTGAAGTGAGGTTGGAAAAGTTGACCGTTACTTAACATAAATCAGCATTTCACCTTTGCACTGAGACAGTATCTGTATTGAAAGGGATAATGTGGCATTCTGGGGTGTTTGGTACTGGTACCTGTGGCATCTGAGTTCTAATAAATGGGATTAAAAAACAAGTGAGGGGGATGCCACAAGCCCAGGAATCTTCCCCACTGTACTCATATGCCATAGAGTTGGTCTGACTGCCAAGCAAAGAAAAGAGAGATCTCCCCAACACCTTGTTCTCAAAAGCAATAAGTAAAAAAAGATATGAATAATACAAATGCTATCAACGATTGCAATCATGGAAAGCAGATGATGAGTGAAATGAAAGGACCTGAATGTCCCATGAGAAAAATGAAAAATGAACTCCCTAGCTGCATTAATGGAATTAAAGGAAGATTTGGCCGGAGAATTCTCCTGGACCTCTAGCACACTCAACAGTGCAGTTTTCAGGGCTCACCCCATGTGTAGAACTGGTAAAGTAAGTAAGTCCGCAAGATGGAACAAAAGGAGAAAGACAGAAATGAATGATATAGATAGCTGAGGAGAAGATATTTAAGCATAGCTATGTTTAGTCCCCTTGATGCTCTCTTGTTCTGGAGAATGGCTGGAATTTTTGGTCCCTCTTCTTAACATTTTTATTAATGTTATCCAACAGTAAATTCGGAAGCTAGAATTCTCCTTTGCAGATTGGTGATGGCATCACTATGTCATCAAACATTCATCTCGCTCTCCCTTTCATTACACCTGTGGATTTACCATCCTTCATTGCACACTAATGCATCTTCCATTTGAAGCAGCTAAAGCACATCTTCTGTTCCCCTTACAGCCTACCAGCTAATATCCCCTAACATATGGGGTATTTACACGGTCTTCCCACTGGGCTTATGAATGAAAATACTTGCGGGTGCTATGCTTCGTGCTGATCCTAATGCTGTTGGCACGTTTTAGCCATGCGCACAGGATGCCTACCTGATTGACCCTTGAAGAGTTGTAGATGGATGTGAATCCAAGTGGTCTGATGCATCTAAGTTACTTTATTAGCGTAAACTTTGGTGTCCATGGGCTTCTCAGCTGTGTAATTGGATTGGCAAGAGTGTTTAAGACTACTCAGTTGTTTAGAGGTTCATGATGGCCACTTAAGTCTTTCCTTCTTTTTTATCAGTGTCTTTTTAAATAGCGGGAAGCAGAGCAGTTTAATGTCGACCGAGGCTGCAGTAGCTTCCCCTTTCTGTGAGAAACCTCTGCTTATAAGGTTCCCAAAGTGAAAGTGTTTGCAAGAGAAAACATAGCTGGGAGACACTCACATCCAAGCCTGGCTCTGGTGAGTGGAGTTGTTCTTCTGATATAAAGGGAGCATCGCTCTAAAGCAAGAGAAATGTTTTGGGGAGAGGAAAGAAAGTGAAAGATCTTGGTTCCTACGCTGAGAGAGAGCTGGTCAGCAGTTTGTCAAATCAAAAACTAATATCCAAGACTGATTCTGTTCTCACAGATACATGTCTGAAGCATGGACTTCATTAGAGCTACATCTAACTAAACCCAATGGAATTCAGGGGAAAGTCAGGCTCTGAGTCCCAACTGCTTTTGTTATCAAACAAAAAGTAGGCAACACCTCTGCTCTTCGCATGCTTTTTTGAGTATCCTGGAGAGTCAGGGAGTTAGCATGCCATAGTGTGGGTGGCTGTCCTGGGGATCAAGGAACACCAGACAAGGTCTATAGTAAAGCTTCTTGCATTAGGATGGCGGCAGAGGAAACTATACAGAAAATGCAGTCCAGGAAAGAGTTCTTAGAAGATGAAGTAGGGATTAAGCCAGAGCCTATTTTACCATTTGCTAAAACGCTCAGTGCATTTGCCTTCATGGATTCTGCATTCCAGAGGACTGCATGCTGGGTTAATAAAATCCCTCTCTTGAACAGGCTTTGGAAACTCAGATGGTCACTGACTGGCCATATGGCAGAATCTGGCTATTGCTATCGGACAGCTGCAGGAAGCTGAGGACAAGAAAGGGGAGACAACACCAAAATCTTATGGACACATAGACATATAGACAGACACATGGCTTTGCCTCATGGCAGGAGCTTCCAAAATATGTTCCTCATCGAAATGCCAGGATCGTCTTTTCTTTTTTTCTTTCAGGAACTGCAATTTGCACTTCTGCTTTTCTTAGGTGATACGTATGTGATTTAAACCCTCATACACCCTGAGCTTAAGTTTCAAGAGCATTTTAAAACAATTAGCACACCTACAAGAAAAATAGCAAAGCACCACATTTCCGTTGCTCACAGACTCAAAGGGAGATTGAGTTTAGCATTCTTCCTTGGGGAAGAAATGACATGCTCCCCAGTAACCCAATGCCAAACCACTGCTCTCTGTTTTGAGTAGCAAATGCCATTCTTACTGCGTCTAAAAGCCCAGACTGTGTTTCTTTTCTTAACATGAAATTGTGTATTTTGGTACTGCTCTCAAACAACAGTTTAACAGAACAAAGGAGTTATCTTTATGAGACAGCCAGGGAAATACACAAAGAACAGGAAGATGCAGCTAACCTAAATAATGACATTGAAAACAAAATAGCCATCGGGCTATAAATAAACAATATGAAGTAAATATCATTATTTTTATTAAGAGAAGACACAGACTTTTTTCCTGTGGATAATGACATCTACTGTTTTCTCAGACTTTAGTTCTCATTTTTTTCAGTTAAGCCACAGAATAACATTTCCTACTTTCTTCAACTTCTTACAGTATGAACTTTCGTACCACTTCTTTTGGAGAAAATTGCAAAACCCAGACACATACATTTAGGAGAAAGGTCAGATTTTCTAAAACAATAAAATTGCCCAAACTGCTGTTTTTGAACTGTGCAAATACATGCATTCTTACAGAGCAGGGAAGTAAACATATACATGACTTCATTAATTAAGACAATGCTTAGTTTCCTGCAACCCAAAGGAATTTTCTTATTTAGACTAAATCTTTAACAATGCAATCTCCCATTGTGTGTATGTGGATGTGCAAAGCAGCAACCGCAATTTCACAAAAAGGCAAGGGCTGGTCCTGACAAGGTGGGTGAAGGGGGAAGGAATTAAATAATCCTCTAAACCAAAGCCAGAATCAACTTGCTGAGCGCCAGATTCAGTCACTCCAGCCTTCTCACTTTCCATAATACAGTCCTAAATGATCTGAGCAGAAGCCCGATTCACGTGCTTTTTTTTCCTGGAGATTCTCTTGTTGAGTATCTTGGGCAGGAAACTGGCCCGATCTGTTGACTTACAAGATTTAAAATAAGCACTCGCGTTTCCCCCTCCCAGTCCTGACCAGCGGCACTGGGCTGAATCACTTCCCCGGTGGAGGCAAGAAACATGTGAGAGCAAAGTGCTCGTGAAGTGGCCGAGCGATCGGGAAACGCTCTCAGGCTGACATACAGTCAGCAAAAAACATGACTGACCCTGGTGAAACATCAGGGCATGGTACCGGTCCCCATCCCTCAGGCTTTACCTGCTGGTGGGCGAATGGCTGGAGGGGATGTCCTGCACAAAGCTCTGCTCCATGCCCGGGATCCTGGCTGGGGTGTGGAGATGGTAGGCTGTCAGGACCACGCTGCCCGAGTCCTTCATCTCCATGGTCATAGGCACATGTCGGCCCCGCTGGCGGTGACAAAGGCGACCGGGGGGTGCCGATGGGCCCCGACAGGAGGGCGAGCGGTCCTGTCACGAGCAGGAGCGCATGGCCTGGCTCCGTAGCAGCCTCTTGCCACCGTTTGCTGTCAGGAGAGCTGTGTAACCGAGACACGGCTCCTCTCCCTGTCAGGAAAGCTGAATTAGCATATATTCAAAAACACCGCCCACAAAACAACCCACGGGGAAGTTACTACGTTCCTAGGAAACTAGAAACCTGAGATAATCCGGCATGGCACCGAGCGACCGCCGGGAAAACTTCTTGCTTGCTTTCTTTTTGTTTCTTTTTAAGAGTCAGTTTCTTAATACTCCTCCTGCTCCTGAAATAGGCTCGACTAAGTGAAATTATTTGCCAGTTAAGCAGCAGGACGAGTGGAGAGCACTACTCAAACACAAAATGTGGTTTGGCAGAGCAGGGAGTGACATTTAAGCTGCTTACATGAGAGACTCAAAAACCGAGTAGGCTCTGCTCTGTTTAAATAATCAAGGAGCAGGAACCTTGATTTCCCAGATGCTGGATCATTTCTGTGGCAGGGAACTGCACTTGCTTTCTCCTGAAAGCAGATTAAGCTTTTGTTTTGCCTGATACAGCACTGTACATAATGAGAAGGGCACTGGGAAATGAGTGAATTATTTTTACAATAGTGTGCGTTCATCTGGAGCAATCCCATAAATAAATACACTCTGAGGCACTTGATATTTTTTCACGCTTGCGCTTGATGCTTGTATGCTTAATTGAATGTTTTTCTCTCAAAAGGAAACCAGCAAGCAAAAATATTGGGGTCCAACTCCGGAGTAACACCTAGAGACAACTCTGCAGACGAAATGAGAAAAGTCACACAGCCCTTTATTTTCCTCTCCAACTTCTTCAGTGTTTGGGGGTTTTTTGAAAAGAAATGTCTCTGATAAATGCCTGTTCCTGAAAACTCTTGTCCTGCCTATGAAATCATGGGAAGGATGTCCCTAATTTTACTCTACAAGCCACGGCTCTCTGAGCGCCTTGCGTGCACACGGGTGAAACACCAGCCTCTGTACACCTTTGTCAGAGCTGCGGGTGGCATCCCCAGCACAGGTACGGTGCAAAATGCCTCTCAGGCTCCTCTTCCACACACCCCGTGAGTGAAGGTGCTCTCCCTAGCCCTGCTATAGGGGCTGCCTAAATTACAGTGTTGGTCTCTCCAGCTGGCGAAGTAGCTCAGGTTTTGAAGGGCAACAAAAATGCTTCGTCTCGTCTCCACCTTCCCCCTGAGCTTCGTATCCTGCCTGGAGGGGCAGGACGGTTTCAGTCAAATATGTTGCTGCGACTCATGTAGGCAGTGCCCCAGTTAATTTTAAATTAGCCAGCATAGGACACTGATAACAGTACACTTGGCAGCACTTCTTGCCAGACTCACCCAGGAAGCATAAATATTTGAACATGCAGAGCCTCTAAGCTCGCTCTTGCTACGCTGTTAACATGTCCTGGATTAAATATTTTAAAGCCAGGTTGCACAGGATAAAATCATGGTTGCTTCCATGGCAGCGTGGAGGCCCTCTGGGAGACAACATGCAACCCTATGTTAGAAATGAAGGAGAAGGCTCTAAGCTAACTCTGGAAACATTGCCTACTGCCCACGGCATCGGGACTGTGTCCCATGGTGTCTCCAGGGAGAACCAGGGTGAATGCAATAACCAGTGAAGACCTTATTGTGCTCTGTGATTACGGGGGTATTCAGGAGAGGGATAGGGTCTGAAAAATGAGGATAGATGCTATCATGGATCTCATATCCCAGCTCTGTGGAACACTGACTGAATGCCAAGGCCTGGCTGCTGGATGAGCAAAGATGCTGCTGCCAATGTAATATTTTTCCCTTCTTATCCTGGCTTTACATTCCCCTTCCTGGACCAGAAGATGGGTACCCCACTCTCTGATGAGGGGGAGTAAATTAAAAATATAAATTTGTATTTGGCACAAGCGCAAATAGATATTTTGAAAATTAATCACTCAAAATACACATATCAAATGGAGAGCTAAAAACTTATAAAAATAAGTTATAAAATATCTGCTGACACCATTTAAAGGCACTCTCCACAACATATTTCAAGAAACTAAACATGTGAAGAAACAAACATCATGGAAGGCACCATCAGAAGTGGAGTAGGTGTCCTTTAGGAGATCAGGCTGCAGACAAAGTATTGACTGCAAATCCAGGAAAATCTTTTTTTCTCCCTTTCCTAGCACCATACCACTAGGCTTTCTCCAGTACCATCAGACAACAAAATGGTGGTTATGCACTTTAGGCTATGTATACATGAAGCCCACAGTAGAAATACCCTGTATTTTTAGTATTATTTTTATTTCCTCTCTTCCCATAATAACAAAAAAATAAATCAAACACCAATGTGACTTAGAAAAGAATACAGTTACCCTCTCAATAGTAAAATGCATATAAAGAAAAGAGGCCCACACATAAAATGGGATTTTCTCTCTAAGAAAAATAAACATGGAAGATTTTATTTGGAGATTTATAAAGTGCTGGTGCATAAACTGGAGGCTTGTATGGAAATGGCAGTCTGTTTGGCACAAGTACAAATAGATATTTTGAAAATTAATCAGCCAAAATACATATATCAAACTGAGAGCTAAAAATGTTTATAAGCATAATGGCTCTTGGGGTTAGACATCTGCATGCTAGTGAAAACGAAAAATGATGTTAAATGAGCTAGATATACACATCAGCCATTAAACAAAATTTTAGCTGGACAAGTAATACAGCCATAGGAAAAGTGTACGAGGCAATGTAGGCCAGAGTCCACTTTCAGTTCAATCTGTGCAATTCCGTTAGCTAAAGGAGAATTTATTATCCTGATTTCTAAAGAAGCAAGTAAGAAAATATTTTAATCCAACATGCTTGTGTTTCTACAGGATCCCCTTCAATACTAGATTGCAGAGTACTCAGGACTGTGACAACTCCAATTGTTTTTTCAGGTAGTTAATAGCTCTGTAGACCTTTCAAATACACTGGAAATGCCAGTTTGGTGAGAAATAACATTGTGAAGATGTTTTTGGAGGCAACCAGTAAAGTGAAGACAGAGCAAGAGAAGAATCTGTGGGGAGTCTGTAGCCAGTGAACTCGTGAGCAACTCCCTTGGGTTTGGTAGGCAAGAACCTTGTGCTTTTGAATTTTACATTGTGCTTGTGCCAAAGGGAGCGCTTTGCACTTTCACAAATTTGGCAACAGAGTTGTTTATATATGGATCAGTAGGTCCAGACTTTGAGAACAAGGAATGAAAAACCTTTATTAACCTATTGTTTCAGAAATCTAAGTCAGTGGCTATATAGAATTGTAGAATAATAGAATAGTTTGAGCTGGAAGGGACCTTAGAGATCTTCTAGCTCCAACCCCCCTGCCATGGCCAGGAACACCTTCCACTAGACCAGGTTGCTCAAAGCCCCATCCAACCTGGCCTTGAAGACTTCCAGAGTTGGGGCATCCACAGATTCTTTGGGCAACCTGTTTCAGTGCCTCACCACCCTCAAGGTAAAAATTTCTTCCTAATATCTAATCTAAAGCTACCCTCTCCCAGTTTAAAACCATTACCCCTTGTCCTATTGCTACACTCCCTGATAAAGAGTCTCTCCCCGTTTTTCCCATAGGCCCCCTTTAAGTACTGGAAGGCTGCTGTAAGGTCTCCCTGGAACCTTCTCTTCTCCAGGCTGAACAACCCCAACTCTCTCAGCCTGTCTTCATAGGAGAGCTGCTCCAGCCCTCTGACCATCTTCATGGCCCTCCTCTGGTTTTGCTTCAACAGATCCATGTCCTTCTTACGTTTGAGGCCTCAGAGCTGGGTGCAGTACTCCAGGTGGGATCTTACAAGAGCAGAGTAGAGAGGCAGAATCACCTCCCTCTACCTGCTGGCCACGCTTCTTTTGATGCAGCCCAGGATAAGGTTGGCTTTCTGAGCTGTGAGCGCACTTGACCTTGTTGAACTTCATGAGGTTGTCACGGGCCCACTTCTCAAGCCTGCCCAGGTCCCTCTGGATGGCATCCCTTCCCTCCAGTGTGTCGACTGCTCCACACAGCTTGGTGTCATGGGCAAACTTGCTGAGGGTGCACTCAACCCTGCTGTCCGTGTCACCAGCAAAAATGTTGTATGATGAAACCTTCAGTTCTTCTGCTCAAGAATATCTGTGAGAGCCACATACAAGAAGTATAAACACACAGAAAGTCACTAGTTAATGTTTACTGAGATGAAAAAGAAATTTTCGTTGTTGCTAATAATATTAATATATATTTACATAATATTAATTAGTAATCATTGTGGCAGTAACATGATGGCCAATCTTTGTATGACAAATTTGATGTCTGTTGCTTAGAAAGGAACTAGTACATTTTTCACATAGATTTTAAACAGCCTTTTCTGGTTAAGTCCAAGGGGGGCTGTCACTGAGAGGAATGGGATTTGTCAGCTAGGGGTTCTTGTCCCGACATGGTGAGGGCACGCACCATTATATCATAAGAGTAGACCCACAGAGCCCTGGAAAGTGCAAAATTTCCCTTTGAACTACAAATAACACAAAAATCTATGGGTATTGAATTTCATTGCTTGCTTCCAGCTTAAATTAGCCAGGACAAAGTTGGACAGAATTCACAAAACTTTGAAGTTAATTTTGGACCAGTTTAATGTGAACTTGGGTTAGATTAAGTTTTAAAAGGAAGCTGGGTAAAACACAGCATTTTTCACTGATTAAATCAAAGGAAATAGAGTGGAGCAATACACAGAAAAATGTCATCCTAACACTGCGCCTAAATTTCCTCATCCCTCTTTTTCAGGCACTAGTATGCAATAAATTTTGTATCTATCTGTGTGAAAGAAACCAAACCTAGAACCATGGTATTTCTGCATATTTGGGGGAAAAAAAAAGGTATCTCTTACTTGTCTTTAATTTGTCATTTGGATTGAAAGATGCTTGAGGTGTGGAGGGCAGAAGGACTCACCACAGCAAAGAGTTGGTGTGGGCAAAAAGCACCTGGACACTGAAAACGAGCAGTGCCGCAAAGTTGCATGAAAGTCAGTGACAGTGGTGTGTGAGTCTTCTGCTGCTCAGTACCAATACCTCCTGTGAAAAAAGACTCTGAGAAAGGGCTGACTCTTGCGTCAGGAAAATTTTCACTGTGGCTTGAGGTCTGTTTCCTTTAAAAGAATTTTACACATCATGAAGACTAGTTTCTAATGCTTGATTTAGCCTCTGTGCTTTCTATTCCTGTGATCCTGGAAGGATTACAGTCTTTTTTTTCTACTATAAAGGTGAGGTGTTTGTGGGCCTCTGTGTGGGCAGCTGGGAATGTGAACGAATGGGTGAAATTCATCAGCAGTATCAAAACATATCCACTGCTTTCAGAACATTGACAAATTCATAAGCCACTCCTGCCACCCCCGTCCCTCCCCAAATTAGAGGAAAATCTTTGTTATTCTGCTTTGTTTGTCGTTTCAAACTGAGATTAAAAACAACACTGAGAAAATTATCACTTGTCCTTTACAAACAGGTTAAGTATCAAGGCTATTTAGGCAAAGAGTATAGAAGTCAGGTCATGTGGCAAGTGTTGGTGTTCCAAAGGTTTTTAATTAGAGTATGAAACAAAACATTCATCTTTGTTAAATATAACCTCATATATTTCAGCCTGAGGCCCAATTTAAATATACATCATACTTTGGTGAACTTTAACATGGTCATTTTTTTATTGAGTGATTTAGTGTGTATTCTTTCATCTTAAAAAAGATACAAAGGCACAGAAAAAAATTCTTCAGGCAACTTTGTGTAGCTGCTTGCTTAGCAATGAACCTTATTTATTTTCTAGGAGTTCAAAAGTTGGTTCTCCTTAGCCCACATTAGACTATCCATATATTATTCCCATGTTAATTATGTACAGAAAAGGAAACTTCCTTAATCTGCCTGCCACAATAGGGCTTTCTGGAGGTTTACTTTAAGAAAAAGCTCATATCCTTTCATTCATCCGTTAGGTTCACGCTCCTTCATGACATGTTGATCTAACCATTTCAGCTGGGACAGCTGACATCCACAGCTGAACACTGTGGTCTGTTTTTTTGTTCTGAGGCAGTAAGTTAAAATTACATGAAGGAGTGGTAATGTGGTCAAGTTAGGAAAAGTAGCATTGGGAGAGGCTGGATGCTTCCCTGAAACATTTCTGTAAGCACAAGCTGAAAATGAGAATTGGTCTCTGTAGCATGAAAGGGGAAAAATGATCAAGGATAGACAGCAATGAGCATTTTTGGTATGTGTGTATCCATCCTGATGTCTCTGAAACAGTAGAATTTGGTTGGACATTTGCATTTGGTACAGGGAAAATGAGTCCTTATCTTAAAATTTTATGTATCTCTTTATAAATATTTATAAATACCACATCATACAATAAGAGTTGTAGTGAAAAAAAATATAGGAAGATAGTTTCTTGTATAAAAAGCCAATCAGATAGATCTTTATAACATTAAACTTTTAAAAACTACTGTTTTCCAGGGGCTGGTCAAATACTTAAGGAGCTATATGTATATGTGTGTGTATATATATATACACATATATGCATATTTCCTTAGGATATGTGTATGTACACAGATATTCCCTTCCTCCCCTTTTAGCCAATGTTTTAACGTTTACGAAAGGTATTCGTTTTTTTAGATGTTATGGACAGCAAAATGCAGTTTTTTGAGGGTGGTAATAATTTATGCATCTACCTTTGCTGTTACTGTGTCATGACAGTAGAATATCTGAAGACTAAATTCTCTTTAATTGTCTCAATGTCCAGGTGGAGATCAGTGATGAGTGGTGTCCCTCAGGGGTCCATTTCGGGACCAGTACTGTTTAATAGCTTCATCAATGACATACACAGTGAGATCAAGTGCACCCTCAGCAAGTTCACCAACGACACCAAGCTGAGTGGTGCGGTCAACATGCTGGAGGGAAGGGATGCCATCCAGAGGGACCTGGACAGGCTTGAGAAGTGGGCCTGTGCAAACCTCATGAAATTCAACAAGGCCAAGTGCAAGGTCCTACACCTGGGTCACAGCAATCCCAAGCACAAATAGAGGCTGGGCAGAGAATGGATTGAGAGCAGCCCTGAGGAGAAGAACTTGGGGGTGTTGGTTGGTGAGAAGCTCAACATGAGCCAGCAATGTGCTCTCACAGTCCAGAAAGCCAACCTTATCCTGGGCTGCATCAAAAGAAGCATGGCCAGCAAGTCGAGGGAGGTGATTCTGCCTCTCTACTCCGCTCTTGTGAGACCCTACCTGGAGCGGGGTCCAGGTCTGAAACCCTCAGCACAAGGAAGACATGAAGCTTCTTGAGTGAGTCCAGAGGAGGGCCATGAAGATGGTCAGAGGGGTGGAACAGCTCTCCTATGAAGACAGGCTGAGAGAGTTGGGGTTGTTCAGCCTGGAGAAGAGAAGGCTCCAGGGAGACCTTGTTGCGGCCTTCTAGTACTTAAAGGGGGCCTATGGGAAAAATGGGGAGAGACTCTTTATCAGGGAGTGTAGCAGTAGGACAAGGGGTAATGGTTTTAAACTGGGAGAGGGTAGCTTTAGATTAGATATTAGGAAGAAATTTTTTACCTTGAGGGTGGTGAGGCACTGGAACAGGTTGGCCAGAGAGGTGGTAGATGTGCCGTCCCTGGAAACATTCGAGGCCAGGTTGGATGGGGCTTTGAGCAACCTGATCTAGTGGAAGATGTTTCTGCTCATTGCAGGGGGATTGGACTAGATGACCTTTAAAGGTCCCTTCCAACCCAAACTATTCTATGTTTCTATGATTCTATGAAAATTATTAAGAAAAAGATTGTAGCCCCTTTCTTGTTACAATTATTACATTCCTTGCTCCAAGCAATTTCACATTCAGTATTTTTGTAACATTTTTAACCTGTAAACTACTCCTAGGGAGGGCTTTATGTAATGTGCAATCCGTATTTCCCTGTAACTATGCCAATGATTTCTTTCATTGTGCCATTTTGTAACCGAGTTTCTTTCCCAGGTAGCAGCAGTAGACCACAGCTCTGCTGGTGTATTGGAAAGTTGTACCAAGCGAGACAGTCACCAGAGCACCACTCTCTTAATTGAACCAGACTTAGAGCCATGTTCTGAGGGATATGTGTAAAAATTGATGAAGCAAAGTATACAGCTGTTAACATGAACCAATGATGTTTATCAGGCACATAACGAGAGCCATGTCAATATCAGCTATCTTGTATTGATTGCCTTCTACTCCTTTTAAAATCAAGAGCTGTAGTTTTTAAAATTACAGAGTCTAATAGCACTATTAACTGGATTTCTCACATCTACACCTAAGAGAGAAACCTCAAATTCTCCTTCCCATCTAGAGAAGACAGGTGTATTTCAACAAAGCATAGCTTACATCTTCATCCTGCTTTGGCATTCTGCGTCTTGATGACTTGAATTCCTGAAGTTACTAAATTTACTTTTGCCTTTCTGATGCAAAAATGGAGAAACTATCCTTCTTATCTGCTGATTTCTTCATAGTACTACCATATTACCACCAAAGTAGTAATTGAGGTCGTCATCGGAGTCTTATTGATGTATTGGTCATGCAACATGATATCTCAGACCTTCCCTGAAATATCTGTATGCGTAATGAAGGTAAGTGAGGATAAAAATCAGCTTTGTGATCCTTGCATGACAAGATGTAGAATGATGCAGGTGTTCAAGTAGTTGGCCTGGGCTGCGTACAGTGGATCTCTCCACTTAACCTGCATAGTACCCACTTCTGGAAATGCTGTGAGCATGTTGCCATCACTGTACAGTCAAACATGCTCAAGTTGACCAGAGAACACTCATTTCAAAATTTTGAATAAACTCAAAAGTTGCCATGTTCATGACTGGGAATCTGTGAATTTCTGCATTCTGAATTTCAGTCAGTCCATATAAATATCTAAGTTATTGTAGAATGAAGTGTGTTCTACTCAAAAATGATTTTCTTATTTTGATAGAGACATTTTATAAATTAGTAATTTCAAATTTAGATCTGCCGCAAAAATTAACAGATGTTTATTGACTTACACCAGATCTAAAGATTTTCAGTAAGAGGAGGAACAAATAAACCTAATTAAAATCTCTATAAGTGAATTTAATGCTATAATTTGCATGACAAGTTTGTTATAATTTTAAATCTTAATTCTAAGGCCTCTATAGTTTATGAACAGTAAGAAGAGAATGTTCTCAAATTAAAAACAAAACAGTTTGACTATACCTAAACAGTTTAATTTGCAGCAGAAAAACACTGGAATGTACAATTTTTAATGGTCATTTGCATTTTCAAATCATATTATCAAAGGTATGCATTTACTTTATAGCATTGCTAAATTAAACATATCTTTGGGAAAGACATAGTTCATTAATCTCTGTACGAACAGTCTGTGTTTTAGGAACAGAGACACTGAACTGACTTTTCAAGGAAAATGCAGGATGTCTGTGGCATAACCATAGAGGGAACCTAAGCTGCCTGACTCACAGTCCTCTGCCCTAAACACGTGTGAGGATGCAGCTTAACTAATCAACAGTTTGGAAAGTACTTTTGTAAAGGAATGGGTGAAATAGGTTTAATCAGCCACAAGAAGGAGATATGGAGAAGACACCACGTGAGCCACAGAAATGAGACATCTTCCTCGGAAGTGGCTAGGTAGCAATTTATTCTCTGCAGAGGGTATGTGCTAATTTTGGCAGGATGTCTAGGGAGACTAGAGGGTGTTCCACCTAATAATTTTTAAATCATCCAGATAAGTCCTAAGTGAAAACACATGAATGAATATAACTTTGCTAGGCACATTAGCAGTAAAGTTTCTAGGCTACTTTTATTGCGCAGTAGTGAATACCATGAGCTTAAATATGTTTTAGAAGCACTAGAAATAAATTTTGCCACTGCTTCAAGTGGGTGGTTGCATCACCATAGTGAGCTAAATGAGCAATGATAATCAGAGGGTGACAGGGGAATTTTGCAATATAAAGCATCCGGGAATTACTGGCTTGGGATATTGCGTAGAACATTTCCAATTTTTTGCCTAACAAGGTCAAGCATGAGCCTTTCCCTCTGTGATACTGGCACCAGAAATCTTGTTTCATAGTTGAAAGATATATCGGAGTTTGAGGACATGGAAATTTAAACATTAAAGTTTGTCATTGTATATTGTTCATAGAAAAATAAGGATTCCCAGGATTATTGTGCCAATTTTGTTAGTGTAAATTGCTAGCCTTTTCAACACAACAGAAAAAAATGGCAGTTATCCCAAAGGCATTTCTGTTAGAGAAAAAAAACCCCATGTAGTTATTATTTATTTGTTTCATTTGGGTTTTGTTTTTATTCACATGTAATTTATCGGTGGCCTCAGTGGGCTACAATCCATGGTATGCAATCCTATTAAAACAAAACAAAGCCCCACCAGGGATGAAATGGATCCATTTTCTCCAGATTAATTTAATAGATGAATGTTTCACACAACGAGGAAGCCAAGACTGCAGATGACTTGGTTTTGGTTTGGAACTTCAGGGAACAGATGGGAAAGCGGCAGCATTAATATACCTTAATGGATCCACAGGACCGCGTTTATTAACTGGCTTCAGTTCAGATTTCTTTTTTTTTCTGTGACTGTGCCTTGCTGAATCACCTCAGTCTTTTCAGCCACTTTTTCCTTCATTTCTCTACTGTACTTTTCCCCCACTTTTGATCCTAACTTTGTTGTCATGCTTGATTATAGGTTTCAGTCTCAAAATAGCATGGGCAGTCTCCAGCTGTTCTTGCAAAGTAATTATCACACATGAAGATGCTTGAAGGACTGAAGGGAATAGGGAGGAATGTGCCCTCTCAGTCCCTGCTCCAGGGACTGTGGATACTGGAGAGTATGGGGAGAAGGACCTGCAGAGAGCGGCTCAGCTCATGTGCTCTTCCTAACCAGCATCTCCTACTGCCACTGTTGGAGGCAGAGGATGGGGCTAGATGGACCACAGAAATGACTTTATAGGGCATTTCTTGTGGTGCCCTGTTCTCAGAATTAATTTTTATTAATTACTGTACAATAGGATGGGCACAAATCTGGACAGAATACAGGTTATCCATATAGGATAAGGTTTTATTTCCAGTGCAATTTGGTCTCCCAAAGAGATAAAGCAAACAAACACAGATACTGATTATTATCATTTAAATACTTTTATTTGGGGACATTGTGATATAAGAAGCCAAGAAAAAACAGCAGTATATTGTTTATTAAAGAACTGTTTATATCCAGTTCAAGATGATGATTTTGTGCAGTTATAACAAAACTAACGTGTGGGTCCCAGTCAGAGAAATGAAGTTCCGAAGGTTTTTTTTGGAACTTTATTTTTGGAAACTTGAGTTTATCCTCCAGTACCTTCAGAACTGGAGGATAAATGCAGGAGACCCTGGAGATGAGATGCAGCTTAGAAATAAAAAAGAAAACTTGAGATGGTGGTTTTGCTTATTTTTTCTTTTGCCATAGTTGTCTGATCCAAGTAGGTTCCTATTATTAAGTAGAAAGGTGTTATGAGCTTACCCGTAAGTGGAGGTGAAGTACATTTGCATATTCACCTTTGAACCTTAGTCCACCAATAATCAGTGACAACAGCTCATGGAGGACCTTGAATTTAATTTGTAGCTCTCCTTGCCATTTTGTTCAGGAAAGTATTGGATAAACGTGTATCTTGCCCATGAAAACAGCTTGCCTTCTAATTTTATGAAATCTTAGATTTGCTTCTAGCTTTACCAAAAGACAGAATGAGTGCGGTCCCCCGCAGGGTTCTGCCTTGGCCTATCAAATGTGCTTTTGTAGCACCACTGAACTGCAGTGCTCCTGTGCAGAGGACTTTTCTCTGCCATCAGTTCACATGGCACACAGTGAGGCTTGGCTTACTTTTAAACACAGCATCAAAAATCTCTGGACTGCTACTAATAGTGCTGTCTCTCTGCATACGTCTTCTGCATGTTATGTGCAACACAATTTTCTTTTATTTCTTGCAAACAGCAATTTCATTATATCTCTCCGGTTGTTCTGCTCTCTGACATTTCAATCTGTCTTACCTTCTACTGAACTGGAAAACAATACCATTAAGTGCAACTTGAAAATAAAGAGAGAAACTAGCAAACTCATTATTTATTAAGTGTAGTTCAGCATGAATCATAAGGACAAAGAAGCACGTGAAAAAAAGAAGATTAGATACTGGTAAACTGGGAGTGCTTTGTCCTCCTCAAAGTCTCATCATTTGATGAATGAGATACTGCAGGTCTGTTACTACACTGAAAACACATTTCTTGTGTAATCATGCTAAGCATGCATGTCTCAGCAAAGATATAATGACAAGGATACGTGGATAAATCTGAATTACAGCAAGCATAGGATTTTATTTAGTCATCGAAGTTTTTACTCAGCAACAAAACTAGCATGTCAAACCTGGCGTTTGCTTGCATAAAATAGGTAACAGAAACTCTGAGTAAGCCCCATTTTCCTGGGAAATTACTGGTATTGCAACAAGCAAATAAAGTCTTTCATGTGCAGAATGCAAGGCCATGCATTTTCCTGGGTGATCCGTTGTATCTGGTGCCCAAAGTGTGCCTCACTCTTTCTCAAAACAAGAGCTATAAATAGGCAGGCACTTTGTGCCATTTTAATGCTGAGCATTACACATTCCAGCAACTTCAGTTTTTCAGCTGGTTATTTCTGTTTTCCTTTGTTGTGACTGAGCAAGTGAGCCCAGCTTACTGAAATGCCACCCACTCCTTGAAAGAAAAATCTAGGAATAAACTCAAAGATTAGGAAAGGGCCCTGCCTGGAAATACTCCTGAAACAAGGAGGAAAGGATGCAGAAAACTAAAGGTTGATCTGATTGCAGAGAGTATTTTGTTTGCAAACAGCAATGAACTTTTGTCTGAAAAACCCTGCCTTTTCTGGTGTTATTTTAAATCCCAGTCCCTAACGAGGAACATCACTAGACTCAGGACGGATAAAGGACATTTTTTATGGCAAGTCAGAAAGCTGTCTGAAAAATGTTACTTTTTTTTTTTTTTAAATATGCCCCCCTATTGTTACCATACCCTGGGATCTGGCACTCAGAGAGCCAGTAATTTCCTCTGAACACTTTTAGAAAACACGAGGAATGATACGGAACATTAATGTCCATTACAGTTTGTGGGGGAACTACTACAGTGTGAAGACATGTTTATAACACATCACAGGGACTCCCTCACCTTATTGCCTTTAGCAATACAGCCCGCAAACTTGTAATCAATCGCCATTACGCTAGCAAAAAATTCCTAAATCGTGTCAGCAACAATTTCCTGGATGCCCTTCGTGTCAACAGATCTCAGCGGAATGCCAAGCCTTTAGTTTTCACCTGACTGCTGAAATCTGTGCTGGACCTGCACTCTGGTGTCAGCCTGGGCCTCGTGTTGCCCATGGAGGCAGCCTGGAGTCTGGCTGCTTGGGAATCCCACATCCCTTGGAGGCAGGTAACGGCAAGACTCTTCCAGGGACAACCACAGGCAGAGCCATCTGCTTATTCTTAGGCACCGAATTAAGGGCAGATGTAATAGAAACAGAAAATCAGAAGAGCTGCGTCATGCTGGGGCTGTTTGTTGTGAATGCAACTGTGAAACTGTTGTGCTTTGGAAAACCCGGGTATACACAATGGTTTTTCTGGTAGATTTACCAGCTGGTTTGCCCAGCCTGGTCTGTGAGAGCACTCTAGAGGATAAACACTCAGCAAATCTGACCTTGAGCTAACAATAAATTGAATAGCTTTACTGTCCCTCTTCTCAGGATTTAAAAGTTTAATAATGAATTATGCAAAACTCAGGTTCCTGGGAAACATTGTCTATGTGGGATCATAACTATTCTGTATATTGGCAGACCGTGATCCTTGTGGTCTCATATTAATGTCACTGCAGTTTTATTCTGGGCTAAACTTCTCTGACTAAAACAGAATCACTCCTTATTTATGCCACTGGAAACAACGTTAGTACAAATGGCTGATCAAAGCAACAGCTCCAGCTTCTAATGGCTGGGCTAGAACTGGTGCTGGGAGCTTCGACTCTGTGGTTCTGCACCGCTGAGGAGGAGACCCATTTTCACAAAGCTCCAATACCCTAAACTTCTGCTACAGTTTTCATCCTTCGCTAGACCACCCTCCTAGACTCTTGGCCCTCCTCCATCTCTCCAGTAATTACTCCAGCCCCATAGCCAAAGCTGCAGATTTCTTATGGTTTTTTTAGTTCTTAATTTTCTCTCTATGGTGAATTTTGTGCAGGGTGATTCTCTTCAGGTGAATAGGAAAAGTCCAGTTTGGTGACCCCCAAAGAACATCATAGCGTATACAATTGGTAGTGAGAATATAGCAAACACTACAGGCCACTGGACATCTGGACTTAAACACAGGAAAAGGTTTGAATGCGACTGCATTTCCTGTGCCGCAGCCCACACTCTAGTAAGGGGTGTCTATGGGCGCCAACTCGTCCTTCATAAGGTGATGAAAATGGGTATTTGTGCTTGCAACAGCTAGAAGGGCAACCATCCAAATGTGGTCTGCTCTGAAACACGTACAGGGCTTTCTCTGCACCGACAGCAACTCCTGGTGCTGCAGATCCTTTCATAATTTGCCCTTTGCTAAGTAATCTAACTCCTACTCACATTATGCGTCTAAGAACTGTGTCCTCATTCGGATTGCAAAATTATTGCAGCCTATGTGCTGAAAATCGATTAAACCAAGCTGAAGGAAATAATTTCAAAAATTTCTTTGTGATTCTGGGTAATCATCGAGATTTTTTTGCTTTGCAATTGCTGTACCAGCCAAGAGAGATTGTGTCCAGCAAATCACTCAGTAAAATGCCTTTCTGTCAGAGAAGCCTGCTCACCTGACTTTGTTTCATTTGCAGAGAGGATCAAAGAGATTTCTTACTGCAAATGGTGTGCTGATTCTATTGGAAGACAGTGTAATTATGATACATATATACCATTTTAAGTTGCAAGTAATCCCCTGAAGGGCTTTATAAAATTCTGCTTCCCAGTGCACCAAAGGTGCAAAAAGGGAGGTGCAGTCACAAAAATTCGTACACGGCTTCCAGCTTTGGCTCTCTAACTGCCATGAATGACGAATTGTGTGCTATTGCTTTTGGGTCAGATACTACTAACTTACTTTTTAGGAAAGGCCTAGAGCAGTAATAGTTATCATATTTATGAAAGAAAAGCACAAGAGCAAAGTGTGCCCTTTCACCTGGAGCATATGATTAGAAAACAGAGAAGGCAACATCAGAAATGTTCAGCACAAGGACAGGAAGAGGCTGTCCAACTCAATATGCCCAGTCTTTTCTTTGTGCCCTTGTTTATCTGAAACTAACTTCCCTTCTTTTTTTCGCTCTGCTCCTCTAACTCATTCTGAACTTGTCTTTAATTTCCAGCACTTTTTCCATTAGCCCTACGTAAAATCTTGGCACAAAGTAGTTGCAATGAAAACATTCCCCAGTTTCTTCTAAGTTTTGAACTTGGGGAAGCTCTAATCTATTTGTCTGTAGCTTTAAAGGGCAGTGCAGACAGTGAGCACACAGTTTTGGTCTGCTAGCTGTCTGTGCACTACAACTTAGCTGAGTTTTAAGATTCTTGTGCCAAATTAGATTAACCTGAAAGCAGCTCTAATAAACTTTTAAATAACCACAGTGCTTGTGGCCATGCTTTTTGACTGACATGGCACAGAGCTGTCCCATAGGTCTTCCTTTTCCCATTTAAGCATTGTCAGGACAAGGGAATATTGTAAGAAATCTGTAATTTTCCCTACACTATCAGATTTTAATCAACTTGGAAAATTCTGTCACATTGCACAAGGCAGGTAAATTTGTGAGAGCTGTGAGGGACAAAGTGGATATACGTCGTCAAAACTGTGCCCCTTGATTTTTTAAAGTCCCATTCAAATTACTTATACCTCAATATTTTTAGAATGTTTGAAGCATGTACTTCAACTAACCCTGCCATAAGCAGTAACCTCTTTTCCTTTTAATAATAACTGTGCATCATTGTCTTTTGTTCTTTACTTTAGGAGACAATTTTTATCCTATACTAGCTCTTATCCTTTGTTCTATACCTTTTATCCAGTAATCTTTGATGTGGAGCAGTGCTAACTATCTTCTGAAAACCTAATTAAATTAGAATTCTCCTTATCTACCCTGGCAGTAATATCTTCAAAGAATTCCAGCAAGTTAGTTAAGGTTGAATTCTTTTGCTTCAATACAGTCCAAGTGTCTTGCGATATTATCCCCCTAACAGAGAGCTCTTTAAAATAGCTTTCAATAAATTCTTAAAGCAGTCTTCAAAAATCATTGGATCACCATCTCGTCCTACCTCTCCTATGCAACCTTTTTGATGATTGACCTTAAATTTTCTGTCTTTGTTGTTTTATACAAAGATCCCCCTGTAAGTTAGTGAACTTCATATGAAAATTAAAATAAAATAAAACCTCTGTTCAAACATTCTCTTTCTCCTTTTACTCACTAATGCTCATGGACATCACTTTGATTAAATTAAATTCTACTAACCAATTGCATTATCTACCTAACAGAATAAATTCTGTCCTTTTTGACTTTCTAAACTGATTCCTAGCTGAGAGCAGTTTGCTTTGTATTTCCTCTACAAGGGATGGAAACATAATAAAAAATTGATAATTCCACTATTTTTAATCCCATAATAAGCTCTCAATTTTATCTTTTCAAAATTCCAGCCAATATGCAGATTTAACATATAGATGGAAGAACACCAGTTGGATTCATATGAGGTCTTAGTATTGAGAGGTATCCCATCACTTATGATTGATTAATTTTTGCTTTAATTTAATTTAAAAAATAATTTCTAGGTTTTGTTTGGGGTTTTTTTCATAACACTCTGCAAGTCCCGGCTTGCCAACTCCTTTTTCACTTGTATAACCAACACTTGTCTCTCCTGAGCTAAAGGTCTTGCTGGGCTGACTCCATTTCTGCTGCTGCCTGGCACCTTCCAGCATGCGGTGAGCTTTCGGTTCCTTTTCTATACCTTCTGTGTTTACAGTGCGGTTCTGTGCTTCCACTAGCAATGAGTTAACCAGACACCAAAGCTGATTCCAGCTGCATAAAGCAGCAAAGAGAGCCTCCAGGAGAGATTTTGCTGGGGTTGTACAGATGTTCGTCCATGAGCTGGGAAGCGTGGGGATAAATAGGTGTAGAAGAGGGAGATGTGAGGATCTCAGGGGACCTACTGCTTTCTTGCAGAGGGCAGACAGCGATGAGATTGCGAAATACCTCCTGTAAAAGAGGAAGGGCCACAACCTTGCTTCGGCCAAGCTGCACTATTGCAGCCCTGCAAAGCATGGCTAACAGGCACAATTTACACTGTGGTGTCCAGGGAGGAGACACTCCTCATCAGTGACCCCACTGAAGGGCTTGCAACAACCCCGTTCTCCCCACCGCTGTGCCAGGGCACAGGTCCGCTGGGCTTGCAGCGGCCTCCGTGCCCGATGGCTGCCATGGCATGGATGGCATACTATTTCTGTTTAAGCATCACATAGCAACTTTAATTACACTCCTGTTCAAATTAATGGTACTCTCTAATAATTTGCTTTAACTAAATGAAAGTTATGAAAAAATCAGGGATATCTTTAACTGAAAACCCACTTTTGAGGCTAATGTCTGTTTTGTTTAAGTAGGATATCCTTTTTGGCAGGTTTACAAGCATGTGTCAGACAAATGTTTTACAACAAAAACATTTTGCTACAATCACGGGCTGATAGAATGACTGATTATCATTTAAGAGACCCTTTGTTCTGACTCCTCAGAGGTCTCTTCGTGTGCTTACAGTCTGAGATTCATTTCTCTCCAAAATTGAATACATATGTGCTGGAGAAAAAAATAATCCATCCCCTCATTCTTCTACTATGAGATCTTTTTCTTTCCCCCCGTGACTGATTTTCATAGTCCTGTAACCAATTTTCATAGTCTGAAATTATAATTTTATAACTTCAGTGAATGTAGCTCACAGAGTGCAAAAGAAGTGAAGCTCAACCCCAGGAAGCAGGGAATTGCCTGGACTACCTGTGGAGTGCTGTATGGAGACACCCGTGTCATCTTTGAAAGAGGTGCCTTGGGTACAGAAAGCAACTCAGCTGCCGCTTCACAGAGGGGACTGCCCACTCTCATCCCTCCTAACGCAGACCTCAGGCACAGAGATTAATTAATAGCAGACCGCTGAGGTAGTGAAATATTATACTTATAAGAGTTGCCCACAGTCACAAGCTGCAGCAGAGCCAGGAGCTGAACCCAGCCTGGAGTTCCAGTCTGGTGCCTTTTAGCGCTTCCTTCTCTCACATGACTATTTACATTACTGACCTTTGGAAAAAAACCCCAGATATTTATATATGCTCATGTTTGTACAAAGGGTTCTTCGTTTTGAAATATCATTAAAACCTTTGCAGTCCAAAAGTCTTTGTAAACCCTGGTTTGTCCAAGCAAAAACACATACGGAAAATCAAAATTTGAATTCACCTAACATTTGAATAGAGATATAACGAGCCTGGTAAATCCTGTTTTGCCACATTATTTCCCTTTGGCACAGAATAAAGGAATCTGGGGATAGCTACTGGGTGGCTTCTAGGAAAAGTAAGAGTAGCACTGTTTAAGTGGTGACAGTGGCTTAGCTCTCACAGGGATTTCAGGAGCACGGTCTTTATTGCTCTCTGCTGCAGACCCCAAGAGAACCAGCCCTGAGAGGAGAGCACTTCCTCAGAAACAGTTTTGTCCTGGTGGCAGGAGAAATGCTTTCCACAGCTATAAAATCCTGGGATGAAAATGTGGTTGCTCCTTACTTTTCTTGGCATTGCTATATAGGCAGTGCAATGCTCATTAACTCAGTTTGCTGTTATTTCTGCTATAATCAGTGATTCAGACTTTACAGGGTAAGAGCACCTTTACATTTTCAAGTACGTAATATATTGCTGTATCTTCTTAAATACCCAGACAAAACCTTTTTCATTCTTTTAATATATTCTTTCCTTTTTTTTCTTTTTTTCTTTTTCAGCCAACAGCTAACTTCCCTGGGTTGGTAGATAGAGAGACTTATAGAGGCTCGTAAAAACAGAATAATAATTTTCAGGTTTTTGGACATCTATGTAAAATTTTATTGCCCAGTTGAGTCCCCACAGATCATTTAAGGAGGCCTAAAAGAATAATCTCACAGGCTTCACGATGCAGAGAATAAAGAAATCAGTATGTGTATATTTACACATTTTTTTCTTTTCTTGAAATATTGCAAACCAAACTGTCGATGCTTCCTCTGCACTGGGCTCTACTAACATGGTAAAATTGTTCTTTATCGTGTAAGACCAAAGCTTAACAATGGTCTCAGCTGCCTCAAACGATCTCAATTAATCATGTGGTGAACAAGCTGTCTAATTACTTTATGGAAGTACAAACACTATTACTTGGTCGTCCTCTTCATGCAAATTTGTAAAATGTTGAATTTATTGACTTTATTGGCTTAAAATTGAAATTCTTCATTCACTCTACTGATCTAAATGCCCCTCTTTGGATATTACAGAGTATAAAATGGTTCAGCTAGACTCTGTCATCAGGGTAGGTGCCTGGTCCTCTGTGGAGGGCATACTGTCCTGGTTTAGCCTAGGTCTGCTGAACCCAGTCTTAGATCACCAGCCTCCACCACTGAATAAAGGATTTTGGCTTGGAGAGGGAATGATGGAGGCAATGAACAACGCAGCATAGCAGTCCCTCAGTTTCCAGACAGCCTTGGGGTCATTAGAAGCCACGGTAATTTAGAGGAGTCTTTACGTCCTCCTGGAAAGTGAAACTGCTGTAAAAGCAGAAGAGTGCCATGCAAAATGCTCAAATTAAAAATACAGATAAACAAGAAAGAGAATGACTTATCTCTTTGGGTTTTCAGAGCTAATACATCTAAAAGCATTGTTTCATGACATCGATAGGATGTCTTGCACTTTTACAATGTCATGTAGCATAAATTAAACCGAAAAAATTGACTAAATCTGAAATTGAGGGAGAATTTCAGTTACCTGCCTCCAAAAAGCTTTCTCAGGGAGTTCTGTACATGGCAACATTATCAGTTCATATGTAACACAAATTTATAGAGGAATATATGTAAAATAAAAATACTGTACCTTAATGCTCTTATATTTTAAAGAAGGGTATGGTAGTCTGGAAAGAAAAAAAGATCTTTCTTACATTGTACAGAAGCCCAAATGCACAGATGATCTCTGTGTTCGTACACACAGAGAGAAATCAAAACACAGCTGTGAGGTCTAATTTTAGGGGCCACTAACCTTGATCATGCTCTTTTAATAATCTTCCTATTTGGAAATTAAAAGATTCAAGGAGGGCATAACCTTGAGGGTTTTAACCGGTCCTTGAAACTAGTATTCACAACGTGTCATCTGATTTTAGAAACAATATTATCAGACTGCACTGGTAAATAGTGGCTTGACCATGAGGTCTTTCTCTGGTGTAGGTACAAAACTAGGATGCCCTGGAAGCTGAAACATCATCTTAAATATATAGAACACAGAGGGTTCCACAAGGATGTTTCAGCTGAAAGAAATGTGCTAGGAATCTAATATCACATTCCTGTGTCAATCATAACACAGATAAAAAGCAGAAGTAAAAATCATCCATCCTCCAAATCCCCCGCCAAGCTATGTCTCTTAACAGTTCATCTCTCTGAAGAGGAACTTTGTTAGGGTTTTCTGGTAAATAAATGAGGAATTACTGAAAAAGTCCTGAAATGGACCTTATGCTTGAATCTTCTTTCTTTTCTTTCAGCATTCCCAGTTGAATCTCACCACATTAAAGCTTTATACATTTTGGACCAGCTGCTGGTTTTACAAAACTGCAGAATTTGCTACTTTCAAATGTCCTATTTATTTGAAACCTTCTTATGTGACAGCTGACTCACAGTAAACAATCAAAAAGTGTAATTAAACAGTAACTCTTCATGTCATTTTTTGCAGTTAGAGAAACCTGTGATGTGTAAAAGGAATGAAATAAACCAAGTGTATGCATCCATTAAAACATAAAGCATAAGGGAAATCTTAGTCCTGTCCTGCAGTGACACAGCAGCTCCACGGCAGCATTTGAACGCTGCCCTGCACAACCTATTTGACAATGCTAGAAGGACAGTCCCAACGTATGGTATTTCTGCAGTAGGGAACAGAGCTAAGCTGAGCCTGGGATCAGTTAAACCTTAACCCATCACATACAGTATTCTCAGTTGCTGTTAAGAATCTGTCTCCTGAGCATCATCTGGAGTTTTAAGGTTTGCTTGGGATGGCATAGATGAATAATGCTCCAGGATGATGTTAAAGGGAAGTTCCACAGTGAAATCCACTCCCTATCATTTTTCTGCCTTATGACCACAACTCTGTACAGTCCCTCCCACATAACTGCTCAGTTGTATTTCAAAATCAGAACGATTCCCTGCATTCCTGGTTAACACATTCAGAGGTTAAACATAAACCAGAAACCAACACTGACTATCATTTAGCATTCCTGTGCCAAATACCTTGCTGAAGCAAAATGATAAAAGCTCAGCACGTCATTCTTGGCAGGTATGACTGATTTTTTTTTTTTATGCTTCTATTAATATTCTTGGTTTAGTATGGTCTCACAATTACTTGTGTTCATCTATATAATTCTACTTTGTTTAGTCTTGTGAGCTATTATTTCTGATTCAGTCTTCTGTCATGTACCAAAAAAAAGGCTGCAGGAGTTCGCAGCTCGTTATTATATATTGTAATGAACTGCCGTGGAGCTAACGTGGTATCACGTGAGTTGGCAAAATGCTATGTGAAATCTAACTCTAAAAGGTAACCGCAGAAAATGGGCACCTATTTACTCACATATTTTTTCCCACTTAGTTAGAATGTGCACAGGCTCTGTGTAATGGACTATAGTTTGGTTCCTGGTTCCTACACAGATTTATATCTACTAGCACAGACTGTTCCCATCCAACTGTCAAACACCTTTCCACTGATTGCTTTCTTCAATATGTAGGGATGTTTTTCCCTTGCTACTGTCTTCCAGGGGCTCCAGACACTCCAGAAAAGGGTGGAAAGGAACGAGCAGTTCACAGGCCCTGGTTCATGCAGCTACAGGTCATGGAGCTGAACTGGCTTTCAATCAGTGCATCACCCATACAGTATTTTAAACCCTGTTATTATCAAAAACCACTCATTCCTGATGGTGCAAATTCATGAGGTTTTCTGAACTTAGTTGAAACTGGAATCTGAGATAAAACCACAAAACTATAAAGCCTATGGGAATAGTAATGACATGTATGGAATGACATATCATCAGTCTTATATGTTATACCTTGCTGTTTCTGGTCTTCTCCATACTCTGATGCATGCATGTAGATTACAGGCTTGACAATGAAAAGGAGTATCTGTCTCTGGAACATTAACAGATTTGACTATGCCTCTCCAGTACTCAGAAGGGACATACATTACTAGGATCTTTCCCAACCCCATTCCTTCTCTCCCGAAGTTTGATAAAAATGTACATAAAGTACTTGACAGTGCAATCCATTCATTTTATATCCTTTGACAAGTACAGCGTTACCATAGATTCACAACACAATGGGTTCTGCTTATGTAATAAAACCCACCATCTTATCCATCCATCTTGAGTCCAGCAAGGATTGGCAGCTATAACTTCTGAGAAAGGCTGCCAGAGATAGGTAGAACAAGTCATCGAAAAAGGTGGAATTCCTCTGATTTTCTCTTCAAGTGGAAGAATTGAGGGAGATGGGATTGCTGTTGTGTTTCCCAACACTTAAAAAAATTTCCTTATCTTCTTTACAAGGGCTGCTTAACATAGCAGAGGGGAAACATTAAAAAAAATGCATGAAAGGGTGTAATGGGATGTCCTACACAGCACCAGGCTTGCTGGTTTTGGATGGGGTTTAGCATTCTCAAAGGGGGAAGAGGGTCTTTGCTCATGAGCTAGCAGGGCTCATTGACTGAGCTTTAAACTAGACTTGATGGGGGAGGGGATTATTATCAGGCTTGCCCGTGACAAGCTAAGGGACGACACACCAAGGTTTGAGGGATGTGGCACTAGCAAAGGCCCTCAGCCTGTTGCTTCAAGATGTGCTGGCTACACTGCAGCACACTCGAAGTCTTATGGAGATGAGCCAGGGGATCCTGAGGCAATAGGAATTAACAGGGAAACACAGGTAAAACTGGAGAGCAGCACAAAGGAATTGCAGCCACTCCTGCCAGTAAGTCAGCATCAGTGGGGACCCAGTTTAAGTGCCTTTATGCACATAGCATGGGCAACAAACAAGAGGAGTTAGAGACCTGCGCACGCCTCCAGGGCTATGATCTCGTTGGCATCACTGAGACTGGGTGTGATGGGTCCTATGACTGGAGTGTTGGAATGGAAGGATATAGACTTTTTAGGAAGGACAGGCAGGGAGACAAGGAAGGGATGCTACCCTCTATGTCAGTGACCAGCTGGAGTGCGTGCAGCTCCACCTGGGAGTGCATGAAAAGCTGACCAAGAGTTTATGGGTCAGGATTAAACAGAATGCAGGGGCAAGTGACGTTACAGTGGGGGTCTGCTACAGGCCACCTGACCAGGATGAGGCCTTCTATACACGGATAGGATCGGCATCGCATTCACAGACCCTGGTCCTCATGGGGGACTTCAACTACCCCGATACCTGCTGGAGGGACAACACAACGGGGCACAAGCAATCCAGGAAGTTCTTGGAATCCATCGATGACAACTTCCTTCTCCAAGTGATAGAGGAACCAATGAGGAGAGGAGATATTCTGGACCTTGTCCTTACTGACAAGGAGGAGCTGGTGGGGAATGTCAAGCTCAAGGGTAGCCTTCGCTGCAGTGATCATGAAATGGTAGAGTTCAAGATCCTTAGGGCAGCAAGGAGGGTGCGCAGCAAGCTCACTACCCTGGACTTCAGGAGAGCAGACTTTGGCCTCTTCAGGGATCTGCTTAGTAGGGTTCCATGGGATAAGGTACTGGAGGGGAGAGGGGCCCAAGGAAGCTGGTTAGTATTCAAGGATCACCTCCTCCAAGCTCAGGAGTGATGTATCCCAACAAAGAAGAAGTCAGGCAAAAAAGCCAGGAGATCTGCATGGATGAACAAGGAGCTCCTGGATATACTCAAAAGCAAAAAGGAGGCCTACAGTAGGTGGAAGCTAGGACAGGTAGCCTGGGAGAGATACAGAGAAACTGTCCGAGCAGCCAGGGACCCAGTTAGGCAAGCTAAAGCCCAGATAGAATTAAATCTGGCCAAGGACATCAAGGGCAACAAGAAAAACTTCTATAAGTATGTCAGCGATAAAAGGAAGACTAAGGAAGATGTGGGCCCTCTCTGTAAGGAAACAGGAGACCTTGTCACCCAGGGTATGGACAAGGCTGGGGTACTCAATGACTTTTTTGCCTCAGTCTTCACTGGCAAGGACTCTAACCGAAAGTTGCAGAAGGCAAAGGCAGGGGCTAGGAGAATGAGGAACTGCCCACTGCAGGTGAAGAGCAAGTATGAGACCATCTAAGCAACCTGAAGGTGCACAAGTCCATGGGACCAGATGAAATCCATTCATGGGTCCTGAGGAAACTGGCGGATGAAGTTGCTAAGCCACTTTTCATTACATTTGAGAAGTTGTGGCAGTCTGGTGAAGTTCCCACTGACTGGAAAAGGGGAAACATAACCCCCCATTTTCAAAAAGGGAAAAAAGGAAGACCCGGGGAACTACAAGCCAGTTGGTCTTACCCCTGTGCCTTGCAAGATCATGGAGCAGATCGTACTGGAAACTCTGCTAAGGCACATGAGAAATGAGGAAGTGATTGGTGACAGCCAACCACAAGTCATGCCTGACAAATTTGGTGACCTTCTATCATGGGAATTGGTGGATAAAGGGAGAGCAACTGACATCATCTACCTGGACTTGTGCAAAGCATTTGACACTGTCCCGCACGACATCCTTGTCTCTAAATTGGAGGCACAGAGATTTGATGGATGGACTGCTTGGTGGATAAAGAACTGGCTGCATGGCCACACTCAAAGTATTATGGTCAACAGCTCGATGTCCAAGTGGAAACCAGTGATGAGTGGTGTTCCTCAGGGGTCAGTACTGGGACCAGTGCTGTTTAACATCTGTGCGGATGACATGAAGAGTGGGATTGAGCGCACCCTCAGCAAGTTTGCCCATGACACCAAGCTGTGTGGCGCGGCTGACACGCTGGAGGGAAGGGATGCCATCCAGAGGGACCCAGACAGGCTTGAGAAGAGGGCCCATGCAAACTTCATGAAGTTCAACCAGGCCAAGTGCAAGGTCCTACACCTGGGTCAGGGCAATCCCAAGCACAAATACAGTCTAGGCAGAGAATGGATTGAGAGCAGCCCTGGAAAGGACTTGGCGTTGTTGGTTGATAAGAAGCTCAACGTGACCAGGCAATTACTTTTGCAGCCCAGAAAGCCAACCGTATCCTGGGCTGCATCAAAAGAAGCGTGACCAGCATGTCAAGGGAGGTGATTCTGCCCCTCTACTCTGCTCTTGTGAGACCCACCTGGAGTACTGCATCCACCTTTGGAGTCTTCAGCACAAGGAGGACATGGACCTGTTGGAGAGGGTCCAGAGGAGGGCCATGAAGATGATCAGAGGGCTGCAGCAGCTCTCCTATGAAGACAGGCTGAGAGAGTTGGGGTTGTTCAGCCTGGAGAAGAGAAGGTTCCAGGGAGACCTTACAGCAACCTTCCTGTATCTGAAGGGGGTGTACAAGAATGCTGGAGAGGGACTTTTTACAAGGGGATGTAGTGATAGAACAAGGGGTAATGGCTTCAAAATGGAAGAGGGTAGACTTAGATTAGATATTAGGAAGAAATTTGTCACAGTGAGGGTTGTGACACATATAGAACAGGTTGCTCAGAGAAATTGTGGAGGCTCTGTCCTTTGAAGTGTTCAAGACTAGGCTGGATGGGGCTTTGAGCAACCTGATCTAGTGGGAGATGTCCCTGCCATGGCAGGGGGTTGGAACTAGATGGTTTTTAAGGTCCCTTCCAACTCTAACCATTCTATGATTCTATGAATCTATAATAAATACAGTTATAGAATCCTCCTGAATATTTGAAATAGTTTGAAAAAGTTTTACTAGAATGTCTCAAATCTGATTGTCTGCAACAATAGTATTGTGATAAAAATCTGACTTGCTTAGCCATTTCTGGATTAGGTCGAAGAGGTTGCAAAGGTGTGAAAGACTGGCAAACAAAAGAGTTTACATAGATTCAGATTCTTTAAAACACTGATTTCACCTCTGATTTTCAAGCTCTATATGAAAATGGCCAGCCAAAAAAAAAATTAAACTGTGCCCAGATAGTTCCTTTATAAGCAAGAACAAATGAATCTTGGCGTAACAGGGATTTTTCATCTCACCTGTCTGATAAAAGTAATTCTGGCTAAATAACTTAGTTTAAGCATTAAAAAGCAAAAATAATCTCTCCTCCCCAAGAGCTCTGTCTCTTTTTTCTAGTCTTCCAACTGCAGACACTCTCTTTATCTCCTCAGATGATCAAACAATATCATACAAATTATAAGAACTTCTTCTCCAAGGGTTTTCTGTGTTTCTTCCCCCTGATGATGTTTTCAAACACCCCAAATAAAAGCAGAATTTCCTTGCCACAGGGAAATCCCCCCAAACACCACTGGAAAAGCTAAAACTGAGATAAAAACTCCCTTTTAATGGGATTTTTCTTGTTAACTCTCTGCTGTAAGTCAAGCAAAATAGTACACTCTGTTTCTAAAAGATATCCCAGCTTTAGTTGTTTCTTTCATTAACTCTTTTCCCCTTAGAAGAGGGAAAATTCTTGTATACTTTGCTCTTTCTCATATGTGTTTTGCTGTGATTGTCTAAAGCTCCCATCAATCTTATCAGAGCTAGTTGTAGAATTTGGGTAGTTTAGAACTTAGTACTTGGAGAAATATTCCCAAAACAATACTTTGTAATCTAGAGTTCTTGTTTTATGCACCCTGTTACCTGTCCTAAGAACTTTTGAGACTAGTAGCACTGATTTTGGAAGACTTTCTGACTACCTTTAAAGAGCAAAATGAAAGGGAAATCATTTGGCCATGGATCGCAGCTTTAGAAAATAGTTACCTTTTGAAATAAGGTCAATATTCTCTGTCTATAAATCCTTATTTACTTTATTTTTTTCTTTCTTCAGGAATGTTTTTCTGCCCTCGTCTACTTGTTCATTGCTTGCTGCAGTGTGAAAAATTAATCTCTAAGCTTTTGAACAATGCAAATCACTGTTTATGGACTGTCATGCATAGAGATAATTTTCTCTTGTTTATTATTCTTCCTATTGAAATCAATGTTCTGAACAACAATAATGAAGGAAGACGTTTTGACCTCTATTTAAAGATATATACATTTACCTAACAATTTAAATCCTGTTCTCATTTAGCTGACGTTAACCAGAATAACTCAGTTGACGCATCATTCAGTGTGATGCATCAACTGCATGGTGCATGAAAAAATGCTGAAGAATTTCATCAAGAAAAAGCATATTGACTTAGAAAGTAGTTGAGTTTCAAATGGAACTAGTGGGACATAAGAGGAGTAGCAGATGAAGCTCTAATACTGATTTTGTCTAGGAGGAGCAGCTATTAGGCAGTCGGTAAACACAACCCTCTTCCTGTGAAGCAGATGTGGGTTTTCTGCAAAACACCTGTCTGGCTGCAGGCCAAATTACCTGTGACAAATATAAGCATCTGTTTATGAGCAACTGCTAATCCTCTGTCACATAGGATACAAGACGTGATTGGAAGAAATTAATCTTCTGGCAGAAAATTCCAACATTACAAGATAGCTTATTGAGCACAGAATACGTTCTTAAACTTTTCTTATCCCTACTTAGAAAAAAATAGAAATAGATTCTTGCTAAAAAGTTCCAATTATTATTCTTCAAGTAAAAGTTGATATTGATTACATTTTTTGTAATGGTATTCATGACCCTTTTATTTAATTTTTTTTCTACTTCTAAATGACCTTATTAGGACCATGTAATTTAATCTAGTTAAGTCTAGTTCTAATTTAATCTAGTTCAGCTCACAAGAGCAGAAATCCATCTGTTCACCTACTTTACATATGAAACCATGATATAATCTAGTTCTGCATGAAATATTAAGCTTAATATACTTTTCAACATCCCTGAGCTGAAAAGAAACCTGAGCTTGTAATAAAATATGGAAATAGTTGATCTGAACATAATGACTACTGAACAGTAGTCCCATACGCTGCGTTTTGTAGAGGATATAAGTATACATGTAAGAACGTCATGAAAGCATAATATTTTCCATTTGTAATACTAACAAATGGTCAATTTGTGTTGTCTTGCTGCTTATAACAATGTGGGGAGATGGATCTCTACATAGGAGAGATCGATCGAACAACTTTGTCAAACTGAACAAAAGTTGTGATACAAATAACCTATAAAATGAGACCAATTAAATATAATGACTATGATGAAAATATAAATTAACATAACAATATTACTCTTCTGTAATAAGTGATCTGGTATTTAACAGGATCCATATTTTTGACTTAGCTTACCCATTCTGTAAAAGAATTAGTAATGACAAACCTTTGCAACCTTTATTCTTTCCTTCTGAAATTAATCTTATTTTATGATCTTCAGACCGTTCGGAAAGAATTAAGAGTCAGGTTGCTCTGAGACCAGAAGTGATTTCTTGCATTAATAACTTGTATGAAATGGTCTTTGTTGGTTTTAAGAATAGTTTTCTAAATGGATCTTCAGCAAGTATAGTTTTATACCAAACTTTGGGGAATGAAGTACCAGAATGACAACCTTTTATGAACATGATGAAGGGACCAGAAAGCCATAGCAAAACCAAATTTGCTAGATGAGAAGCCCTTGTCACTGAGAGGGAAAAATTCAGATGCGAAGCATTTCAATTCTTTAACCCATATTGCTATTTTAAGTATTGGCATCTCTGGAGTGGAGAAGGTCATTTTAGAAAGGGAATAGCAGCTGCTAATTTGAGAGCTAGAAAGACAACCAAAGGTATTTATGGTAGTTGTAATAGTATGAAGTATGACCTCCACAAAATCTCAAGAATCTGCAGGGAAGCACTCCAGAATGGACTACTCTAATTATTAACAAAGCTTCAATTACAACCCAAACCACATGCCAACAGTTGTCAGTGGCTACCATATCAAAGATACTTAGTGAGCCTACAAGGATGTAGTATAAACCTGGTTCTTTGTACCGCAGTTGTCAGAACTTATTTATTGTTAATATTCCTATGATACCACTATAAATATTTCAAACATACAAGAAAGTTTTTTTGCCAAACATGAACAATGATAGATATACTTAATTAGATCAGAAATGTAGTGAACTATCCAGGTCTTCCTGAGGAAAGCATAGTGTTTTGGTGAACTTCATGAGTGAATTTTGAACTCCAGGTTAAAGTAAAATTTATTATTTTATCCTGAACTTGCTTCTCTGACATCTACTGTCTCCTAAATGCCTCTACATCCATATGTAGAAAAAAATAGTTTGCCTTGTTCCCAGGTTGGATATAATAATCAGATATCACATTTTAATTTGTGGTTACTGAAATGACAATATATTGAAAATTGGATAGCCCTGAACTACACAAACCAAAGTTACCAGTTGGTCTGTAGGGGCTACTGAAGCCACCAAACATTGAACAAAGAAACCAAGAAGTAAAGCATGAATTTAAATAAGGATTCACGAGATGTAAGCCTCATGCAGACGTGGAAAACTTTGGACAGGAGGACAGTGGAAGCAAATAGACCGGCTTTCACAGTAGGAGAAGTCCAGTTTAACTGTTGGCTGATATCAGCCAAGACAACATGAGTTTCCTTCCTGAATATAGTTGCTGTACCCCTCAAAGATTCCCTTGAGGAAGGACAAGTTACCTTTTACTTTCAGGATGCCTGCTGTTTTTTTTTAAATTATCTGTGCATATTTGGATTCTGGTTTTAGATAAAACGAAGTGCTACAGTTAGAGATTTGTGAATATCATGTGTTTAATCAGAAAGACTTAAAACCGCATGAGGACCCTGAGAAGGATGTGTAAAGGGTTTCTCTGAGAAGTCTGTGCTGGACTCATTGTCAGGTGGTTGTATCTCAAAGGCTTAATTGTCAGAGGAGATGGTAGGGTCCCCACTTGAAGAACAAGAAGTCCCACAAAAAGGAAATGCCTCATGCTCATTGCCTTAAGCTGAAGTGGAGATTCTCAGTGAGTGAATTTTGTTGAGAAATCAACCCTGGTCCCAATTTAGTGTTAATTCATTACATTAAATGGGTGACATAACGTCTGCCTACACTCACTTCCATATTCCATTCACATATACTTTGCACCTCTATAGGCTTTTCTAATGCTGCACAGCCTTTTTTTTTTTTTTTAAAAAACAAGAATGAATGACCTCACTGTAACCTGTAAAGTAAGCATTTTATCCCTATTTTATGGGAATCTGATGCACTGGCTGATTAGATGACTGACCTGGTATTACACCCAATAGAGCTGTGGCAGAACTGAAAGGAGAACATTGATCTTTTCCTATGGCTTATTAACCTGTGACTTTTTATGACAGAAAGTCGAACTATTTAGCTTGCTTTCCCATTGGTTCACATCCTTTGCACCAGTACCTCAGCCTCAGAAATCTGCCTACCGGTCCCCTCAGTGCCTTCAGATCCATCCTTCTGCATCTTTGTGAGGATTCTCAGAACTTCTCAGCAATTATAGCTGTCCTCTTTTCTCCATCGGTGGTCTGTGAGGTATGTGCCATAGCTTGGCCAGCAGCTTATGTGCCGATTGGCTCATCAGCAGGCAAAACAGAAGAGATGAAAAATTAACTTATACTGTTGCTCAGAAACACCACTAACTGGATTTCTCTTGTCTAGTCAGGTGACAGTTCTCATGAAGCTTGTATGAATTTAACTATCTTTAATATTTTCATTCTTCCACCACACCTGTTTCAATTGGCCAATTAGGTCAAATTAATTGGGGTGAGGTTGACATAGACGATGTGATTGTAATACACCTTGCCTCCAAAGAAATCAATTAAAACCAAACCTAATATAAATGAAATACAAACTCCATACATTAAAGAATCAATTACTCTACACTGAAAAAGTAGAAATAAAATTTTGTGGGATTATTCCTAAAACAGCCTAATACTGAGTTTCTTTCACTGTCCTTTGAAACTTCTGGTAATTGTGAATATCTGACACAAGGAGTGAGACTTCAAAAGTCAAGGCACAAATCCTTGGCTCTCATTTTTTCCAGTCAGAGGACAAACTGCAGTGAGGAATAGATTCCATACGGTGAAGGACCTATGAAGCTGAACTAGATCATTCAGTCTTTCACTCCTAGTCATTTAATAGATCCATTACATATCAGGATTTTTCCTAGCCAATTTTTGACTGAGAAAAAGGCCACTGCTTGACAAATGGTCCTCCTGTTCCTGTTCTGTCTGAGCCTCCTGATCCCCCTTTGTTTCCCTGTCTGGCATTAGCCTTCTGTTTAGCTGAATTGCAGGTGGGTAGTGTTATTACACTGGGAGTGCTTGGCTTGTGTAGCTACATTTCTGTCAGTATTTATCATAACAAACACTTTTTCCCTTTCAGTGGATTCCTAATTAGAGTCTGAAAGCTGGCTCAAGGCTGTCTTAATATATCAAGGGCCCAATTTTTCTTTCAATTACATAAAGGTAAGTCCAGGGCAGTTAACAGAATCAATACAGATTTATGCCAGTGAGATCAAAGTCTAATCCAAGTTTCTGCTAAGGAATACATTTTCAACTATTTGGGGGAAATAAATAACTTGATGTATTTATTTTGTTAGTAGCTTGATGAGAAAATGGCAGTTTCCTTGATGAAGATGGTTTTCCCTCTGTTTTATTCCCATGGAGGATGTCTGGTTGTGATGAACACCTACAGGTGGGAACGCTGCAGGCAGCATTACTGGATGTAGGGTCTGGGTTAGCTGTCTGTAGCTAGCAGGGGTTAAACACCTTCAAAGAGCTACAGCAAGGAAAAACAGTGAGGACAGGCTCACTCCACAGCTGGCGACAGGATTGTCCAGAGGCACAAGGTATTTTAGGGTGTCTATTGCCCCTTGCACAGATAATGTCAAGTACAGAAGATTGATAAGGACATTTCTTTCAGGAATGTAATGTCTCCTATCTCAGAAACAGAGAGCTAAACTGAAGATCTATTCACACTTGAGCAAGCACGTTGGAGTGAGCGCCCTGGCACTGAGGGGGTTGCTTTAGGAGGACATAATACCACAAAAATACCAACAGGACTTCTAGTAGCCTCCGCCAAAGGGAATCTGGCATACAGATAATCTAGGTGGGGGACATTTTTTTCACTAGGAGACACTTCATATTTACAGATGCACTGTGAATGAATCCACGTCAGGCTGGAGATATCCACATGATGTACTATAAACACATAGCACAAACGATGAATCTGGTCCTTTTAGTCTTAACAGGAGACACAGGCTTGTCCAGCACTATCACGCTCATTCTTAAAGCAGTCTGAGCTGGTTTTCTTTACCTGAATTGATTCAGAACAATCATAGATGATTTTGGCTATTTTCAGTAAAAAATGACGAAGTCATACTCTCTCTATCATGCAAACAATCACAGGAACTTTGTCTGGTAAAGTCACATAGGGAAATAGATTCTGGATATGAGATTTCTTCTTCCTTAGATCAGTGTGAGCAGAGCTATTAATTCCCAAGACTTTGCTGTTTTTCTGTTGCTTAATTTGATACTTCAGTTTTAACTCCCAATTTAGTTTGCGTATACCAGTTTATTTTAGTTACAGGACATCTGAAGTTAATAGTAGTTTTATCATTGAATTCAACATGCAAACGTGGAATCAGGGCAGTAGAACAGGAAGCAGATGTCCAGAAGTTCGCTGCCAAACCAAGGCTTAACTACACTAAGTCAAAGATAAATGCTTAGCTCTCTTTGATTTTCTTTGATCCCGGGTCTGTTTTCTGACCAAAAGGATCAGATTTAGACCAACACTGTGTTTATTCTGACTTTTGATAGCAAGAATGATCATAACAGGGGAATCAGTTGTTGATAACAGATGAGAAGGTAGGAAGAAAACCAATGTGTTTACAGACTTGGTCGATGTTTTCTTTGAGGAACCTATGAAATAGGCTGTTGCTTCACACAGGGCAGGTGCCTCCCAGAACCTCAGAACTAATCAGTGTGTGTGTAATTCTAGTTTGTACGTCACTTTACCACCTTAGGGCAATTACTTATGGCTGCTCTAAAAAAACCTGCTGTCATGTGGAATCTTACAGCTGTATCGTTATCAATTAAATTTGAATATGACATTAGCAACCCCAGGCACATGAAAAATGCAGAATGCCCAGTTTTCCAAACTGCTAGAGAGTTTTTCAGAACTGCTGTATCCTGATTAAGTGATTCATACCCGAGTTTACAGGAACCAATTGATCCCAGAGTACAATATGCTGAACAGTACATTCCTGAAAGGAATTTGCTGATGTATTAAGAAACGGTGATCCCAAGCTGTCCTGCTTTAAACTCGATCAAGCACTTGATATCCTAGCCACATTTAAAAGGGAGGCTGAGTCCTGAGAAGAAAATAAGTGTAATCATTTGTGGAACAGCAGTGGCATTTTTATGAAGCAAGCCAGCTGATGTGGCAGGGTGTTTTCAAAACTTTTCTTTGTAGACAGATGTTCAATTGAAAAAGCTCTGACTTTTTCTGCAAACTTGCAGGAGGAGGCATAGGCACTTTGGGAAGTAGATTTGTTCACAAAATCACTTCTGTTTGATGTTATCCCTTCACACATGGATAACAAACAAGATAATCAAGCAAATGATCATGGCTGTTAAAAAACAACTGTGTCAGGAAGAAAACCATGTGTTAGGAATTTCCCACAGAGATGTTTTGAATAATACAGTTACATTGCTGTCCATCGTGTAGATGCCTTTTCTCTTTTGCCAAATTTCTATACACAGTATAAAGCTATTTCTTATAAAATCTATGTGTAAAGGATACTTTAGTTTTTTTATATTATTTATAGACACTAATATAAAATTCACCACCTTTCCATCACAGAAGTGGTAACAGAAAGATAGAGGTAGTTAACAGACAAAGTGTCAGTCTGGTATTTGAGATTAAAATGTATAGCTGTTCATTAATTTTAAACTTCTAGGATGACAAATTTCCAGAAATCACAACTGTATGATAGATTTCCAACAGCTATATGCCCATATGACTCAATTGAATGCTCAGCTTCTTTGAGAAACTGGTGTTGATTGCAGAATTTTTCAGCTAAGGTTCATCCTTCATTAAGTATCATTGCAGGATCATGAAATAGAGCACTACCATTTTCTTTTCTTGTTTTTCTGTATTTACATGTTCAGTCATTTTGGAAATTAGTTGTCAATGTTCCTCTCCCCAGAATTAGAAAAGGGTGTTTGGCATGTAGTTTTTGAAATGCATTGAAAAACTGTTGAAGTATTGACTAATTTCCTCAATATGTGAATGAAAACATAAAGCTTCACAAGTTTCAGAAAGTGATAGCCATATGAAAAGCACTGATATTCTCATGGTAATAAAATTTTGCAAGAAATGTCTGGTGTCTGGCAGTAAATTGATTGTGGCCATAATAAATTCCAACTAATCTGGTGTCTCAGTGTTTCTAATGGGTTTGTAGCCTGCAGTTAGATTTTCTTATTGTTCAGAATTTGTTGAACTTTAAGGCATGTTAAACTTTAAGTCTTATTTGAATTTTAAGGCCATTTTCTTTTTTAGGACTACCTAAGGGTGTTGGGGAAAAGATATTCCTGATTTTCATAGGTCAAATCTTTATCTTTGGTTCATTAGTTTAATCAAACTGATTTGGTACTTTTAAAGTCATTGCATTCATTTAGGTAATTACGGTGCACATACCATTATATTTTAATCAGGTAAATATTTCACCTCTTCAGTGACGAAATGGCTGATCCTCTTTTAGTAAAACAATGTTGGACAGGTTTCAATATGCTTCTTCATGATCCATGACGGAGATAGATCCAGCTAAACGGGGACAAAAGAAGAAGGAAAATTCTACAGTTGATAGAGTTCAGTTTTCTGCTCCAGAACTAAAAGGAATACATTTCTGAAGACTAGACTGGCTGTAGATTGTAACTGTTTCTGGCCACCCAACACATTTAATTCGTGTTTCCTAGCAGCCATTGGGTACATGGAATTTGGTTTAAATTTTATCTAAATCTGGGAGTGTTATATATATTATATATAAAGTTTGTAATGAAACACAACATTACTAATGGTATACTATGTAATTGTGCAACTCTTCCAATAAAGGGCATGTTTACAACAGATTGAAAAATGGCAACCTTTTTGCTAAAAATGTCCCCCTTTTTCTCTTTTTCAAAAGGAGAAAAGATTGAGTCAGCTTTGTTTACAGAGTGTGATTACACTCAGCTGAGTGCTGTTAAAAGGAAGCTTGTTTAACCTTAACTGAAGGACCTAGAATCAGCAGAAATAAGAAACCATCATTTGAAAACACAAAATCTATGAAATGCTACCTGAGTTCTCCAGGTAGGACATATTAGGGTGTATGCTATCTTATTTTAGCACTCTAAAACAATGTAGCTGCTTTAAGTTAGCCGTCTGTCTTGTCTATTGCTCCAAGTCAATGACAAGACAGAGGTACATCCAAAGGAGCGATTTTTCCCAGCTGAAGAAAAGATTTCTGAACTGACAAAATTTCCATTAGATAGGTCAGGAAATGAGCCACGGGATCACCCTGCATTTGTTCAGAAGGGCAAAGAATAAAATTTTCCGGACATTAAGTCTTACAATCAATGCTGAAGGAACAGTGCAGTGATGATTCAGATTTGCCGAGTGTAATGCAAAATGAAGAAAACGTTAATTTCAGAACCATATGATTTAAAGGGGATACAAAAGTACAATGTATTATTATTCTAAGGAAATTATGTTTTATTTTAACTATGGAAAAAATAGAGAAGTTTAAAGCAAAACTTGTTTTATGTTCCAGACATAAAAGCAGTGAGATTATGTGTAACTATTCAAATATCTATTTTTAAGTAGTATCACTTTCTAAACAGGAGATGCAGTTGCATTCTTGCTCTTAAGCCATTTAACCTTCTGTTCTAGTAAGACAGTTAAAACTGAGTGTACTGTAAATGCCAAAGAACCACGTTCAGTATGCAGAGACCGTATTCTACATATCCTGGTATTTTCTAAATCCTAAAATGTAATTTATTCCAGTGATTCTTCTCCAAGAAAAATTTCATTTCCCCCAATCACCGGAGTAAAGGCTAATTGAGATAAAAGGGGAAAGCAAAGACATTTATGAATGAGAAGATAGAAGAGCCCGCATCTTGACTTAGTTCCTGATTGTATTTGCAAAGACAAAATGAGGCTGAGTGATGCACATAGACTTTAATAAAACTTTATAGTTTAAACATTATCTCAGAAGATTTCCTGTGACAGTACAGAACCCCCAGAAAGAGAATTCTCTTCAGTAAATCTAAGTACAATGTAGTATTTGCATTTAGAAAGACAGGCTTCACATTCTAATTTGTTTCATATATTATTCAAGTATTCTACATTTAAACTAAGTTCATTTGGTATTGTTATTAGAGCTAAAATATATTAAAAAGCAATCATGCAGATCTTGAAGTGCTAGCAGACAATGAAGGTACAACAAAAAAGGTACAATATGGGTTAGGAACCATAAAGACAGACTGAAGGATTGAGGCAGATTTTCAGTGAACAAGAGAAAAGCAAGAAGTTAAAAATCAGTCTAACAAATCAGTCTACCATACTCTTATCTATTAGAGACATATTTTGAGCAAAGAGAGCTTAAGTGGAGATAAAAGTACAAGCAATAGGTACTATATCTGAGAAATCTCAGGCAACTGCTGATGGAAGCAGAAAAGGTAAAACTGCAGTTCTGCAAGGCACAGATAAGGCAACAAGGGAACACAGTCCCTGCCAGGAAAATCACTGCAGGCATCAGCACTGCCATGGCCCTTATGTACGGAATTATTCAAGAGACCGAAATCACCAGTATTGCCAAGTCTGTGCAAGCATGGTGGAAACTAAATTCTCATCAGTTCACTTACCGTGATAGCAAATGTGTTGGTGCATCTTTAATCACACAAATGAGTGTAGGTAAACACCTATAAAATGAACTATATTTGATACAAATAAAACTACGTGTTTCCAGAAATCTGAGCTTAGACTCAACTGACTGATCTAATCTTAGTGCTTGAACGGTTCATAAAAGTGACAAAGCACCACTGTTGACAAATTTGATTACTAAGTGCCTACCTCCTGATACCGAAGGGTGTATTGAACATGACATGCTCTACATGTAAAAATATTTTGCCACGTCTGGTATAGCATAGTCAAACTTCAGAAAGCTTGGTACAACTTGTTAGCTGTCTTTGTATGATGTTACATTGGCCAGACAGATTTCCCAGTAGCACACAAAATAGTTCTTATGTTCCAATAATAATTCCAAAAATAGTAATAGTAGTAGTAGTAACAGATCTAAAAGGAACTTTGGTCACCCAGTTCATCAATTTCTGAAGTATTTCAACTAAAACTTTTCTCACATAGAAGAGAGTGAAAGGATAGCTCCCTGTATCTTGTCGAGAATAGTCTCTTTTATAGATCCTGGTTTGGCATTTCCCACCCCTGTTTTTTTCGAGAGTGTAACACTGCTAATTTGGGTTCAATTTGTGTTTCACACTAGCCACATGGCCTTTTTTCTTGAATTCCTTTCTGTGTGTCTATTTGTGTAACTAAGCAGTCCTACTGCAATGTGATTTCCATATTGAAAGATATAATAAAAACATTTTGAACTCAAATTTTGTCTTCTAGCTTGCTTGAAACCCCTTACAGGCTTAATTTGAAAAATGTCTTTCTCTGCTCTCCAGATCATTAATTTAAATGTGTAACAGTGCCAAATCCATGATGAATTATGGAACCTTTGTGATTGCTATGGTATTTATCCTAATTTGAACACAATTATCCTTTTTGAACATTAATCATAAGCTCACAGAAAAGAAAGCTTGTGCACAGAAAGACCTGATACAGGTTGAGCACTTTCAACATACACCTCTTGCATTATGTCAATAAATCCTCATCCATCTGTGGATAAAACTGGACTCTTGTAAGAGCTTGTGAAAATTAAAAGAGAGACACCCAGAGGCTGAAAATAAGGAATGAAACCTGCTGAACTACTAAACAAAACCAAAAGTGTTCCAAGCACTTTTTTTAACGTGCACTAGCCCTGTCCCATTTTACAGTACCATAGTTCATAATTTTTTATATAATTTCCTTTTTTTTTTTTGGTTGAAAACCTTAATGCTAACATTAGTGCTGGTGAGCTTAGCTGATGCAAGAAAGCTTAGAAGTACAAAGACAATACTGAGTGCAGCAATAGCAAGCTGAATTATATGAATAAGGTTTAAAAAAAAAATTTGGAAGAATTCCTGATGAATGCATGTGCCAATTTCTTCATTAAGGAGTCACTTGCACTCTGAGCAGACTGCTCCATAAATTCCCCACTTCAGAGTTCAGAAAGGTAGAATAAGAAACATCTAATCCCAGCTAGAGACAGAATATAAGATAAAATAGAATGCTAGAAAAATGTGGAGTGAAAAATACAAAATGTTTATGTATAACCTGATTAAAAATTAAATGAAGAATTGATTTGTAAAGCTGCCGAAACTTGCAAGAAAATGTGTCTTTTAGCTTCTAGTTAATGTGCCCCTTTTAGTAATTGCTGCTGATACACATCTAACACAAATCAAAATTTTTTAATATCGTTTCGTTTGCCAGACAGGTGGGATTCCTATTACATTCTTCATTTCTGTGTAAGTAAATAATGACAATAAAAAGCTTTATTTGCCACCAGTGCAAAAGTTTCCAGAATAGGCTTCTTCATGTAACTATATACAGGTGTGTGGTGTTTTGTGCAGTTACACACTTAAGAATACAGTGAAATAAAACAGGTTGCATTTAGTGTTTACACTTAGAGGGATCCAATCTGCTGTTTAGTTATCCTAGGAAAAGTTCTAACACATACTATATAATGTAAATAAGAAAAAGTCAGTTGCTATTGGTATGTGATGTTCAGTTCTTTGGATCCAATACAGGATTTATTTATGATGGTAATATTATTATTCTCAATATAACACTAATAATTCAAATAATACTAAAAAACTGAGAAAATAACTTTAACATCTGTTCAGATACAGCTCCTGACTGATTCCAGAGAACAGCAGCATCAACATTCAATTGAAACTGAGACATTTGGATTTTTAATTGCAACTCATATCTGGCGAATCCTACACATATAAAAAAACTCCAGCCATACTTCTCCATAGAAAGTAGATTTCTCCTTATGGGAGTGGATTTAACTGAGTACTACATTGATTTGCCAATAGTCACAAGCCAAAGTATGATTCACTCTAAGTCCTACCAAAGTGGACGTGCAAAATACAGAACATGGCCCAAAAGATAGTGGTCTTACAAGAAGGCTCATGCCATAAAATTTCATTCATACTCTTATGAAGTGTAAGAGCTAATGCATCCTCATGGAAGACTTGGGGATGCATTAACTATGATAATCCTCTCACTGCCATACCAGTGACTTGGCATACCAATGACCAGATCTTCTTAGGTGGAACCTACAAGATCTTACAAAGAAGTAATTACTGCTCTGTCCATTATTAGAAGAAAAGAACATATCTTTTGAAAAACAAAAGCATACTCCTAAGATGTCCCTACTCACTAGTCGGAATAAAATGCTTTTGAAATTTTTAATTCTACCATTTTTTATAGCTTGCAAGCATAGATATGACCATTATTGACTTTTTCTGGTTATTTTCAAGGAATGTATCATTATCTGTTTAAGGAACTTACACTTCTTCTGGCTCATACCTCTCAGACGGGGTTTTATTTCCAACATAAAGATATATTTCAAGTCTCAAATTTCCAAATCTCTCCAAAACTCAGATATAACAGGTCAGAAGGTACACTAGATCTGGAGCATGGATGAGCTAATCACTTTTCCTTGTGTTACCCCCTAAAACCCAAGGAAGAGAAAAGAGACTGCTGACAGTATTTATGCCCTGAAATTTGGCAAGGCTGCTCTGGATGTGATGTGATGCTGTCCTGTGGATACTGAATTGATATGCCATGCAGAGACGAGAGGAAGTGTGGGTCAAAAACTTGGGGCCAACAAAATTTTGAAGTTCTTGTGTGAAGTGCTATTTTGCTCAAAGGAGGAGTTAAGGACATGGTTATGCCTGTATGAAGTCACAATGGCTGTTGAACAACTGAATTATCTCCTAGTCTCATATATGAGTGTGGGGGGAGTCAAATGGTGCTCCTTGTTGGGAAACAACCAGATAACTGTGCTTTATTAGGCAAGCTTTTACAGTTGAAAAAATCAAAGATAAGCACAAAATTCACAAATGCAGTAATGACTGAGTAATTACTTATATACTCAATAGTTGTCTCACCAGGCTGATCCTGCTTAACCCATTGTACAGCTCTTCCAGCGTTATTTTATGTTTAGAATAGAGCACAGAATCATTTAAGAAAAATAAAAATGACATCAGTATAGCAAATAGCAGTAACCCAAGGACAGACTTTTCTTTCTCAATGAAAAGTGGTAAGTCATCTGTAAAATCTAAATTCTTCCTCAAGGAAAAAAGATGTTAAAGATCCCAAAGTGGATAACTACCTAATGAAGTGTTATCAAATTAGATAATTAAATATTAATCTTCAATATAGGAAGAAAAAACTACTTAAAAAGAAAAAAAAAGATTTAGAAATGCTCCATTGTCTAAACCCTTGGAGCTAGAAACAATATTTATTGTATGATGTTTAATGTGGTATTTATTTACTGTAAAGTTTCTAGAACCAATGATTCTCCTTCAAATATTCTGAGCATTTTGGGGAAGGCTGATTTTGGAATCCATAAATAAAATATTTCTAGGCATAGTAGTCAACTTTTATCTTGGTTGATATAAGCGAACCTTGGCTTCAGAGGTCTACAAAAGAGATTAACTAAAGCAAGCCTATTAAAGGGTCTACTGAAGATATTTAGATGTTCTTTCAGATGAACAGTGTTAAAATACGTAAATCTGTCTAGCTATCTTCACTGCTTATGTCCTTCTGCACTGAACCCGTCCCTGTTCTTCACATGTTAGTTTTCTGTAGAGTCTGATGCAGATATGATGATGTTCTAAGACTTGATGCTGCAGGTTTGTGCTATGGCTGCTGTTTAATGTTTCTACTTAATGAGGCAAATAAGCCAACTTTTCTGTTTTTCCTAGACAAAGTCACTGAAGCTGCCTGCAGCAGAAGTTCCTTATGTAAATCGGTTGATAACTGCTTTGGAACAGAATAATAATAGGACAAACCTAAGTCTCCTTATGCAAACCAAGTAGTGGATCATACAAATGCAACTTTGGAGAATCATTTGTAAATGTCTTTTCCTTGCTTTTGGCACAACTGTTATTTAATCCTGTTACTGTAATCTGTCTTCTAATGACCAAAAACGATGATCCGGTTCACTTTACCCTCTAATCATATTAGTCTCTTTAATTAAAAAACCTGAGGGATAGCATCCACAATTCTAATTTAGTAGGTAGTTTTAATCTGCAACTTTTTGATAGTTCCTCACACTTACTGATTTTGCATATTATGGTTCTACTATTCAGGCTGGAGTTTTCACTTGTGATTTATTGCACACCATTCATCAGGCATACAGTGAAGAAGTTTTGAACTTTCATTATATTGAGATGGTTTGGATTCCCTTTGGAATCCACATGGTTATTTTATAAAGATTCTTAATGTTTAATAACCACTACAGGAAATTTCAGTTAAATGAAGTTATGCTGGTGAAGGATAACAGAAAGACAAAACAAAGCTGTTTTAGCAGCTTGTGTTTTATGAGAAACAGAGGTAAGGGAGAAACCACCCACGTGTTCCAGGGTGACAGAAGCAGTAAGACAGTATGCTCCCTTTGAGCTTTTGAGTGTTACCATAATCAACAGAGCTAAATAAAATGCAGAATCCCCTGGGCTCTTGGCAATGTGAGCCTTCAGAAGAACATAAAATTATCACCAAAAAAGATCTTAAAATCTTGGTTTTAAAAAATTATCCTGCCTGCTTTCTCTAGCAGCACTAAATTGTCCCCGAAGTTGGCTGTGTAATCTGTCTGATCTCCCTTTTATAGGATGAGAGAGGGAAATGAGGTTACTGTACCATTGATCAAAACAACGGTATTAGTGGTCTCCTTTTGGATTAGGTCAAAGAGAATCTCTACGTTTGATATACTAAAGTTGAGAGAAAGCCTACAGTTTTTGTTAAGCCCGGGGCCAGTATGCTGGGCACGAATGTGTGAAACAGAGTCAGCAGTAACATGCTGGCTACTGCGGATAACATATGGTAGTATTCAGTGCGAACTGGTAAGGTTAGTCAGCCCAGCACAGCAGCCAAAATCTTTGACGAGATCCTCTCTCTCTGTGAATGTCCACCTACCCATTGAGAAAAGGGCTTGCTCTGTCACACACCATTGCTCAAAATGCTGATTTTATGAGATCCCCTAATGCAAAACCTTCACTCTTTCTTGCTTTCCCTCCAAGGGAGCTACTCCATTCATTACTCGGACTCAATCTACTCTCACTGCAGACTGAGTAGGCAACTAACTTGTGTGCCAAAACAAATGTTTGCCAAGTCCAGCACAGAGCTTCTCTAAACTGTGGCATTCAGCTATTGTAAGGCATGCGCAGGGTTTGCTTGGGTAAAAAAAACACATTTTGGAGAGTGGAAAGACATTTCATAAAAAAGAAAATTCCTTGCACTTAGAGTGCTTTAAATAGGATTGTAGTGTTTAGCAATTGACAACGCCAGTTGATACAAAAAAACCATCTTAATAATAAGTGTCACGGTATTACTAAGCTTTCAGGCTTATCAATGAATCTTCATGAGATTCTGTCCACCTCAATATTGTACCACTTCTTAGGGGGAAATCTTGTAGAAAGGCTACAGAAACCCTATGTAAAATTCTCATATTTCTTGCTCCCTCAGTCTGGCTCCCCACCTGATGTACCTGTCAGGTCCTGGAGTCTGATGCCCCTTTACAGCAGCTCTGTTCTGCCGCAGATCTTTGCTGCTCCCTTTTATTGCTGGAACTTCATAGGTGATAACACCCATGAAGAAGAAAGGGGTTTGGGCAGCAAAGTGCAGCCAGCCCCAGCCCTGGCCAAGGCACAGAGAGGCACAAGAATGTTCAGAATAAAACAACAGGATCTGGGCCTGAAATGTTGTTCAAAATCATGGTTAGAGAATTGCAAGAAAACTGTCTCTGAAAAGAGAGTTTTAAAGAAGCTAGAAACAAAACATTTTATTAATCAGCCAAACAGATCCTAATTATGAATTCTTTCAGGCTATTTCCTCTTGGCCAGCCTAGTTCAGCTGGAGGGCTGCTGCAGACTGGGGACAGCATAGCTATAGCAGCTCACTCCAGCTGAATGCTTCAGGAAAGCAGAAATGCCGAATAGTTATTCTGCATTCTTAAAGCTGAGGTAATTAAACTGTGAGGTGGAATTGCAACAGCTCAAGTCCAATTTCCTGGATAAAAACAAAAAAACATCAAAAGCTGGCACCTAGAGTTGCCATTTCTCTGTAAATTAGTTTAAAAAATGTCAGATAAACATAAAGATTGGCTATTTAAATGAAGTAACAGTGAATGTAAGTTAGTAAGTGTGTAATGGCAGATGGATCAGGGAGAAGGAGTAGCTTGGTACAATTGCAGGATAATAGCATAAACTTTCCATGTTTCAAAATCATGCACTGCCAGTTTTCCCCTGCAAATTCCATCTGACAGGAAACCGCTGAGTATAGAGAAGTAGGGAAAAAATATATGTGACCTGTGCAAACCACATACAGTCAGGAGACCTCAATAAAATAAGAATCCTAACTTTTAATCAAGAAAAAGTGTAGGGAAAATGGCGAGGAATTGCTTACCCCCCAAAACTGGGAAGGCTTTCACTGCGGCCCCAGCTGTGACTGAGGTATCTCAGCACAAGTGAAGCCAGGATGGTTCTGCTCGTGCTGGCCAGGATGGGGAGAGAGTGATCAGTAGAGAAGGGACAGAGAGAGAGAAAGCAATGCCCTTCCAAAGCTGGCCTGGCAGTCTTTGGTGTGGAGTTGTTTCTCATAATGGTTCAAAAGTAGACTGGCCCTGAAGTTATACCAATTTAGCCAGAGCTGGGGCGGATTGTGGATTGGGAATGTAATCAACCCTCTGCATCTTTTCCATTCTTCTTTTCTTCTTGCATTAAGGATATCACAGAATCACAGATTGGCTGATGTTTTAAGGGACCTCTGGAGGTCACCTGGTGCAACCCACCTGCTCAAGCAGAGCAACCTAAAGCCGGTTGCCCAGCACCATATCCAGATGGCTTTTGAATATTTCCAGGGATGGGGACTCTGCAATTTGTCTGGGCAACCTGTGCCAGTGTTCGGTCACCCTCACAGTAAAGAAGTGTTTCCTGATGTTCAGAGGGAACCTCCTGTTTTTCAGTTTGTGCCCATTGTCTCTGGTCCTGTCACTGGGCACCACTGGAAAGAGCCTGGCTCCATCCTCTTTGCATTGTCCTTTCAGCTATTTATAAACTTTGATGTGATCCTCCTGACCCTTCTCTTCTCCAGGCTGAGCAGTCCTAAGTCTCTCAGCCTTTCCTCATATGTGAGGTGCTTGAGATCCTTAATCATCTTCATGGCCTTTTGCTGGACTCTCCCCAGTATGTCTATGTGTGTCTTCTACTGCGGAGCCAGAACTTGACACAGCACTCTAGGTAAGGACCTCACCTGTGCTGAGCAGAGGGGAAGGATCACCTCCCTTGACCTGCTGGCAACCTTTGTTTAATGCAGCCCAGGATACCATTGGCCTTTTTTTTGCAGCAAGGGCACATTGCTGGCTCGTGTTCAACATGGTGTCCACCAGGACACCCAGGTCCTTTTCTGCAAAGCTGCTTTCCAGCAGGGTGACCCCCAGCATGTACTGGTGCGCTGGGGTTGTTCCTGCCCAGATGCAGGACTTGGCACTTGCCCTTGTTGAACTTCATGAGGTTATATCCTGGGACAGAAAAGAATCTGACCCCTTATTTTTCCTACTACTGGAAACTTTACTTTTCTAAGAACTTTAAAAAAAGATCTTCCATTAAACCGGACAAATATATACAGATATTTAATATATTTTATGAGGGGGAAGAGAATTTTTTTCTAATTCTTAGATGGCAAAGAGATATTTCAATTTATTTTGTTTATGTCTAGTTTCTTCTAGTGTGGGTTTTTTTAGGGTAAAAACAAATAAGAATTGTAGTTTTGCTATGTATGAATACTGATCAACAAATTGGTAAATACTCACCTTATTGAAGCCACACTAGCTATTGCCAGGCATGCTGTAGTTCTCAAGGTATCCGCTAATTCTACACTTGGTTTGCACTCGTACTGATTTCCCCAGTAAAGAAGTCAAACTTAGAGGTTTCTTGGTCCCGCTGAAGCTTTTAAAAGATGTCTGATACCACATTTGCTACACTCCAGTCCTCAGGAGCCGCTGGAGTGTTGAGCCAGAGGTTAGATAACACTGTTATTAATTTAACTATTTCATCCTTGATATCTCTTAGAGCTCTTGGGGGCACACGATCCAGGACTGGTGATGTTTTTAGTGTTTATTTTGTCGATTTGTACCATGGCCCCTCCTACCATCACTTCAGTTTCAGACAGGCCCTTTGCTGAGCCCACTCCAAGAAGGAGGTTACAGAGGTGGAACTTCTCTTATTTCCACAGTGAATGTCAAGGTAAAGAATTTGTGTAGCATTATATCCTGATCATCAGCTGTCCCTACCAAAAGTCTGTGGGTTTCTTCTCCTGATGTGTTTGAGGGATTTAGTATTAGTTTTTGTTTTATTTGCTAGTTAGTTATTAGCTTCAAATTCTGGTTTAGTCTGTCTTATTTTTCTTTTCATTTGATATGCCTGAGTTTCTATCATCCCCTTTGTTATATTAATTTGAATATGCATGATTTCAGCACTTTGAAAGATGTTTTGCTGTTCCTAGCACACTCCTTTCCTTGCGATTGTCTTGTTTTCATCCTTATTTAAGCCTTTCTTATTGCAATGCAATACGCCTTTAAGAATTTAATCTTCTTAGCTCCTCCTTTCAGACTCCCTTTTCACAGGCTCCCTCATTTTTATATAATTCTGTTTCTTCATGACTTCATAAAATAGTACATGAACTGGAAGAACTGTTTTGCATGTGTAATCTTTTTCTTGTTACTAGAAAGGTGTACGAGGCCACGAATTATTTTTGTTCCCATAGTACCAATTCCTGTATGCTAAAAAAAACGTAATTCAATAGAAATGGACTGTACGACTTCTTGAATGGTAGTTGTATCAGTCGTGGTGGAGAATGATGGTCCAGATGCAATCTCCAGCTCAGGAAGTCGTTACCTAATTGCTGGAAACTGAGATGGTGTACCAAGGGAAACATTACCCTTTATGCATTCACCATCTCATATATACCTCCCTAAGCATACCCATCACTGTCCAAGACAGGATATTGAGGCAAATGGCTTTTTTGGTATAACTCCATATGCTTGTTTATGTAAAAAGTAAATCTGTTAAGAAGGAAATGCTTCATGGAGTGAGTTAGATTTCCCCAGAACTTTATTTCATAGGAAAGCAGAGGAAAGAGTCCTGACATTATTAAATTATTCATTCTAAAACTACTTTAAAACTACCTATTAGTTTACGAAAAAAGACAAAAATGAAGTGAAAAAAATTTGTTGTAATATAAAGTTTCTTCTGATCTGAAAGTATTTTTCTTGCAGTATCTTCCTTTCAGAACCACCTCACAATGGTCAGCCTTGATTCCTTCAGAGCATCGTAGACTTTGCAACCTTTAAAAACTTTCACAAATCAAAACATTCAAAGCCTTGAAAATACAAACAGCCTTAATAATGCACAAAATATAAAGTCCTTCCTGGCATATGAGAAGACATTTCGTTATATTGAAATGAAAGGCTAGTGCCTTTGGTGTTTTCTTGCAGTTTTTATTGTAAAAAGCATTAGGGCAAATTCAGACCAAGAAATCCAAATTTAAAAGTAAGCTACAACCAGGAAGCAACTTGAAATGCTTTTGTCCTCTATTACGTGCTTCCCAGTCACACTCTACTAAGCTTCATTACAGCTTGATTTCATCCTTGTATCTGAGTTGTGGTTCTTCTCTTGAAGGAGCTTGGTTACCTCACTCAGCTTTCATCTTGTTAGCAATGGAGATAGGCTTTTTTTTCTTTCTTTGGAAAGGCATTTGATCATAAATGTGAACTGACCTTGAAGCTATTTGGTGGTCATCAGTTTGGAGGAACACACACAGTTTGTTGTGATTGTGGGCTGTTTCTAATGGCCTGCCCGTACACCTGCTCCACCGGTCATTCCTGTGAATTGGGATGGCCTGTTTATTTGGGCTATTGTGGAATGGAAAAATCCTGAATTACATAGTAAATTTTAACAATTAACTATGATATATTTATCAGTGCATTCCTAACTGCTTAAGAAGACATGTCTTGTTCTTCTTGTTTTATTAACTGCAAAGTTATACTGACTTTAATAAATATAATAACATAATTTTAATAAAAAGATTTACATTTTATAACATTCATGTGTATATCTTAATTACAAACATACTAAATCCTATGAAGAGAAGCAGAAATTTGATCATTCTTAAAAAGCATTACCTGACTTTGAACAGAGCAGCATAACTGAGATAAAAACTGTGTTTAAATCAAAATAAAATGTCATTAAATGAAAATTTGAAACTGAATAAAATTTATTATATCCAGTGAACACTTATGTTGCAGGAAAGGCTCTATGCTTTTACTGAAAGAGCTCTGACCTTAAACTGCTGGGAAACAAATAAATATTCATGTTAATGCTTGGCCTGTACTGGGGGACTTGAACATATCCTTGGTAAGAAACTTCCTATGTAGGTTTAGTTTGTATGGGGCTTTCCCTGTAAGAGAAAGGATAACATTGGTAATTTTATAACCAGCCCTGTAGTGATGACTTGGGTGTGGATATCCGAAGCGACATGCATATTTCAAAATCCACAGTACTGAGTTAGTTTTCCTTCTGGGGTCAAGCCTGATTTAAAATGGAGGCTTTTTTGAAAGAAATCAATTTACTTTGGTAAAAATTCTCAGAAGTACTGGATTTTCCCTCGCTTTTTGTCAGGATGTGAAGCCTGCCTTTATATCTTTCCACATTTTCTCTGAAGCCTTGAGCCAACTCTGCCAGTTTGGCTATAAAGCTGTTACCCAGCTGTCAGCTTGTACAGTGATATTTTTAATAGCTCCGATATCTCGTGCTAAGTCTGCTTAGGCTTCCAGGAAATACGTGTTCTGCCTTGGATGTGCTCAAGCGCACGGCAGAGTTGTTAGAGTAGTCACTCTATAATAGCTATCATCATATCTCTTAAATTGATGGTTTCTCTTGCAGTCACAAGAGAAGAAAGTGCAATGTTTAAAGCACCACCTTCATTTATTGACTCTTAAGTCTTGCACCTTGCCTAGTTCTTAGTCCTTCTTTCTTTTTCCTTTTTCTCCACTGTTTCTGCTGGGCCCATCTCCTTCTTTTGCCCTTGCTCAAGTGTGCACATTGCCGCACAGGAGGCCACGCAGTTACCTCCATAGTATAGCCCCAAAGAAACAAAGGTTCTTCTTGTTGTCTCCTTTTTTTTTGGACTTAAAATTAGTGCTCCCAAGATTTTCTCTCTCATGACACGGAACAAGTCACAAATTTAAAAAAACAAAGACTCACATTCTCCCATAACTGCTGTAACAAAGGCTTTAAGAAAAGATTAAAAAAGTGAAATAGTAAAACACTCCTATTAAACTGAAAACACGGCTGCAGCATGACAATAGTATTTTTCTTGCTGAAAGAAAAAAAAATTTTTGGAAGAAAATAGAACAATTGGACCTTTCCTATAAGTAAAAATCTGTTATGTCGTAATGGCCATTTCTAATTGGGGGAATCTTTGTTTAAAAATGTCGTTTACCTCTAGTTTCTTATTCTTTCTACACAAAAGCAATTTTTTTTGTACCCTCAAAATACAATAATGTCAAAATATAATAATTTTAACATGTACATAATCCCTCAAAAGACACTGACAAAACATGCTGCTTATTTAGGTATACACAGGTTCAATTTCATACTAAATTTCAGATGCAGAATCTGATTCAGTCAACTCATTAAGCACATTCTTTGCTTGAAGCCAGGGATAACTCCATTGACCTTAACAATCCTATTAGCAGGTTTACCTTGATTTTAAACCCACCAATGTCTCATTAAAGTAAATGACACTGACTATATAGACTTTTAACTCACAGCCCAGGCAGATATACATGATTAATCTTTGCTGGGTCAAGACCACAGTATTCACTGTCTGAAAACTTTGTCACTTATGTGTGATAAGCTATACAATTAAGTATAGTTAAAGGTTCTCATGTCTGGACTAATTTAAAAAAAAATAATTCTTGCTTTGGAAGAATTACGACATTATCTATTTAGCTTGTACAAAGAAAATGTTTTCTTTTCTCATCCTGCACCCAGCACAAAATGTTCCCTTCATCAGACACTGACCTGGATTCTTCTGCTCTCCTATTTCCCTTCTTAGAGATTAATAGATCTTTTATAGTTGCAACAGCTAGCAATTTAAAAAAAATTGGAAAAAAATAATGATTTTAGAGGAAGTGTACCTTTATGTTTCAGAAATTCCAGAACATATATTTCATGCCTTGTACTGTGAATGTATTCACAGCTTTGAAATTTACAGCCTTTTAATGAGTTTTGCTAGTCGCTTATTGCAACCATAAATTTTGTAACATCAGATAAAATATTTCTAGGTGGGTTCTCAAAGAGGAACTCAAGAGTTTAATGTGCTGTGCTGCTTATATAAAGCACTATGCTAACAAACTGACAGAATTTCCTAATTGAATGTGGTACAAGCTGTATAACGCAGTGGTTAGTAAATCTATGTTACTGATTCAGGAGTAAGGCACACTAAATTATACATGATGATCACTGGAACTTAAAACAGAATATGTCGAAGTTTAACAACCAAACAACAAACAGCCAAATGTCGGCTTAATTCCCCTTTTAAACCCACAAATTATTTAAAAGCCCTTTTTAAAAAAATGAAAATGCAGTTAAAAAGTGTAGTTTTGTTTTTAGCAGAATATATGCTTCTTAATCTAACACTTCCCAGGTGATCTTAGTCATAAAAAAAAACCTCAGAGAGCTCCAATCACAGGAACTGTGAATGAAATGGAGTCTACAGCTCAGAAGGTTGCAGTTGAGAGGGAACCATCAGCTGCTCTATATGACAAAGTGCCACAGATTGTTACTCAGCTCTTAATTCCTTTATTAGGAGCTCCTTTAACATAGAAGTAACCAGGTAGAAAACTTCTGAGTATTAGAGTTGCAAGAGAGATGGTTGTTTGGCCTAGAAATGTACAAATAATTAACAGGAGAGGTGGGAATTCTTTGTAGATATTTATAGTTTGTGGACAATTGTCATTAATAACTGATAAAAATTCAATGCATTATCTATTCATGTACAGTATCGAAAGAATGCACATCTTAAATGGCATTCAGAACGCATCATTTTAGAAAGACTTCATGGCAAAGCAAAGGGCTACTACATTTTAGCAATGCAACATACAATTTAACCAGATATAACTGAAAGTTAGTCAGATTTTCTGCTCGATAAGAGAAGTATGCTCTACAGGGGATCATACTAATGGAAATGGTTATCTTAATTTTTTAATCAGTCTGCATTAAAATAATGAAATAGAGTAGAATTTTAAAGTGAACATACCTGGAGCAATGGTATGTGTAGAACAAATTTGGTCATAAAAATTTAGGTTAGGTAGCTCTAATAACAAGACTGTTTCAAGGACCTTTTTTTCTACAGAAATTGGATGTGTTTGTAGTGACAGAAAAAGAAACAAAGCAGGAAATTGTTCTTCTGATGGATGAATTACTAATATTTTCTTCCTTATCCAAGGATGTTCAATAGTCAACAAAGAAATTAAGTGATTAACTTAAGTTGGTTTTACTTATTCTGTCATTACATTTCACTCAGGCTTGCCCTACAACAGTCCTGGGCTATGCCAAGACACTGAAGACAGAGTGATGGATTGTGCATGTATTTGAGTTTATACATGTTTATTTGTATGCTCAGGTGTATTGACTGACATTTAACTCCCTTGCGGTATCTGAAAAGAAATATTTGAAAAGTAAGGGTTTACTGAATAAGCTTAAATGCAGAATAACATCTGCTCACAGATGGATAAACACTAGATTTACGTAATATAAATGCAATCTAATGGCAAGTATTAACTGATTTTTTTTTAACTTGATCTATTAAACAAAATAATTGTTTAAGTAACTAAATATTTAGAATGTTCTAGGATGACTCCCAAGGACTCCAGTGAGATTTGGATCAGGTCTTCAAAATATTCAGCACGTTCCATAGATAAAATGTATAACTATAATTAATGACGGGATGTAGAGTAAGGAATAATTAAGAATTAATATTATGAAAAAATACTGAACAATAATTCATGGCATATTAAACATATCCATAATTAAATATTTCAGTTTAATGTGATGTGTCATAGGAAAGAACATCAGTTATTACACAGTCATTGGCCATGTACTGTGAAAAACTAATATTCTGAGAGACCAGGAAAATGACTGTTGCTAATCTTTTTGCAAAAGCAAATGTGAACTGTCCTCAGATTTCTTTTCACACAGTTATTCTCTATATTATTTTGAGAAAAATGACTGTGAGGCTAAATGCTGTCTAAGTATTTTGCCTGTGCTATGGCAGTAGTAGATGATAACTCCCACTTTTATTAGGTCAAGGTACACAGAAAGATAGATGAATATGCTGGTTTTATCATGTACCAAGCAGGACCACATGAATCTACTTGTGCTTGGATCAATCTTACTGTTATGTTTGGTCAAATAATTGCTTTTAAGTAACATTATTCGAATGCTGATCTCCTGCTGAGTGATGTGACCTCATGAGTCTTGAGGAGTTTATTCTGCAGACAGTTAATGAATAAGCAAGCAGAGAGGTTCCTCGAGACAGGACTTCTGCCGGACCCCAGGAGTTCCAAAGCAGATTAAGCGCACCTTCTCGATGCAGCCTCTGCCTTCGAAATCTTGAGAGTGCTGCTGGCTGGAAGCTGAAAGGAGGCAGACCTTGCTGTGCATGCCTTGCCCTTCTACTTTTCCCCAACCACACCCTCTAGTCGTCTCTTTGCTCTAATTCAGCTCAGTATTTCTTTGTTTTTTATGTATTTGCTTAATCTCGTGAAAGTAGGTAAGACTTTTTCACACAGATAACAAGGGGGCAAAATTTCTGGCACCAAGAGGATGGCTACACAGCAGGAATTAATCTCAAATAAGTTTTCACCAGGCATTTGTGCCAGGCCTCTCTATGCGGAATGACTTAGACCCCATGTGAGTGTCACCAAGCACGCACATTTCTATACAAGCAGCTTAGGATAGGTTCACTTCATCTGAGAAAGTGGAAAAAAGAAAACACTGGATGCTACCAGCTGAAAGAAACTTCTTGGTCATGTTATTGCCAGAAAGCTTTAGAGGGTCTTGACATTTTGTTGCTATGAAAAGTCCATGAGGCAAATGGCTGACTTGAGTCTCTTGTGGAAGGAAATCCTAGATAAGGTGGAGCTGGAACAACACAAAAGATCCAGATGGTTTCATAGTCTAGTGTTTCGGAGGCAGTGACAACTGGTGAAGGTGTCACATTGAAACTACTTGTTAATGTAGTAACACAGCTTAAAATAGTCTCCACAATCACAGCAAACTCCAGAAGTACTTTGGCAGAATCTCCAGTTGAAAGTTGTTGGCAAATAGCATTGAGCAATGACAAGATGATGAAGGGGGTAATGCTGAGGCACTCTCGATAAACCATGTGACTTGATTGATTACTTCAGTGTCTCATTCACCAAAGTAAATGAGTCTTCCCTTGTATTAACTGATAGTTGGTTCACTTCTGAAATGAAAAGCATGAAAAATAATTGCAGAATAGTTCCATGAAGAATTTAATAGATTTTGTTAGAAGCAGAAATTTCACCCTGTGTTCAGGTTAAAACAATATTATACGGCAAAGACCTCCACAATAATGGAATGTGAAATGAAAGCTGAAACTTGCATTTATAAGCTATAAAACTTACACTGTTTGTATTATATGAATTGCCTTGTAATTGCATGAAAATACTGTACATTAATTTACTAGGAAATACTGGGACAATCTTCTACATATCCTTTTACGTGATAATATTTCTTCCAAACGTATTTACATTAGCATGATGTGATTCATTTTGCAATTAACCGTTTTAATTATATGCAGGTACACGGCCATTTCATGTAAAATAGTTTTAACAGCTAGCAATTCTTTAGCTCAGAAGTGTTTCAGCCTCTGCATTTCACAGCAAGCTTTTCTATGAAACATAAAGATTCTCTCTTAGGGAGAATGGTCTATATGTAAGGTTTAATTTCTTTTCCACACAGTCCTGTAACAGCCTGACTCTCGTTTCCAAGGCTCAGACACAACATGAGACAGTCCTGCTCTCTCTCAGGGTGAAACTGCAGATTTCCTTCCTGGTTTAACTTCGGAAGTTACACAGCAACCTTGGCCTCCCGAGTGCTGCTGAACCCGATGTACCTAATTTGTAATTTAAGCAATGCTTTACAAGTTTGAATTTTATATTGAAAACCTAAAATGTCTATTTTTTTTAAAAAAAAGACTCCAAGCAAAAGAACATTTAAAACGCAGCATTCAGAGACTTGCATTGTAGTACATTTATTCCAGCAATCATAATCTTTAGCAGAAGTTAGTGGGTTTTGTTTTAGATTCAACAAAGATTTTACAGGGAGAGTTACCCAGATTTCAGACTGGGAGCGAGGAACAGCACAGTTCTGGGGCAGCTTCAACAAGAGACTTAACCAGAGCTGCATCCTGACGCTTTAAAAAACAGAATTTGCCTTTTGTTTTTCCAACTTCCCTAAGCTTCAGAAAGTAAGATATAGAGGCACTTCTGCCAGGGAGACCTTGCATTGATGTCTTAAAATCAGGATATCCCCATGTTCTGCACGGGCTGCAGAAATAATTCTGAATGCCTCATTACCTTCCAGGAGAGTATACTAATAGGACTTATGTCCTCTATTATCAGAGCTCAAACAAAATCTATGTCTGCTGCCAAAAATTATCGCTTGCTTGTGGCAAATCCCCTGTGCTCCTAATTCTTCCACCACCTGTAAATCATGGGTACGCAGGCCCTGTAAATATGAGCTATGCTAAATAACAGTGTTGCAGGGGTACTCTGGGTCCCAGAGAAGCAGTAGCTCAGGTTTATTCTCATCTGTGAGCATGTGGCTAACTCAGCTTTTTTACTAGTGAATCAGTTCAAACACTGGCCAAATAAGGTCTGACCTTTTGCCTTCCCTCTCCCCTCCACCTTGGCTGACATGGCAAGTGCTCCCTCCTTACATGAATCATTGAGAGCAGCCCTGAGGAGAAGGACTTGGGGGCGTTGGCTGATGAGAAGCTCAACATGAGCCAGCAATATGCGCTCACAGCCCAGAAAGCCAACTGTATCCTGGGCTGCATCAAAAGAATCGTGGCCAGCAGGTCGAGGGAGGTGATTCTGCCCCTCTACTCGGCTCTCATGAGACCCCACCCAGAGTACTGCCTCCAGCTCTGGAGCCCCCAGCATAAGAGAGACATGGACCTGCTCATGTGGGTCCACAGGAAGGCCACAAAGACGATCAGAGGGGTGGAGTGCCTCCCCTATGAGGACAGGCTGAGAGAGTTGGGATTGTTCAGCCTGGAGAAGAGAAAGCTCCGGGGAGACCTTGTAGCAGCCTTCCAGTACCTAAAGGGGGCCTGTGGGAAAGATGGGGAGAGACTCTTTATCAGGGAGTGTAGTGATAGGACAAGGGGTAATGGTTTTAAACTGGGAGAGGGTAGATTTAGATTAAATATTAGGAAGAAATTTTTTACCTCGAGGGTGGTGAGGCAGTGGAACAGGTTGCCCAGAGAAGTTGTGGAGGCCCCATCCTTGGAAGTGTTCAAGGCCAGGTTGGAAGGGACTTTGAGCAACCTGGTCTAGTGGAAGATGTCCCTGTCCATGGCAGGGGGGCTGGAACTAGATCTTTAAGGTCCCTTCCAACCCAAACCATTCTATGATTCTATCATCCGTGGCCACAGGACCGGTGAGGTCAGCCCTGCCTCTGCCCTTGTAATAAGCTCTGCTAATATTGACAACAGCTTGCACTGGGAACAGTGTGGTTTTTTGCCAGGATAGCTTGTGTGGCCTTCCTTGAATGAAGTAAGCTGAGTGAGAATTTAAGATTTTGCTGGTCCAAACTAGTAGGCTGAAGTAATATACCAGTAAAGAAGTTTTATGTGTAGGTATGACTGATGTCAACATTGCAGTAATAAGCAGAAGAGTACCAGAAGAAGAGGCAATAGCTAAAATAGTTTGTCTTTAATGCCGTAAGATAAAACTCAGGCCAGGTCTAAAGTCTGCTCTTCCCCCTCCTTTCTACAATCAGACCTTTTCTTGCTGCCTGAACAGTTAACGGCCCACACATTTAATGGCCTTGGACATAACACAAATGCTTTTCCCACCTGCCCTCCTGCTAGCCAGCTTTGTCCACACTTGCATCCACAGCCTGTCTGCAGTGCAGCTGCTAGGATCATTGTCAATGTCCAAAGCCTCCAGTGCTCAGAAAGAGAAAAAACAGAAACAGCTCTCTGAATCCTGTTGAGGATGAGTTAGGGTTGAATTTGTGTTGAGCAATGTAAGCATTACACAATAGCTCTCTGATTAGCTGTTTTATCTTAGATTAATAGGGCTTCGTGTTGCAAAATATCCTGCAGAAATTTTCCAGTGCTCTTCAAACATATGCATGGACTTATGTTCTCAGAGAATCGTGTTAACAGACACTTATGCTTACATATAAGTACCTATATTAGAGCACCTCTGCTATGAGGACAGGCTGAGAGAGTTGGGTTTGTTCAGCCCAGAGAAGAGAAGGCTCCAGCGACACCTTATAGCAGCCTTCCAGTATCTGAAAGGGGCCTACAAGAAAGCTGGAGAGAGCACGTAGTGATAGGATGATGGGTAATGGCTTCAAACTAGAAGAGGGTAGATTTAGAATAGACATTAGGAAGAAATTTTTCACTATGAGGGTGGTGAGGCACCAGAACAGGTTGCCCAGGGAAGTTGTGAATGCCTCATCCCCTGAAGCGTTCAAGGCCAGGTTGGACGAGGCTTTGAGCAATCTGATCTAGTAGGAGGTGTCCCTGCCCATGGCAGGAGTTTTGGAACTAGATGGTTTGTAAGGTCCTTTCCAACCCGAACCATTCTATGATTCTATGGTTCTATGATATCTGGAAAACATATGACCTTTACTTTGGTACTTCTTTTGCTTCTTGCTTTCGCTTGTGATCTTTCATGATGTTACAGTTAACTTAACACAGGATTAATTCAGTCACCACTTTATTAACAAGAGAAATCATGAAAAAGTAAGCTGGCATTCTCAGTGAGCAACAATGAATTTCCTGATTTGACTTGCCATGCACTATTTTATGACAAAGTTGATTGACATTCTTCTGGTTACTATTTACTTAAATACTAGTTTTCTACCAGAGACTAAACAATGTATAATCCCTACAGAAACCTGAGCTGCCTATTTTAAAGTCAGATGTGAAGTAAAATGGAGAGTTTCTGTTATTTTTGGCTCAGTAATATGCAATTATGGTAATTTCTACCAGCGTACTCAGTGCCTGTGCTTTTGTGACAAAACAGAAGAGGCCTTTGCTTGACTGTTTCTGTTCCATTAGTGACAGGATGACTTAACTGCGTTCATGCAGACTAGAGATTTTCTGTGTCAGAGATGGCTTTGCCTGCACTTGAGAGATAGAGGAAATGTATTGGGGGGCGGGGGGGCAGGGGTTACAAGCAAAGTGTGTTATTATGCGCTGAGGCACATAGGTACGTGAACACAGAGGTTGTTATTCCTCCCAAGTTGCCAATACCTTCCTCACTTTAATGGCTAGCTCCAAGGAAGAGATTACTAAAACCCTACTGTGTGTAGGGTGTACTGTAGCTGTGGGTGCAGCTAAGTTTAGCAGTTTCTTAACAGAGGCTCAGAAAGCACCGGCAGGAGCAATGCACAGAGCAGTAGGGAATCAGTGTACTGTGTTGTCCCATAGTTCATTAAAATTTCCTATGAATGTCAGGTATGTGTGAAGGAGACAGAAAGGCTTTTGCCAGAAACTCCAAAACTCTACTAAGAACAACACTGATTTGAAAAGTAAATAACAAAGATAATAATTAATTATAAACATAATTTAAGTAACTTATCAGTTTCAAGTACATGACTAGATCTGTTGAAATAATCATAGAATCATAGAATGGTTTGGGTTGGAAGGGACCTTAAAGATCATCTAGTTCCAACCCCCTGCCCTGGGTTGCTCAAAGTCCCATCCAACCTGGCCTTGAATGTTATAAAATGAAATCTAAGAGTTTGTTTGTTTGTTTGTTTGCTTGTTTGTTTGTTTTTAATATTTCTGTTCTTTACTATCAACGTGGCAAAGAGAAAGAATATGAAATAAAGAAAAAACCTAGCTTTGCATGCTGTTGGACAGGATGTTGGATTCCTTCTACTCAAGCTACAAATCTGTGAAGTAGGACATGGAATAGCATGTTCACAGGAAGAAAAACAGGTCTTACAATCTATATTTCCACTTAGCATAGAAAGTGAGAGCAAACAAAATTAAAACAGATTTAAGCTTTTTTTCTTCACGTAAAAAGAAACAATATGAACAACAGGAGATGTGTAATTTCTTTGCCAGACATGAAATTCTCATTACATTTACCAGAGCTATCTAAGTAATAATACTGTTTCTATTGTCATAAGCATCATTAAACAGAGAACCTACAATTTGCCTGGAATACACATTTCCTGAGTCATAATCACCATTAACTTGAATTATAACTATTCATATCTCAAAGTCTTCATTCATTATAACTGTTAATATTTTATAGCACCTACTAATGATTTGCAACGTAAATATTGTAGAAAGATGTTGTTCTTTCCTCTAAACAATTAACAACCAAAATTCAATATTGGAACATACATAAGGCTAGAATTCACATTTACTAAGAAACTGGCATCTATTCAGCAGACAATAATTACAGCACTAATATACTACCCAGATGAGGGTGTAGTAAGTTCTGTACTCCCCAAAACAGCTGGTCATCCATGCCAAGATAGAAATTACAAGGTTCAATATAGATTGTTTGCTACGTCTGAACGTTCACCTCCCTTGGGGACTTGCAATGTTTTCAAGTTTATGAAAATCATGTGATGAGCAATGGATTAACAAACTGGCAAATGTTACTGTTATTTGCAAATGGCCAAACCCTTGCTCTTAAGTAGGGTAATTACACAGACAGTGATGAAACATTAACCACATTATCAATGTACAATTTGTGGACAATATGAGTATTATTTAATTACTTTGTGAATTTTAAAGAGTTGTGTCATTGTTGCATACTGTATCTTGGTATTGTCACTGTGTGGAGTTGAGTGTAAGCACATTGCAACTTTATGTCAAAAATAGCTAAGTTATTTATATTTCCCATCTCTAAGCACTGCCCTCTCGGAAAACTTCTTTTTCACAGTGGATGTTTCTGATCATGACTCATCAGTTGGCTGAATAAAATCTAAACAGATAAAAGACAAAATACTTTTATACAATTTAATGTCATTGAGAACCCACTAATTCTTCTGCATATTTCTGCAAAGTTTGTGTAAGATGTCTGTTATTAGGTTGATTCAGCTCAGAGGGATGCGATATTTTGCTTTTATGACTCTGTATAATCCTTCGCCCTGCAGTTGAAGATGCATTGTCCCCTGACTCACAACAAGCGATGAATTACAAGGTAGCACTGCCAATTTTCCAATACACACAAGATGAGAGATATAAACAATCATTTCCTCATAACAGCAATGTGAACTAAGCTGGGCTCAACAAAACCAAAGTAAAACCTGCACAATAACAAAACCAATTTTTCTTACAGACCGTGATTCAGTATCTCCTTTGGGTCCCATATTTGAAAATTTGGGTATAAAAAATGCAGAATTAATTTCTGTAAACCACCAACCAACCAAGGCCAAGTCTGGATAGCATTAATCTATACATATGCACATGTATATACCTATATGCATGAACATGCATAAATTGTCAGTATTATTAATATTCCACATAGGATGACAACTCAGAGCCATAATTTCTTAAGCCCTTATGTACCTTCTCACAGTGATCTGGTTTTTTTAATTGTAGGTTTAAAAATCAACAGCTCTGTGCCTTAAATCAGGAAGATCTCTTTCTTTTGCCCTGAGTTCAACTTCTGCTAAAACCTTATAAACATTTCCTTTTTTCTCAGAGTCTTATTTCTGTATTATATTTCAAATGTTGCTAAAACAAATCCATCACTTAGCTATACTTTTTGTGTCTCTGAGGGCTTTGCTTTGATTACCATGATAGTCAGAGATTTCAGGACTGCTTTGCCAACCTTCTGTTTTCACCACTGTTTCCTTTGACACCTGCAAAGCTTTGTCGTTTGTGGAACCAAATATTCAACTACCCTGTAAACTGACATGCAGAAAAAAAGGACACACTGTAGATCAGTAGGGGAAGAGCTACAGATATGCACAAATACAGCTATATGCAAAAATGTTGATGCCTGCGCACACAAACCTTGGAAAAATTCCACCCCATTCATGAGTCTTCCTCTCTCTGCCTTCACTGTGTTTTTTGGAGTAGCAAATGTCACCCTCTTTCACTATGTTTGACCCTGAAGTATCTCTGTGAGTATCTATGAAAGGCCCAAACCACGACACCCTCCTTCATTATTACTCATAGGCACCACAATATTATCCAGGGCTTCTTTTCCCAGCTTAACAGAGCTGAAATCTGGGTTTCACGAGGGTTTCTCATGACAAGAAGCGGAAAAAACTTACTCAAAGTCAGAGTGAAGGTGAGCTTTGAAAGTGAGCTAAAAAAAAAAGACTGAAAGTAGTAAGGAGATTTGAAGAACAAACCATGCCATTGCAGACTAGTGAGAAGCAAAGATTTTTGGTTATGATGCTTTGGTTGGTCTGAAAAGAAGACTGCAGAAAAAGGACCTGAAAGAACAGGTTACAGCAGGTGTGAGAAGTGATTAACCATGTAGGAGAAAGTGGCGACAACAAAAGGGAGACTGATGTGATTTAGTGAAAAGGGCATTTTAGAGGTGAAGAGAGAAGAGTTGGAAAAATCCACAAAATCAGGCAATCTAGTAACAAAGAAACAATAATAGTGTAAGGAGATAAAGAAAAGGGAAAAAGAGGTAACTATTTCAGCCATCTTTCCATTTTAAGCAGGCCATGAGGATAAAATCTACCAAAACCCTTGAAAAATACAACCTTGACTCAAATCCAGGACTTTGGAAGCAATGTATTCCCTTCACACTTATAAAATAAGTAACATCACACAGAGGGAAGATAGGTAGGCAATTTTGGAACAGGCTACCCAGGCAAAAAGCAACATGGAAGCCATATGCCTTCTGAACCATGAAGCAGAGATGCGGATGAGCAGTAGAAAATTCATACTCCAGTGCACAGAGTATGCACAGAGTATATCTCTTCTCTTACAGAAGAGATATTTTTCTAGCTTACTGTGCATGTGGTTGTAAAATGTTGCATGCAAAAATGAGAAGGAGACAAGATATCGGATGTGTCAGTCACTTATTGAGTAAATGCTGATAGGAAGTTGGGATTTGAAGATGTTTACCTTCTGTACATGCAAATTGCCATAGCACCAGCAGATGTCTGGGTCAGCTCTTTTCGTGACTCTCATTATCAGGCTAATTTTTGTGAAGCAATAATTTTTGGCTAGGATGTCCTTATTAAGGTGAATAGAAGACAGCAGAATAAAGAGCTGAAAGAAACCAGCTGAGAGATCAACAGAATACTGCCAGAAGCTTTGTGTTTCAGAAGGCTTCCCCTTTGAGCAAAGCTGTTTTACCTAAATCTTACTTGCAAGCTCTCTGCAGGCTCAAACTGAGATCTAGAACCCATTATTCATGCCAGAGAGGGGATGTAAGAAAACCAACACCACCTGAAATTCTGAATGTGCAAGATAGCAAATGATAATAAAGCATTAAGAGCTGGTACTCTCACTGTACCCTGTACTGTCCGGTAACATTGGCTGCACAGATAAGCAGGAGCGAAGTATGGGTGCAAGTGTTGTCCCTCAGTCATCTGTACCTATAGACTGCCAACGTCAAGTTGCCCTCTCCCAAATACACCCTGGACATAGTTCAGAGGTAGTCTGGACTCCTAAAGGGTCAGGGACTTTTCTGAACAGGCAGTCTGGATGAGGCCGTGGCATGTGTGTGGAGGGTGCTGGTTCGCTGCTGCCCTCCATGAGCCCTCGGGGCCAAGGGCTGCCTTCCCTGCTCCAGTCGTGGGAGCAGGGACGGAGAGAGAGCGAAAACATCCCTCTCCTCCTGAATCGGTTTAAATAAGTGTGATTAATTTACTCTTGGAAATGAAGATTTGTCTTAGAGTAGAGCTGCAAACAACTACTTCCCTAAATGGAAACCTCTAAGCTGTGAAACGGTTGTGTTTAGACTCTTGCAAAATTACTAAATGTACAACATTAATTCTAATATCTGAGTGGGTACATAAGTATATTCTTTATAGAGCAAAACAGAATGGATATGATGATTGATGTATTTCATCATTTTACATGCTCTTGATGAATACACTGCCTAATCAACAAAAGTATGCTAATAACTGCACCAGTGAAGCTAAAGTAGGAGGCAGTATCGTGCATGCAGATTTGGAAAGACAGACGTCAGTGCAATTATCAACAGTACATAATTTTCTAAATGTTCTCAATTTTTACCTAGAAAAGGTTTTTCAGTTTTGCATTTAAATCTAATACTCGTTAAAAAAAGAAAAAGTTATTTCAGTAAATGACATCTGTAAAATCTTCCAAAATGCTCAAGGTAACAATACTCTTTGAGATTCACACAGCCAGAGAAAAGGACCTTTCATTATAGTCAGAAATGACATATGAACTAATTATAACTACCTTTTTGTACTTTTTTGCCCAAACCTCCACAGATCCAGGGGAATTTTGCTTAGGAATAAAAATAAGATCTTTCTCAGAAGCTGGGCTCTGTAACTACTTCCGTGACTTCAACACAGCACTCCCAACAAACAATGCCATAATCAGCCAGGATCCTCCCTCAGTTCTCTGCAAAAACACTACCATGTTTGTTTACATGTTCAGGCAGTTTTGGTGCATGTCTTGTTTTATTGGCAGTTCTGAAAAGGACACATTCTTCAGTGATGACACACTCTTGGATTCAGCCCCGAAAGTGCATCAGACTGCACAGGATGTGTTGTTATCTGCTCTGTAACACGTAGACAGTGAATTAGCTGCTATCAGCCAGACGACAGGCAGCTAAATTGAATGTTTTCATACAGTTTTCTTTAATTGGCTATATTTCTTGATACCTATCTTTTCTGATATTGCTCCCATATCAGATGTGAGAAGATTAAGTCTGTCAGAACAATAAGGGAAATTGTTACAGACAGCAAAGATATGACACTCCATCCGTGGCAGGCACTTTTCAAACTAATGCCCTGTAGCGTGTATTACACACATTCACAAGCCCTCATTTCATGGTTCTACAAGTATATTTTAACCTATGAAAAAAAAAAAAAAGAGATTCACAGCTTTCTCAAACTTATCAGCAATTGCTCCAAGTCCTTGAGGAGCCTCAAACAAATGTATCTTGAAGTGTAATATTTTTAGGAATGCACAGAAAATATGAGAGCACATTTCGGGAGGGCTGTGGATGCATTTTTTCAGAAGGATTTTATGACTTTTCAATTCAGTACAATTGGATTCCTTCTAAAAAATGAATTTCAATATGTACCTGAAGCTGAAAATCCTAGAAGCACAGAGTCTAATTTGGGAAAATTATCCTTTCAATCAAAATTAATAAGTAGGGAAACCCAATAGTCAGAAAAATGCCAAATTTAGTCATTCACTGAAGATTAAATGATATTTTCAGTGCATGTCTCCTGGTTATTAGCTTACTGAAAAAAATCATATGCTCCATTAATATGCACTAGACATGTATATAGATGTCTAAGAATTTACAAATTTCACCAAAAGTCTCTTACTACTACTATGATTCAGGATGTGGCTATGCCACCTGTCATGAAAAGCATAGCAGAGCAGAAAAAGTGGCGTGGAAAAGGTTTCTGGTGGAGCAGAATCCTATGACCTGAATACGTGTTAATGTATAAAAGCCTTTCTCCCTCTCTTTCAGAACGTATCTGTGTTATGTTTTATGGCAATACTGACACATACTGTCTACACAGCTGAAAGATAAAAGAAAATAATTGCAACTTGTTACCACAACAGAAACATTGTCTGCTGCAAAAACCAAGTAAGCAGAGATGTTATGGCAATTAATTAGACTAAGGAGGCCTGTTATTGTTACTAACAGTTATTTCTGTGTGAAAATGAGTTTCCTGAATTGCTGTGTGTGACAGTGGTTTACTAGTTGGTTTACAAAGGTGCTTTATGTGGAGGACAGGCAGCAAGAGTTTGTGGTAGAAGATAACTGTATCATTAATAAGTTTGTACCGTATGTAATATGTTTTTAGGTTGTCTTAAACATATCCAGGAATCTCATGGTGTTTTGGAGGGGACAGCCATTGTACCAATGGGACTGGGCAGGAAAGCTTCGTGGAATCTAAGGCAAGGATTCCATAGACCAGAAAGTTGCATTTTTGCAGAATGAACGTTTAAGACAGCTTTATACAAGGTCATTTAACATGGCATAATTTAGATCAAACATATACAGACTTTCTATCTCCATGGTGTAATCTGCAACTCTTATTAAAATACTTGCCTTCTTATTTCTGCATGCTCTTGTCATATTTTATGTTCATGACAAAATAAAATAGCAATTTTTATGAAATTACCTTTACCTTTAGTTTCTGATATTTGTGTCTTATGTGGCCGAGTGGTGGCTTGACAGGTGAGTCTTGAGTTGCCTTTTTTTTCTATTGACATTTGAAAAACCTCCAATCTGCTTTCCTATTGGTTACATCTTGCATCATAGTTTTAATGAAAAAAAAAGTTTCCTTGCCCTGTGTGTCTCCTAAATTATGAATTATTCAACTACTGCACTTAAAAACATTATCTATGTTTTTAGTTCACAGTACATTAAATGCTGCAGGGACATCAGTCAATTGACTTTATCACGCCGTCCTCAGAACTGTAAATGAACCAGATTTCAGCTGCAGACAGACCAGCAACCTTGAGTACAGTGTTTCTGTACAGCAGCACAAAGGACAAATACTATAAAGTAAATTTCTGCAGAAAATGATCAACAATTAGATAGAGTAACAGTTTCATAAAAAATTGTCAAAGGGATTTGTAGTTTGATGTAAAAATGCCTTATGCCTATGTACTGATCGTCATTAGCCTTGACAACTACATTGGGCTACGTTAGATAACCTCATTAGCCAAGCACAGTTTACCTCAAGTCACAGATGCTTTTTGGAAGGTTAAAACTGATAATCACTTTTTGTTTGTAAGGCTGATGTTGAGAATAAAGGTATGTAATTTCCCTTAGGTCAAAAGCTGAGGGTTTCTTCTGTTTTATAATGTTTTTGCTTTGTTCTTCTGGAAGTAAAAAGCTAAAGGTTGGCAAGGAACGTGGGAATTTAAAATTAATAATGCCTCTTCTTCTCAAAATATTTCTGTTGATTTTGTAGCTATGTACTTGATAGCTCATAAAAACAATAATAATTTCAGTGCCAAAGTACAAAGAAGAAAAAGCAGCCCGAGGTAATGATTTTCCAAAGCTACAGATACTATAGATGCTGAAATACATGGAAAAAAAAGGATTGTTGTTGGCAGAACATGGAGGGCAGTGATTAATCTCAGGAAGAAAGGGGCAGATGTCAGACATTCACCAGCATGCAACACAAGTGAATAGCATTTAGAAAAACAAGATGCTTATGTTGCCCCAGGATAGCTCATCTTTCAAGCAAATATGGTAAGTATGACCAAATCAACATTTATCTTCAAAATGTCCTCTGTGATGGATGGCACAATTTTTCTTTACTTCACTCCTCTTTGCACTTCTTACAACATGTTGATTTTCTGAAATGAAAGAAAGATCATTTGAATACAGTCTCTCGTGTACAGATTGCACAACGGGAAGGGAAAAGAATCTTATTCATGCAGATATCTTTGTGATTTCTTTTTGTAGTACTTGGTACATATTCATTAGACAGACTTAATTGGCTTTACTTCTGTTGAATTATGAAAGCATCTTCAGAGATCCACTGTGTCTCCATGTAATATTGCTTCCTGCGTTTGTGTATTAAATCTCAATTATCTTGGGGTAGAAGCTGGAGTCACATCTGTGTCATGATAAATTGTCCACAAGTTTATGGGTTCTTCGTACACCAGTCTGGAAGGGAACTTCATTTTCATACTGAGATGAAGAGTTGTTTGCACAATGAGGTTGCTTCCCAGTGCTCTAAAGGCTATTAACAAGCATTTATGCACAAGAGACACAAGAGCGGATGCTGCTTTTTTATTTCTGTGCAATGAATGTTTCATCACCATATATAACAAAAGATGAAATGTTTACAGTCCTGTTTGGTGTTGGTAAGATAAGCAGTTTTTAAGTTAATTAACCCAAACCTTAATTCTAATGCTCTGTATGTTTAACTGGAGAATTATGTTCTGGACTAATATAAGACAAATTGAGTCGAAATTCTCCTTTCCTATGGCTAAATAGTGTCAGGGAACACTATCGGTAATCTGTGCTCGTGTGTGGTTAGAGTGGTCCCTGGCATGGGGATCAGCACCAACAGTACACAGCATAGTTAGGGGGTTAATGTGGGCCAGGCACCACCCCCAAAATAAGGTTTGGATGCTGCCAGCCGCTTCTGAAGGGTAAAAGAGTTTAAAATACATATGGGCTGCTCTGTGCTGGCCACTCCGTGCCAGGTAGCATACTGTGCATGTTAAATTTACTACTATAAACTGTGCTTTTCAGTTTGCTGTTGCTTGCAGGGGAGAACAAGGCATTGCAGAGACAGAAGGCATGCCACCATCACCTGTGCCTGGGCCAGCTGCGGTAGTGTGGCATCGACCTTTGCAGCACCATCATCTGCTGAGGCTAAGGTGGGCATAGCCTTGGTCAGGAATGGCCTTGATGCTGTGGGCCATGATGGCTGTCAGGGTACGAAGACATCCTGAACATGGTTATTGTCACCACAGCAGGCACACATCGCAGAAATGTAGACATCTGGAGCTGATCCAGGCACCATTCTGGGCCTCACCCTTCACATCTCTTCCCTTCACATTTTTCCCTTGGGCTATAAAATTAACCACTGGCTTTTGCAGGGATTTGTGCATCCAAGCTGCTAGACACTGAAGCAAGTTTCATATGAGCATTTCTGATATTCAGCGGTGTACAGCAGTAATATCTTTTTCAGAGAAAGAACACTGGAAGAGAATAGTCTCCTCAGCCTGCACTTCATATTAGTTTGCACTTTCCCCCCATCTTTCAAGACCTCTCAGCTGGACGACTCTGGACTTTTACAGTCCCTAACCCTTCCTATAATTTACAGTGACTCTACTTCAGGTTTCACAGTAGTATGCCAGAGGCTTATGAATCAGCCTCATGAGCTCATCTACAGCCCCAATTCCTCTTGTAGCAACGGTGCTTACCTCTTGCAGTTCACCCAGTTTCCATATAAAATAGCCAACTGTGTGGAAAGTGTCTTGAGGATGTGTTCAATGAGCAGCCTTCAAAATGGCTGCTTTTATAAAAGGAAACGTCAGCAGCAGGATGTATAAATTTGTGACAGAGATTAATTACAATACAGAACCTAAACAAACACCTCTCATAACCACTGGAAATAACTACGGCAGGGCTATGGTATTTGCAGCTTGAACACATGACTCAACAAACTCCCCTGATAAAAGGCTGAGAGCACTGGGAGAAGATACCTAAAATTTCTGCTGATCCAATTAAACCTTTTTTTGTAAATAGATTAAGTGATACAGGTTGCAGGACGCCAGAGGAGTGACTTGGCTGAAATACTGCTAAATGCCTTCTGAAAGGCATAAAGTTGACATAATCTCTCTGGTTGGGAGCAAACTGGATTATGGAAGTCCTGTCAACTAGAAAGATTATATTATGCTTGTACAGATTCATCCAGCAACATCAAGTTAATCTCCATTCAGGGAGAAAACAAGCACTGAATTAAATGCGGACCCATAACATGCTCTCGTGACAGTGTCCGGAAGCACGACAGTTCATAGTGAGTGTGAGTTGAAAAAAATCTTCAGTCATCTCTCTCTAATTCACAGTAAATAAAATAACTTTCTAAACAGTTGTGATTCATTGCTAGCAGGCAAACTACGAAAACTGCATCTCATTGAGCACTTTTTTTTTTTCCACACCGGGTTTAACAGTCCTGTAGTTAAAGAACAGAGCATTTAGGGCAGTGCTTTTTTGCCACATATTCCATGTTTCTTTCATCAGACAGGGATCAAGCTTCACACATGATCCTGCAAGTAACACACATCTGGAAATCCAGAAATAAACGCGTATGTCATGTAACACTTGCTGATTACTGAAAGGCTTCACCGTGGAGCTATAAGGAGTCACACCAAGACCTCACAAAATCCAACTGCTCTTCCTTCCATGTCTCTCCCACCTCATTTGCACACTTTGGCAAATTTTGGCACCTGGAGTCATCTGGCCTCAGTGTTACATCCGTCCAACCTATCCACTCATCCCATGTGCTTGTAATCTGTAGTAAATTTAGCTTTCAATATTGGCAGAATTTATGAGCTGACATTAGTCTATCTTTGTAGCAGAGACTAGGTGGATACTTCTGTGGCAACATACTATAAACAGTTTTCTAAGGGAAAAAAACACTAAAAGTCACCCTAGACATTTTGGAAGATGAGATCAAAATTCCTTGGAAACAATCCCATAAACCTACTGGAACTAATACTATTTTTAGTGTCTAGTTTTGTACAGACCTTTGAGCAGTGTGTTGCCAAGCTCTGCAAAGCCTATTTTCAAACTCGATTTAGGCACTAAACGTGAAAGCCACAAAAGAAATCTAATGGTGTGATGGTAACTTGGGGCCTTCAGCAGGGAAATGAGGGATTAAGTCCTTGCAAAGAGAAAAATGACCTGAAACTGAATCTTTCCTATTACAGGAAGGCACTCTGACTTCCTTACGGTTCACAGGATACAGGTTTTTATCTGCTGTGCCTTCAGCCTCCTATGCCCAAGTTTTCTTTACAACCAAATCTGGTAAGTGTGGTATGAGAAAGACAAACCAGTTTGGGCCCTCCAGATCTTTTTTCGATATAGTTGAAATATGGGATAGCTCCCTTGCCCCTCAGCATTACCAAAGATTTAAGACACCCTCAGCTTGCCAAGAAACAATCTGGAAAGTGTGCAGGGAAGAATATGGATGGCAGTTTAGGAGCATGGGGAACTCTAGCAGGGCTTTGTGGAGTATGGATTTGGAGGTGCTGACTAGACATGTTTGTTCTTTCATGGACCTAGTCCTTAGTCTTGTTGAATGCCAGTGGCACTTAGTCTTCTTCAGGACCAAGTCATGACTAAAAGTGAGTCTGGCTCATCTAAATCATTTTGATCTTGTAATATGAGGTGAACTCAGAGCGTCTTCACATTTGCTCTCAGAAGAAGGTGTTCAGGAAGAGCCTGATCACAGAGGAGATGAATTATTTCTTCTGATAGCTGAACAGGAGTGTTTTGAGGGAGAGGAACAGGCCAGAAGCTCTTGAGCTCATGGTGAGAGGAGAAAGAGGAGATTTCCTTAGCAGGAGGTACCTGCAGCCTCTGCTTCCCAGCTCTCATCCAGTCTCATTGCCCCAGGCTGCAGCAGCTGACACAGACCTTCCCACAACCTCCCCCTCCTCTGCTGACTCCGAGTGGAGCAGAAAACAAGCAAATTCCTCTGCCTTGCCCACAACTCCCCTTCTTTCTCCTGTGCTGTGCAGTGCTGCTGCTTGTCAGCAACATTTTCCCTGGCCGACCATTCAGACCTAGTTCTGTCTGGTGTCCCCAGGGCTGCTGATACAGCATATCCCAGTGCACAGGAAAGGACAAAAGAAGGCATAGAGGCTTGAGAGGGCAGAGTCACAGTAACCATGGGTAGTAGATTGAACTGTGCCACGTGCACGTGTATGTGAACACTTGATATGCTCGTGCCTTCAGCAGTGAAGGCCCAAATATCACCCTGAACGTGAGTGCCATTCTGATACACTGCCTGTCTGGCCCTTGCTGTACCAGTCCCAAGTAAAGGAACAAAACCTCAAGGCAGTTGTGCAGGGAACAGCAGGGATCTGAAGTTCAGAGGACGTGGGGAACATTTGTGTCCAGCCAGTCACATAGGCACCATCACCTTGTAGGAATGTCTGTCTTCACAAGGGCGTCTTCCCAGGGTGGCTGCCACCCCCAGAAGGAAGAGGTCACCATTCTCCTTCCCAATATCCCCCACTAAGGTGTGTTTGGTTGGCAAAGTAGAAAACGTGAAGCCAAGAATGGTGCAGGCAGCAGGCACTGTGGTTTCACTCCTTAAACAGCAGACACAAAATGAACAAGGACAGAAATAATTTCTTGCTTTGTGTCAGAGCTCATACGGGAGCCAGCGGCAGGAGCTAATACATGTTCCCAGCACGTCAGTGGGAAAGACAGGAAAGACAGAAAAGACTGAGATTAAATCCCTGATTCTGGCTCCTTGTCTAAAGAGAAAGGAGTCTCCTCCAGCCCATTAAAAGTAACTCTACGGTGACTGAGGCATCTACTGGTTGTGAAAAACTGAGGTTCACTGAGACAGACAGAGCAGCAACTCTTGGAATTATTGATGCCAAAACAACACACCTCCAACCTCCTGGAGTTGCTGGCAAAATCACCTCATGCTGTGCTGAATTTTGGCATAGACCCTGACAATCTCAGAGGTTCCCCAGACTCTGCAAGGAGGCAGCGGTGACTGAATAGCATCAGAATGAAAATTTTCTCTGACATCCATCTTTAAAAATGTATCCACCTTGGCAATGATGCTGTTTGAAAATGCATACCAATGATACACTACGATATAGCTAGAAAGAAGGAAGCATTGTAGGATGGATAGTGTACACTTAAAGGAAAATGAAGAGCAATGATTATGAATGCTTTTAATATTAAAGCTGTCACTGAAATGAGGTTTAATTGTGGTAAAGCTGAAGGCTGTGTCTAAGTTTGGATGCTGAATCATTGCCATCTAGTGGTGGTAAGGTTGGGTTTTTCTTTCTTTTTTCTTTTTTTTTGATTTTATGGTCATGAAGTTCACATGTTAACATCATCAAAGTTCCACCTAATAAGTAGAGAAGATTCTCGATGTGTTTCATATCTTTGTGAAAATTGTCTAAATATTTCTTCAAGCGGGGCAACTAAAAGCCATTGATATATAATGATCCAGATATGCACAAATCCAGAAATACTTAAATTTTCATTAGTTCAAATAACTGTATCCATCACAGACTAAGATTCTTTTCTATTGAAGGCAGTTTTGCATCACAACTTATCCAATACTCACAATTTTAAGGGAACATCTTTGTTTCACTATGGCCTCAGGAGAGAGGAACACCAGACTGACTAGAACCAACAGCCTTATATCAGTTTGCCTAACAAAAGGTATTTCCTCTGATGATAGGCCTTACAACAAGCTGCATTTTCTTAGGTTTTGGTTATGTGCATCAAGTTCCTAGGTGTTTGTCATCCCACCTGGCCCCTCAGCAATAAATTCTTCTACGTCAACAAGAGTTAACAAGAACTGGAATTAACAAGCAGGATTAATTTCAAAGCTTCGCTGGAAAACAAAGTTGTGAGCCCCCTGCAGTTGTACGTGTGAAAAATGAGCTACTTTGGTGGTCTGTTTTTTGCCTGCAGAGTACCGGTAGAAGTGAAATTTCAGAAAAAAATGTAGTCTTATCTCATCACCCCTACAGGTTGACTGTGGTAGTGAGTGTAAATTAGAAGACACACAGTTCTGAGCGTTGTACCTTTATGGTCATAAGGCAAGACTGCTGAAATCGCATCCTACATATCAACCAATCATTTCCTTAATATATTCCTCACTCACGAATTTATAGTAGAGTAGATAAATTCATAAATGTTTGGTATTCTGTTTAGTGCATTAAATGCAGCTCTCAGATAAGCTGTTGCTTTAATTTATTCCTAGTTTCAGTGCTGATCTACAGCTCACCTGGCAACAGGAGCAGAGGACACGAGGGTTGTACTAAAATGCGAAACGGTGATGTGCTAAATACCAACATTTGGTAAAGACTGAGTGCCTGAGACACAACTAGAGGTGATAAAAGCAAAGACTCTTTGGGCAGGAGATCAAAGCAGCCCTGGAAAAATAGCAGAGAGAAGATTCTTTGCTTTGTGTTTATTACATTGTTATTTGTTATATTGCCCTCTTTTTATGTTTACCCCTACTCTTTTTCTTTTTCCCTTATGGGTTTCATAAGGCTTTTCAAATGTGTCCTTTTACCAAGATGCAAATCTCAGCCTTATCTTGTAAGCAGTGCTGATATAGGACATTGGGCTTTGAAAACTTGATTGCTGCTGCAAACTTTTCCCCCCTTGTGAAAAAGACCTTTGGGACTTTATTAAAAATATCCAGCAACACTGGAGCTACAGGTCCTTACACCTGTGAAGCTCTAATACATTTTTATAAATATAACTGAACGGATCTGAAATCTAAGAAATTTTGTAAAAGCAAAGTATCTTTACCTATACATGAAAAATCTGTACTTGTACTTTGAACATCAATTTGGGTGATGCATATATATATAAAGTAATATGCTTTACATAGCAGACTGGAATCACATACAGTCCTTGTTTTCTTCCCAAATTTTTGTAGTTTATGCTGTTTCTGATAGTACTTGAAAGAATTAAGCACTGCTGTGGTCTGCCCTTGCAAATAGGAGAAAATCAACAATAAATGGAGGAAAGCACTGTCAGTGATACATTGCTTTAATTTGTTTCCATCAGAGGCAATGCTTTCCCAAGTCGAATTACTGTTAGCTTTCAGCAAACTCCATTTTTCAATGGGAATTTGATACCTGAACTGTATGAACAGTATGAAACCTCAGAAATGATCAGAAGCGTTGACACCTCTGGACTTCTCTGCATATCTTCTCAGTTGCACCAGCTGGGGCTTCAAAAGCTTATAAGCTAGTATTATTATCAAACACTTTGCTTTTCCTGGGCACGGAGTGGTAGATTTCCCAGCTGAACTGGAGTCCCTGGAGATGCATTTGTAAGACCATCGTACGAACACCACAGTAGCTGACAGCAATGTGAACAGACTGTAGTTCTTGGTACTCAACCTTTCCTGTATACTCCTTCCAGCATTTATTTTTGTAATTCACAAAATAGGCCCTGCTTTTAAAATCTTGAGAGCCTAAGAAATGAAAAATACTTTTTTTCACCTTTTTAAAGCTACGTAGGGATTATACTTGAAGTTTATACTGGGCTCAGTGTCGAACTTGCCAGATGTCCAGTTTAACCCCAGGAGGCCACCTGATGAAAGGCTTAGGGGAGGCCAGGTAGGATGGGCTTGGCCATCCTCTGCTGGCCCCTCTACCTCGCAGTGACCTCCAGTGCCCAAAGCTGGGCAGACAAGATGGACCCTGACTTTTCTTGCAGTGGGTATCACATATGAGAGATGAGGCTTAATAATCAAGAGAATACAAACTACTCACTGGTGGAAATTTTTATCTTGTTACCAGAAGTCACCAGTCATGTCACTGTCATATTTGCACTCCCACTAAGCTGCTGGAGTTGAACCTCTCTCTTGGCCTGTGCCCACCTCCCACCACATTACATCCTGACATTAACCTGAAATGGCAGAATCTGTCTATCCAGCTGTAAATTAGACAATGTTGTTTGGTTTCGGCAACTCTAGCACCCACCCTTGTGAAGCCAAGCTTGGCCAGGCCTGGGAGGCAGCTCTGACATTATCTGGCACAGAACAGCCAGGTCTCTGTGAGGCCATTCTGTACATCTCTGGTTTTATAGATGGGGGCTGCATATGAGTAAGGCAGCTCAAAAGTGAAGAAAAAAAAAAAAAAAAAAAAAATAAAAAAATTGCCTCATTTGACAACAGAGAGGTGAAAGTTTTCAGGCTTTGAAGAAAAGTTAGCCTCTCTCTTTCTTTCCAAAACTTCACATTGACATTGTTCACAATTTCAGCAGAGAAGCGAGGGATGCTGCAAGAACCACCCCTGCAGTTGGTGACGGTTATTATGATCTAATTGGTTAAATAGCACTGGCCTCTTTTGAATATGTTTGAAGATACTTTTAATTATAAAATCCAATGAAATATCCTTCATGCTTTACTAAGAAGCAAGAACTTGTAGTCACTAATATGAACAATTTTTTACTGATGAAAGAAAATGAATGTCAAATAAAAGGATAATGAAATGACACTTACTCTTTTCCTCCTGTGAGTGAATATGGTATTAGAGTTTTACTTCTGCAGAGCTTCTGAGCACTTCTGGCATGTCTTTGCACTGCAGAGAGCTCATGGCAATTCCTCAAAGAGTTACATCATAAGGATATTAAAGGGCTGCAGATGTGCCCTACTTATACAAAGGGTACCCAGAGGCGTTGTCTTGTTCCTCTTCTTATTTCCTTGTGCTTAATATTTGATGGTTTATGGAAAGTTCTAAGAAAAATGCCTAATTCCTGCATCTTTGGGTGATTAAACACGTTTGAGAATCTGAAAGGAGGATAATTTTGGTCAAATGCATTCTTCTTGTATCAGTTATTATCAATTGCAATGACCGGTGCTGTGATGCCATCTTTCTACTAAAGAATCCACTTTTGCTGGTGGAACAAAACTCAATCACCTGAACACAGTATTGTGCTTCTGTTTTCAGTCACTGCTCCAGTACCTGCCTTTTGTCACCAAGTGTTTTGTAAGAAATGGCTGTTTTCCTCCAAAGTGCCATGTAACTTTAAGCAACGGGTGGCTGACCAGATGTTGCCAAGACAGAATATTTTTAAACCAGACATTCATGTGGCAGCTTAATGAACAGTGTTTTTCAGGCAAAGGATAAGCATTATATATGTGCAATGCTGTTCCACTCTTCTCTCCCAAGTATTAATTTTCATGTGGAAGACAACTTCTCGAGTGCAATGTAGCAAAATATGCTGAGAAAAGAGCACTAAATATGAGTTTATAAAACATCGCATCTTCTAGGGAATGGCTCCCTCAGCAGTGGAATCCTCTTTCATTTAAAGTTCGTTTGCATTGTTACACTGAGCATCCACATGACTCCACAATTCAAAAGCTGACTAGAGACTGTCAGGTGGCTCTGGGACAGAAGCGTTGAACTGATGTAATATGCTTCTGACACTAGGTGAGGTAAGTCAAATCTCTTTTACTGCCTGATAAATGATTATTCTTTTGGCACAAGTGCAGCTGATACCACATTTCTGATTAGAATACACAAAGAGACTACAGTATGTGCTCCTCAGAATAATGGCTGTGCATGAATATGTGTATGTATAGGGGACATTGATAATATAAATTGGGCTAATTCCTTCCTTCCTTCCTTCCTTCCTTCCTTCCTTCCTTCCTTCCTTCCTTCCTTCCTTCCTTCCTTCCTTCCTTCCTTCTCTTTCTTTCTTTTTCTCTTTCTCTTTTTCCCTCTCTCTTTCTCTGTTTCCCTCTCTCAATTTTTCTTTCTGTTTCATCTCTAACAAAATCTCTGTTATTTTTGCAGCAACTTGTCTTCAAATAAATATTCTGCTATACAATGTGTTTGCCCTAGTTTCTTAGACAATGCAGCTTTTGACCTATGCTTCATATGAAATACAAATATGTTTGTATTTCTTTCTGACTTCAGGAAAGATATTTTCAAAAGCTGCTCATCAGCCAGCTCTCAGTTTTCTTGAAAAGAAATCCTGCATCCTTTGGTAAGGAATAACAGCCATATCCCCTCAATGACACTCAAAAGGAATTTAGAGCCATAGGATCAGAACAGTCACTTGTTGTGGACAGGACTTATTTAGTATGCATGGGCATCTTCCAGAAATGAAATTGCATTTCATGAACTGCATTCCTACAGCAACCCTCCTCCCCCCATATGAGATGCTCCCTCTTCTCTCTGCACAACCGCCAAGAAAGCAGGGAATAAAAACCACTGTACACCAGCCACATTCCTGCACCTAATCATGAGCAATTGTGTCACAAAGTAAAACCTGGAGCTCAGTAACTCTGGGATTATGCATTTAAAATGAGCTTTAAAATGGAGATTGCAAGGGTGTGTCAGAGCTCTCCCAATGCCCCTCTCTCATGCCAAATTTCCTCTGCTCAAGGACTTCAGATAAGGAACTGTTTAATACCAGCTTTACCCCTAGTTTCTTCCTCTGTGAAGAAAGCTGCAACCATTTGCCATCTGGGCTATAAATATACTTTTGTCCCTGCAACCAAGCAAGATCTGATTTCTGTTTCTGTCACTACTGCATTACAGAAGCAGACAGGTTTTTGGTTTTATTGAGTTTTTTTCTTTGATCTAGGCATATTTGAATATTATTGAATAATGAAATCAGAAAGAAATTCCAACTACATTAAAAGGATACACTGATATGTATCTTAAGTGATATGAAAAAGAAATAGAAAGTCTTGTCTAGATTCTAAAGGTGAGCAAAAATTCTTAGAAAGTGTTGCAAATAAACACATCAGGCAATTTCTCCACATCGCTGAATCCTACCCATGACAAAAGGCAGTCTCACAACTGTGAGAAAAATGCATATACTTGCATTTCATGTACACATCTTCAAAGTGGCAATATATATAGCATATTTTTCAGTGAAGATAAATAAAATCACAACAGCAGAGCTGGTATGTCATAGCCACTAAAATGTAACTATGCTCCAGAATTACTTTTACAAATAGAATCTAAATGGTACCACACTTATGAGGAAAGAACCTGAGTTAGAGCCCAGAGTCAATGCACTAATTGGTGAGATCACTGCAGCAAATCAGAGCAAGAAATGAAGAAAACAGGAAAATAATACCTGATAGGAACAGAGGTTTTAAGAGTAGCCTGAAACCTTTTCTACATTGGACAGGGAAGAGAAATAGCAGCCAGAACACAGGAAGTATTGAGCAAGATCTTTTGAATTACCACAACAAAAATGCGGATTGTCTGCTAAGTGTTTACTTAGATATTCACACATTAAATGTTCAATTAAAGGAATAATATCAAAGCAGATGGAAAGTAGTGCAGGAAACATGAATTGTTGTCTGAATTGTTTGTGCTGTCTCAGACAACTGGCCACCCAGCTCAATAGCCTGTCTTCAGAGGTGGTCAGCTACTGCTGCTTCAAGGGAAGGCTAATAAACAAAACAGAAGCAAACTGGAAGTGATGTGGTGGGAAAAACATCCTCTTTAGCCTTGTCAAGACACTGAATGAAACTCAGGAACTTGAGGTTTAGTTATAATATTTGTTTTAACATAGACCTACCAGTGTCAGGAGAATGTTAGGAGCTCCACAGGAGATGGATGAACATGGGAACTCAGAACCCCACATTTCAAGCCCAGATAGATCATGGTTATTATTTGCCTAAGCTCTCACCTGACACATACGTCCATACACAGGCTGGAGAACGTGTGTCCCATCCATGCTCCCCCTGCCCAAATAAAGAGCACACTGAAGATCTTTCTAAAAACTGCTGTTTTATGCTAAGGATTCTCGGTGATGACCTATTCACCATTGTCTATGGCTAAACTGGATGAATATTAAACCAGATTAGTTTCCATAGCTTCTAGTTGCAGCAGCTGGACTTTCTCATCAGCTCATCAGACACTTGTAAAGACATCATATTTGTTCCTGTACCTAAACACAGTGGTCAAATTTCATGTGATCTTCTTCTTAGGCATCTGACTGAACCAAGGTCCTTATGCACACACTAGAAGTGTTGTTTTCCAACTCCTGCATCTTTCAGTTTATTTTGAAATTTCTCCAGTTTTCACAGTTGTCTTGAAGCACTGTCAACTGCTGCAAACTGAGACTAGGCCTTTTCCTTACTTACTATTTAAACACCTATTTAACCCTATTTAAACCTATTTAAATCACCCCTATTTAAACAGCTAAAGATTCCCTTCATTATAGAGGCAGAATCAAGTCATTACATTTCTTATGAGAAATTCTAAGCAGAGTCACTGCTTTCTATGACTTCATTTCCCATCCTGTAAGAATTCAAAGTTCCAGTTTTAAAATATCCCACTTAAAGGGTGAAACAGTATTAGATGAGTGATTACGTATTTGTTTAGTTTTACTGATAACTGAAGACATTTTTTAGATACTGAAATTCATGTATGGGGAAAAATCTTATTTCTAATGGAAGCTTTTGAATTTATTTTGGAGTTCATACTAAGCAAAAAAGATTTTCAGATTTTTTTTAATCAGCAGAAAAAGGTTGTTGGAAGAGGACACCTATAAACAACTTAATGATTTGATTTTGTACTGTCATCATTGCATAGTTGCTTTTCTTGAGTTACATTCCATTCACTTGGGGGATTATATGATTTGAGAAGAAATTAATCTCCCTGATTATCTAATCTTATTCTAAAGTCTGCACTATTTTACTCCAAGAATCATAAAGAGCTTGATGAAATAACTGCCCTCATTTCTAAAGCTGTGTTAATAAAATGTGGCAATTAATAAAATAAAATTAATTTACATTTGCTTCTAAGTCATGATGATTACTCCATAACTTAACAAGGGGACATAGGCACCCATTCCCAGCTACAGATTCAATTCAAGACCTAATTTTTAGTTCACCGGAGTGAAGACTGTATCCCCACAGCTGTAGATCATTATACACAGACACTGAGTTGAGTTTAGTGTCCTGTTTACCACAGCAATTATAATAGCTAAAGCACCATTAATACACACAGTAAAAGCAGTAGCAAACAATATGACCTCTTTGACACAGACAAGCTTTTATCACATTGTGTATGATGGAAAATTTCACAGCTTCATCTTTTCCACATTTGACAGCTAATTTAAAGTGCTTCAATTTTATGTAGCACCTACACAGTTATTTAGTAACTAACAAGGATCATTCTTTGTAAACAGACATCAAATCTAAGGTCGATTTGAGACAACTTATTCGAACGCACTTGGCCCTGAAGATATACACGAGAAGGTGTTATGCTGGTTAAATATTTCTAAGTAGGTACGATACATTTTACTGACGAGCCTACAGTAAAATCAGATTTGTGACTCTTCATGCTATTTACACAAGATAAACATTATGTAGACTGCAAATATTTAATCATCCTTAATTTTATTTAGTGTCTGTAGTTTATTGGATTACTTCCTCTTTATCACTCCAGCTAAACTTTGAATGCTAAATAGCCAACCAGATTAGCAGCAGCTACAACCATAAGCAGAGCTGAATTTTGATTATTCAGAATGTTAAGAAAACATGGACAAGGGAATTCTACTGTAAAAAGATGTGAACCTTCACTTACTGAGGGAAATGCTCTAATCATCAAAGCTGATTCACTGGACCATGACTACAACATGACTATAGTCAGAGCACGATTATATCCTGTTGTTTAGGGCAGTGACTTGGGAAAGGGAAATCTTGGGTTTCAGTCACTTGTGTAATTACCCCTTCATTTAAATACTTTAATGTAATATCAGATCCTTCCTGCTGCTGGAAGAATCTTCCATGTTCTTTTTGAGGCCTGTTCTTTTGTGGGAAAATCCTTGGGGATATTTTTTATTCCCAATTTGATGGGATTTTTTTCGCATTAAAGCAGCTCTTTTCCTCCTACTAGTTATGTTATACTTTGCAATGAACTTTTGTTGACTGCCTATTTGCCTTTCTGAACATGGATAAAGCAGGATTTCATACTCGTGGCCTCAGTGATGTTTATTAGGATTCAGGACATGAAAAGCAACTGGGAAGGAAAAGGGCATACACTAGAAAATAATCTTAACGATTCTGAAAACTTAGAAATTAGTCTCTTTGTGTGTGGATTGTGTAAGAGGTGACACTGATGTATGATGAAATAGGCAGACAAGGAAAGAAAAACACAGCCAGGAGAAGCAAGGAGAATTATGAAGGCATGCATCAGTTAACTAACTGATTATGCATTGGAATAATATACTATTGTGATTATTGTTCTTCCAGGAAACTATGCAATAACATTAAAAGGTTTTCTCTACTTAAAGCTTTCTGATGAAATTACTGTGGGCCAAAAATGTATCCAATTACTAAACTACATCTGAATGTACACGGCATGGCACATTATCATCAAGAACAACTGAGGTCAGAAATGCAAGACAATGCAATATGTGTGAAAAAGCTTACTGTTACCATTTTTCACTTGCATTACATTGTGTTGTTAATACTATTGTTACTAAATATCATAATAAAATAGGTTTATTTAACTCAATCCTATAGTATAGATTATTTTGCATAAATTATTAAAACTCTGTAATCCATTTGAGTAATATCTACATCACAGATGTACAGAATTAAAAATATATTTCACCTTCAGCAACTGTTTCTGGAGGCTAGTACCAATAAGCATAATAAATAAAGATTTAATATGCTGAAATAGGGAGTGAATTTTCAAACTAGGAAAGAACTGAAAGATATGGTTCACCCATTTTTCATTTTACATGAATTCTTCCTCTAACGGGATCTATATGAATTGTAATCTCTTTCTTTAGAGACTTCCCATTTTTAGAAGTTTTATTTAATGAAAAATATTTAAATAGCTCCGCACACAGAGTGCACTATATTTAATTAATTTCCATATTAAAAATGTTGAATAAATTTTTTTAACAACTTCCTAATTTTTTAGTTTTCATGAAAGTTGGCAGAAGCACTAATTATGAATGAGGTCTATGAAGGAGTGTTCTTCAAAATGTTTAAAAAAGAGAAACAGGGACACATTGCACCCATTTTTAAAAAGGATAAAAAAGTGGACTGTGGGAATTACTCACCTCTGTGCCTGGTAAGATCATGGAACAGGTCCTCCTGGAAGATATATTGAAACCTGTAGAAGACAGGGAGGTGATCAGAGGCAGCCAACATGGCTTCACCATGGGCAAATCATGCCTGACTAATCTAGTGGCCTTCTATGATGGAGTGACTGCATCAGTAGTCAAGGGAAGAGCTACAGTTGTCATCTACCTGGACATCTGTAAGGCCTTTGATAAGGTCCCCCACAGCATTCTTGCTGCTAAGTTGGAGAGAAATGTGTTTGATTAATGGACTGTTAGATTCATAAAGAATTGGTTACAGTCAGTGGCTCAATGTCCAACTGGAAACCAGTAACAAGTGTTGTCTCTCAAGGGTCCATACTGGGACCAAGATTATTTCATATCTTCACCAATGACACGGACAGTGAGAATAAATGCACAGCCAGATTGCAGATGACACCGAGCTAACTGGTGCAGTTGATACGTTAGGAGAAGAGGATGCCATTCAGAGGGACCATAACAGGCTTGAGGAGTAGGTCTGTGCAAACCTCATGAAGTTCAGCAAGGCCAAGTGCAAGGTCCCACACATGGGTTGGGGCAATCCCCAATATCAATACAGATTGCAGGATTAAATGATTGAGAGGAGCCCTGTGGAAAAGGACTTGGGGGGACTGATGGATAAAAAACTGGACATGACCCAGCAATGTGCACTTGTAGCCCAGAAAGCCAATTGTATCTTAGGTTGCATCAAAAGAAGCGTGGCCACCAGGTCGAGGGAGGTGATTCTTCCCTGTACCCGACTCTTGTGAGACCCCACCTGGATCCAGCTCTGGGGTCCCCAGTACAAGAAACACATAGACCTGTTAAAGCAGGTCCAGAGTAGGGCCATGAAAATGTTTAGAGGACTGAAACACCTCTTCTCTGAAGAAAGGTTGAGGGAGTCGAGGTTGTTCAGCCTGGAGAAGAGAAGGCTCCAAGGAGACCTTATTGAGCCCTTTCAATATATAAAGGTAGCTTATAAGAAAGATGGAGAAAGACTTTTTACCCTGGCCTGTTGTGACATGTCAAGGGGCGATGGTTTTAAACTGAAAAAGGGAAGATTTAGATTGGACATAAGGAAGGTATTTTGTACAATGTAGGTGGTGAGACGCTGCAACAGGTTGCCCAGAGAAGTTGCAGATGCCTTGTCCCTGAAAGTGTTCAAAGTCAGGTTGGATAGGGCTTTGAAGAACCTGATCTAGTTGAAAATATCCCTGCCCATGGAAGGAGGGTTGGACTTTAAATAATCTTTGGGTAATCTTTGGATAATCTCTAAAGCCCCTTCTAACCCAAACCATTCTATGATTCTCTGATTCTAAAAGAAATACAGACATCAAAAATTGAAAACCAAACCAGAAAACAACCTTCCCTCTATTAACCACAGATAATTTTTCTACCTTCAGCTCTAACATGAAGACTAAATTGAAACTGCTCTACACCATAATGTCAATTGTCCAAAGAAGACATGTCATGAGTAGATCAGACTTGTATGCTATTGTCCATCCTAGATCCCCAAAGACTTTGGTTTGTAAAATTTGGTTTCTAAACTGGAGGTTAGTCCGCCTCATTCACTTTGATTTCTGGGAAACTCATGGACAGTGTCCCCTTGAAATATGTTTCTGGGCATGCGAGGGAGAAGGTTATGGGGAGGAGCCTTCATGGCTCTAACAAGGGTGGGTGCTGTCTGAGCAGCCTGACTACCCTTGGTGATACAATGACTGGCTGGATGGATGAGGGGTTGCCAGCAGATGTCATTTACTGTGACTTTAGCAGAGCTCTTGACACTGTCTCCTGCTGTGTTCTTGCATACAAGTTAGGCTGTTACAGTCTGGACAGAGGGCCACCAGGATGGTTGGGGCTGGAGCACTTGTCCTGGAGGGTGAGGTTGAGGAACTGGGGCTGGTTCAGCCTGGAGAAAAGAAGGCTTTGGGGGCACCTAACAGCAGCCCTCTAGCAAAACCAAGCTAGTCACAGTGACACATGGTGGGAGCCTGAGAGACAACAGGCATAAATGGAAACAAGAAGGGTTCAGACTGGATTTAAGGAAGTTTTTCGGCCTGAGAACAGTCAGGCAGGGGCACAGGTTGCCCAGGGAGGCTGCGCACTCCCTGTCCTTGGAGGTTTTCAAGACCCGACTGGACAAAGCCCTGAGAAACCTAGTTGGATCTCACAGCTGACCCTGCTTGGAGCAGGAGGCTGAACCAGAGACCTCCCAGGGTCTCTTCCCACCAGTATTATTCTGAGATTAAAACTGATATATAGCTGTCTAAAATACTCATTATAAATGCAAAAATTTCAACTATTTTGGGAAATCCTCTTCCTATTCCCTCAGGCCTGTGAAGAAAAGAAGATATTTGCAAAGGGTCATGTTACTAAGACTGGTAGAATATTGATCTCTGGAGAAGCGGTTGACGACAGCTTTGGTCTAAATACAGTAATCAGAATTCATTCATCTGGCAGTGCAACACAGTGTTTCATTTTACAGAGCAAAAAAAAAAAAGAAAGTATTTCCAAAGGAAGCAGAAATCTTTTACTTCTCCAGAAAAAGAACACAGGCTGGCAGTCACAATCACAGCTTTAAATTAAGTAGAGCAGTTTTACAGATAAAAGGGTATTAATGTCACAATAAAATTTCTAAAACTTTTTTTATTTGCGACTCAAGAAAAAGGGAGAATAAACCTGGAGAAAAGTGGGCTGATTTTCAAGCACATAATTAAGTGTTTGCCCAGCTCTTTCCGTGATCTTGCAATCATAGGTGCACATGACAGGCACTACATATGTTACTGGGTTCTGCACACGTGGGGCAGACACGTATTTAGCTGAAGTGCTGTCAGTCTTGTCAGTGTATGTGAAAACATGCGAATAAATGGGAAAAACGTATGTGGATTCAGTGTGTGAGCATTGGAGAAATGCACTAGTCTGTAAGCAATGGGCTTGCATTAAATCATTGAGAGTCAGGCTGATGTCTGTCTCCTCGAATAAAACTTTGTGAATGCTGCACTGTGGCAAGAACTGTATGCTGGTGGTAATACTACTGTGGCATTATAAAATATGGACCAGTGCTGGCTCTTAGTCTTCCAGCACTAAGTAACTGCCTCCGGAAAAAACATGTGCCACACAATTCTCTGTTGTCCTCTTTCTTTTCAACCCTTATGTGGCACTAATTGTTTTTGGCCAGGAAAGAATAGTTAGGGACCTTTTAGCTCAGTGAACTGATCTTGGTGGGGAACTGCATTTTGGAAAAATATTAAGTCTGTAGTATTTTCACCAGTTGCTGACCTGCTAAGTAGGCAAATGGGCTCACAGATTGAACTCTGAAAGTATCATGGGGTGATAATCACAAGGCTACCAAACCAGTCGTACAGCATTACTGGTACTTTGCTGCCGAAAAGCCCAGTAATCCCAAGTGTCTGTGTTTGGTGCCAGATATATGAACAAACTGTAGCTGTGCTAATTTTGGTTTTATATATCATACAGGAAAAGTGTCATGAATAACAGTTAAGCCATGTTCCAAGAGTAACGTTAATACTTTAAGCTTCTGTTAACATAGATACACTGAACAAAATGGGATGTTAAATACTCCATGAAAGACAGCTGCTTCACAAAAATCTGTTCTGCATTCAAAGTCCCCCCGATGATACAAAACTGAAATGTGAGTGTATATGTAGAACCGTAGCCATTTGAACATTGTTTGTCATTGTCGCAGGACCGTAAAAGGGACCTTAGGGTAAACATGAAGGAGATGGCTGACAAGCTGTACAACAGGGCTAATTTTGATTCGAATGAGGTTCTGAAACATGAATTCATGTAGTCAAGAGCAGTTCTTCATACACTATTTTGTAACAAAATTAGCCCTACTATATCATTTTGGGCATATGCATGTGTAACTACATATTCATTTTCAATAAAGTAACAGAAAAATATGGTATTATGAATATTCTATCCATATTAAAAACTAGCCAAAGCTATAACAATGAACATGAGGAAAGCATATTAGTAGCCTTAACATTTTCTTGTTTCCCTTAATGAATCTCTCAGAGGAAGTTACTTTTCATTTTTTAAACAACAGTCATACAAGAAGTGGATTCTAAATCGACTGAAGTCCATGACAAAACTCTGATTTACTTCAAAAGGATCAGGATTTCACCCTTGCTTATATTGTGGGTTTGCTGGAAAGGTTTCCAAAAGTTACTAAGAAAAAGGCCTAAGGGTTATGAAATGTGATTGTAGACATCCTTCTGCAACAAAGGCTGAAGGATTACATAGCATATTCAGAAGTGTGTTCCAGGAACTTCACATTTATTTATGAGTCTAAGTAGTCAATAAGCCAGTATTAATGCAAGTGATTATTACAAATGGGTGCTATTTTCTTATCTAGAAGAAACTGAATTTTAATCAGAAGTTTACTTTGATAGTTAATGGCATTTTAGAGCATATATTCATCAGCAGCTTTACGTGTTGAATATCACAGCATAGCATTTAGTCTTTCCCTCTTTTATCAATCACATTATTCTTCACAATGACAAGAACTTCTAAAAAAAGACAAAAACTAAATGGCCTCATAGGAGAACACACCAAATTATTCAAGGCTTAAATATCTTAGTTATCAAGCTGTAACCTCAGACTCCTCACTCCTACTGTAGACATGAGAAGAATAATTGGCCAGCAAGGAGAGGAGCACTCTTTGTCAGGTGGTTCTACCAAATTAATAAATGAACCCTGACTAAATGGCCAGTGAAACTGTTAGGACATGTGTAATTCAGTGGATGTTGAGGCGTGATTTTAAAGTTGATTAATTTAGATTAAAAAGGTTTTTAAAAAATTGCTGAAAATCTCTAACAGCATGTCTTTGTATTTTCAGAGATTTACTGGAGAGAATATTAGGTTGTATTATTGAGCTATTAGCGAGCTGCATGAAGAGAAGCATAGAGAACAGTAAAGGCAGTGTCATTACAGAAATAATTGGTGTATTTTCCCTGCATCAAAAACAACCCCAAAAGAAACAGAAGCAACCCAGCAACTCTGACAGAAAAATTACATCTCTAGAGATTCTTCACATAAAAAGATGAGATAAACACCAGCACCATCTCATTTTGAAATAACATATATATGAGGTGATGTGACAGATACCTAGGAAAATGCATGTTACTTAGGCTGTCATTCAGGTGTCCTGGAAATACAGAAATGTGAAAGCTCAATGATGAAATAGAAAGGAAGGCTCTCATTAATGAAATGTATAAATACAAGGAAGAAGTGGATGGAAAGGTTAGGAAAGAGAATAATTCTTAACATTCCTAAAGATTTCAAGGATAACCATAGCAAGGGCAAGAGGAGCTCTTCTCCTGAGTGCTTTTTTGGATAAGGTGACCTCTCCACAAGCCCTGGGGTAACGCTTGGATAGCTCTGAGCCACCCTCTACCTACCTCTATAGCTCCTGCTCAGTTCTGTGTCCTGAAGTCATTCTCTTGATCTCAGAGGTGGCTTGTTTGACCAGGGACACAGTGTCAGCCTGCAGCTCCTCTTGAGGCCAGGCTGTGGATCCGATGTCAGTCAGCACTCTGGGGACAAGCAAAGCTGAAATCACAGCAGCTGCTTCGAGGGTGAGAAGAGATAATGCAGCTGAACTCCCAGCTTCACAAGTCTCGAGTTCTAACTAATGAGTGAGAATAGTTTCAGACTGCTATAACTCACCTCCAGCTTCCTATCACCCACCAGGACAACTTTGGCAGCCAAGAACTGATATAGCATAAGGGCCTTTGACTTTACTTTTTCCACCTCAGCCTTACTATCTGATATGTCGCTCACTGGTTCCATTTACACAAGGGAAGTCCTCTAATATCAAGTTCAGATGCCTCTCTGTTTGCTTCATGGGCAAGCAGCAGGCTCCAACGCTATACGCTGGCATAGATTTTCCCCTATCTATTGTAGTACCTCTGGGGAAATCTTTTGTTCTACTTTTCATCTTCCTCTTTGCCAGCATCAGTCAGCATTTCATGTTGTATCTTGTCTTCAATTTGGTCCACAGCCTGAGTGATAATAAGCATTTGCAGTATACCTACATCCCACTGACTCCCATTAAAGTATAGTGAGTTCTATGAATCTCTTGGGATCTGACCAGTAGACTGTTCCTCTTTCCAACAGCAACATTTGTGATGCATCGGGAACTTTTATAGAGCTATCAGCAGAAAAAATATAGCGTAAACAACTGCATTGTGCAATCCCAACACCCAAGCCTTAGCCTAGCAGGCACTATGTGCTGAACTCTTGCACACAGGGAATTCTGAGCCTAGGTGGTATTTTTAAAATAAAGCAATTTCTAGGAAAGTTTTTTCTTTTAAATAACAAAAAAAATTATCAGGGTAATTACATTGAAATATATTACATCAAAGATTTTTTGTTGTTGTTGTTGTTTCAGGCTGTTAATATCTATCAGTAAACAGCACACCTGTTCCCCATTGCATGACAAAAGCAATCCTCTGTGCTGTTGGTTAAGGTAAATATGGCAAGTACATATGTTCAGTGATTCTGTACTTGTTTTTTTTGATACGGTTTTTGAGAGACCAAGGACTTTACAGGTATAACCAATGGTTTTTGCTTAGTGCTAGATCAGTTCAGATGCAGAAGACGACAGGCACTGTGTCTCTTGCGTGGGGACTTTTTTTCTTTTTTTTTTTAATTGTTTTTTCAGACTCAGACCTGCTGCAGACTGAACTATGTGGATGCTGTTGGAAGTAGACGAACCTAGGCAACCAATTAACTTTGACTTATGAAGTTCAAATTGTAATTTTTTGGGATGCAAATTTGTTTATTATTATGTTACTGCAGAAATGTCTGTGCAGATTGCTATTCCTATTTAGAAAACTTATATTGAGAGAAAATGAGAGGTGACTGATTTGTATCTCAATGGGTAAGACTCACTTTGATTTTTGAAAGACAAAAGGGACTAATCTAAAGATATCAATAGCTTTGGCAGCCATATGGCTTGCCCCTCCCTTGGTATTTACACAGGTGGTTTATATTAATCAGCTCTTGATGAAACCTCATGCAAGAGTATTGGTGAGGCAAAAAAGACCCTGTGTTAAGAGTGAGCACATCTTGTGGGATGGAGAATTACAAAGGAGAAAGTAAAGCAGAGAGCAGCACCAGGGAAGCAGTTGAGGGGCCGTGAGCTGCACGGGTTTTGCTGTCTTGGAAGGCTTTTCAAAGTAGCCACATTCAGCCTGTGTCAGGATGCCAGCTTGTTTCACTTAGTGCTAGAGGGGAGAGGAGAGGCAGAAGGGGAGGGAGGGTACCACAAGCCGGCATTTCTTCCCAGGTGTCCTTTTCCTGTAAAACACACATATTTTGACTTCCAGATCATGGTGCTAGATCCTCCCTCATCCTGCCTTCTGCTGTGGTTTTTCTCTAGCACAAGGAAATATTCCAATATATATTCTAATATTTGTGTATATATATATATGTACATACATACACATACATATATAAAAGACATATACATATACACACATATTATATTCTTCTAAAATCCTTTTTATGGAGTGTGGCAATCACGTCTATCTCTTGTAATTGCTTTTGTTACCCAGGAATCGTCTACATGTGTGTGTGAGTGTGTGCACACACAAAGGCAGGGAGGAGGGTGCCTTACGTGAGAGACCAAAAGTGTGAGCAAGAAGGAAGAGCAGAGCGACGTTGTAACACCCCTGTTTGATGTGTGCTACATTTGAGCACTGGTATTTTTTTTTTTTTTTTTTTTTAAATATTGCCTTACTTCAGCATAAACTGTTTTGGGTTTTTTTTGCTGCATTTTTCCAACTTACTAACTGAAGAAGAAAAGCAATAAAATAAATTCCAGCCCAAGGGAAGACTTTTTTGTGTGTACATTAATAGTGTAGCTAACAGCTAATACAGAAATTGAATAAAATAGTAACATTTTCTGTCCTTTTTATCTTAATGATAAAATTACAATTTGCATTAGACAAATGTAATTTCTCTTTTCCTTTTTTTTTCTTTTTCTTTTTTTTTTTTTGTACTTTTAAGATAGCATGGAATCTTAAAAATACCCAAGCAAACAGTTTTGTTTTTCTGGGAGAGAATAAGATCTCTTTCACAGACAGTTGCATGGATTGTGCTTTCTGTTTCCACAGCCACAATTTGCTCTTTTCTTACATATGGCTATTTCATACTCAAAGTACACAGCCCTGAAACAGGCAGGCTTTTATTCACGGCATTTGTATTACAGAAATGAATCTGAGGTTGTCCTAGATGTTCAGACATATGCAATCTTTCAAGGCTTAAGCCCCAGAATTGTGTGTTTACTTTATTCCCAGCACATTTCTGAAGTAAAAAAGTGAGAGAAAATTTTTAAAAGGATCATATAGAAATATTACTATTAATAGAAATATTTTACTGGTGTTTTTCTGTCAAGGTAAAAAGTTCAAAGGGAAATAATTGCAAATGTACTGGATGAAGACTATACATCAAATACAAAATGTGGGAATGATACCTTATCTCACATTAAACATCAGACTCAAGTGTAACTCTTTTTACTGTGGTGGAATATGCAGTGCTTTGCTCTTCTGAATAGTTTAATGATATTTGAAAATGTCAGATGAATCCTAGCCTTTGAAGTAAAGAGACTCTCATCTATAACACCGTTAGTCAGCAAAGCTCATTGTTAGGCAAAATCATGCAAAATGACAGAGATTAAGTTTTGTTTACAATGGAAACATCAAAGCAAGTGGCTAAAAGTCCTATGCCTGAGAGAATACCATTAGCTGTTTTTCTTTAAAAAAAAATTTAGTTTCAGTTTCAGCTGATGGACATTTTGCTGCACATAGAATCACAGAATCATAGCATCATTTAGGATGGAAAAGACCCTTAAGATCATCAGGTCCAACTGTAAACCTAACACTGCCAAGTCCGCCACTAAACCATGTCCCTCAGCACCAAATCTACACATCTTCTAGATACCTACAGGGATGGGGACTCAACCATTTCCCTGGGCAGCCTGTTGCAGTGCTTGACAACCCTTTTGGTGAAGGAATTTTTCCTAATATCCAATTTTCACCCTCTTCTTTGTGAGGGATTTTATGACATGAAGAAACGCAAGTGTAAAAAGATAAGAGAGAGGTTCAGAGGAGGTACAGGAATAAGATGCCAAGAAAGAGCTGATGGTTACTTCCTCTTCAGGACAACACATGTATGTAAACTTCAGGGCCCGTCACATCACATGTTTACTTTGTTGCAACCAGAAAATAACTGACTCAAAATATGTTTATACATTTGAATTTATAGTAGATACTTTCAAAAGTGAGGATAAACATTCTTTTCATTGAAAATAAACAGGCTTGTATGATATCAGTTTAGTATTTGTGATGTTCACTGAACTTTACAATCCCTTCTACTCTGCTCTCATGAGACCCCACCTGGAATACTGTGTCCAGCTCTGGAGCTCCCAACATAAGAAGGACATGGACCTGTTGGAGTGGGTCCAGAGGAGGGCCACGAAGATGATCACAGGTTTAGAGCACCTCTGCTATGAGGACAGACTGAGAGAGTTGGGGTTGTTCAGCCTGGAGAAGAGAAGGCTCTGGGGAGACCTTAGAGCAGCCTTTCAGTATCTGAAAGGGGCCTACAAGAAAGCTGGAGAGGGACTTTTTACAAGGGCATGTAGTGATAGGATGACGGGTAATGGCTTCAAAATAGAAGAGGGTAGATTTAGATTAGACCTCAGGAAGAAATTTTTCACTCTGAGGCCGGTGAGGCACCAGAACATGTTGCCCAGAGAAGCCGTGGAGGCCCCATCCCTGGAAGTGTTCAAGGCCAGGTTGGATGAAGCTTTGAGAAATCTGATCTAGTAGGAGGTGTCCTTGCCCATGGCAAGGGGGTTGGAACTAGATGATCTTTAAGGTCCCTTCCAACCTAAACCATTCTATGATTCTATGTTCTGATTCATTTTTTGAAGTATTCCCTCTGCATTGTTTTTCATTCAGGCACTTGGACAATTGCAGTAGGCTCACAAAATCTGTGTGTTGTTTTTGCACAGGTACCTGCCATGAGAATGGTTTTGGAAACTGGGCTATGAGCTTACACATGTATAACTCAGTTCGGATTGGCATTTACACTGCCAGTACTTACCTAAGCATAGATTCACCTGGGACTGCAAATTACATTCAGTCATTCTTGTGGAAAGTTTCACAAAACTGATTCTGTTCTCAGTTGAGGGACTGCTGTGGTAGTTAGTCACAACAGGCTTTGGCTTTTGTAATATGGAAGTGACCATTTTGAAAACAAATACTGATGGAAAGAACTACAGAAAAAGCAAGCATGCATGTGTCTATATTTTCATATTAAAACAGCTATTCAGCTTAAAAGTGAGTACTTAGTGTCCTTAAAGCAAAACATCATCATAGATGGTCTGACCATACATGGTCTTCTCAGTTAAGTATGAATCCTGTTCTGATTAGCTGTCTTTAAGTGAAAAAAGCCAATTTTTTAACACATGCAGTGTGGTCAAGAACACTTTTCTACTGAAAATTGGACTCTCCCAGTAGCGATTTTAGAAAAGACACACACTAGTAATATTTTAATTACAGGTAAGAGTTCTTCACAAAGAACTATGCTCCTCCAAGCTTTAAAATACAAAATATCAGTTCATTCAGCTTTAATGACTAAAAAAATACAGTTTCCACAGTTAGGTGGCACTGTTTCCTTTTTCTTATTAGAGCTTTTAAGCCTTTGCAGTCACTGAGCTTCAGAAGCACCAAAAAAAGTAAAGCCTTTTCTGATTAAGGCTTCACTCTGAAAAGGAACTGGACAAACATGTCTGTCTCACGGGTCTGTAATTATTCCCTTCCCTCCTCTTTGAAGCTGACATGTGTTTCCTACCGTCTTTGTCTATCACCTTTTATAATGTGCTACAATTACTGTGGGTATTTTCTAGCTTGGAGAAATGCTTGAGGGTGAAATTTCCATCCTTTTCAGGTGCCCTGCACTTATTGCTGTGCCTTGCTTTCCCTTACCCTGCCGCACCATGAGAGCTCTATATTCAACTCATGTATTTCAGCCATGTTGAGGATCCTCAATAGTAAAAAAATGCCATTTCCAAAAAAACATGTCTACAGTAAAATTACGGTGGTGAGGGGAAGGGTTGGCTCCACTTTAGCAATGGTTTTGGCATGATCCATCCTTCTGCAACTGTATTATATCACTTGTAAACTGAACTGTCTTGAGGAGAAAAGAATTTAACGTTTTGGGAGGAGTGTGTTACCATACTGCAACCAGAAACAATAAAAATTCTTCCAGATCACCAATGAAAGAATTTTTATCTGGGAACTTAAAATTTTTGCTCTGAAATGGCCAGTTCAGGCATTAGGAACTAGGCTATCACTTACATCAAGAAGATAAATTGGACTCTTATTGAAACTAGAGTATGAGAATCTCTGTGGATATAGTAGGTCACAAAGAAGTGTTGATGAAAATATCAGAACCTATAGTACTTAACATAAGCTAAAGCTACAATATCAACAACTGCCTCATGTTATTTCCCCAATATTTCAAAATTCCCATCATATTCTTTATTATTGTTTCAACCAGCTTGATAAAACATTTCATCATGCCAAAACCTGGTTTTGTTGAGAAAGGGCCTGTCAGCCACCAATGAGCCTTTAGCACTGTACAAAGAAGAAGTAAGAAGGCAGCCCATGTCGCTTTCTGTCAAGACAAAAATATGGTTGCAATACTTGATGGACTAAGATGTGCTAGGAGGTATTATCTTCCCTGAAGCACGATGGTCTTATCCCAGTGTTCGTAACCCAGGTTGAAGTGAGCAAGTGCTAAAGTTGGCACCTCTGGAGCTCTGCCCCATGTTTTCTGTATCACAGCCTGGTGCAATGTCTTATGTCAAGAAAAGCACTCAATAATCAGCAAGATCCTTTTTATTTTCTAGGCAGTCACAACAGTGACATCACTTCAGGAGTGGTTCCTGGACTTCTTTAATTTAGCTTGAACTTCAGTTTATGTGTTATCAAGAAGTCTTAGAAATGTACTGGACTGAGCCTGTGGAAAAGAGCAATGCTTTTTCATTTCTGAACTGCTTTTTTGCAACACGATTCTAGTATGGTTGCCTGGTATAAATCATCCCTCTGATATTTGCTTCACCTTAGTAGTGGTTTTTCCCACTTGATGCAATTTTACAATATTACATTTCAATAAGACTACACTATTGTGTCATTGTTTGTGCCTTTCTGAAAAGCTGTCTTTTTGGACAAAGTTTATTTTGCTATATAATTTAATGTTATTTTTTAAGTGTGAGCTAAATAAACTATAAAATTTGGCTTTACTGTCATATCTGAGTGTCCTTCTCACCCTTTCCTATCCAATCTTTTCCACAAAGCCACCTTCTATTCTTTAATTGACAATATTCTACAGCGTTACTAGAGACTTTATGAATTTGAGAATTTATCAGCTATTAATATACCACAAGTTACTCAACATCATCAAGAATGTTTTGCTATTCCAATATCCCATCTGTGAAAGTAGACACCAGGGAATGCAAGAGACCTACTAAGGTACATAGCTGTTACTACCACTATTTGTTTAATGCTTCCCTTCCTCTATAGACACTTAACTTAACTAGAGAGAGTTTTTCACAGAATTTGACCAAATCTTCATAAATGTTGAAGGTGTTGGCTACATTTTCTCTTACACAGTAGAGGTATACCGTGTAAAAAAAAAAAAAATTAAAAACAAAATAAAAAAACCCAGACTGCTCACAGATTTGTGAGACATCCCTTTCTGTGGACATTTCTGTGTAGAAAACATGGAAGAATGCAGAGATTTCGAGTAGAAGTTGGATGTTTCTCCGTACTCAAATGCAGCACCTGTTGAGGGTTAGCAGGCAGTGGTCCCAAAATTTGTTTTCAAGTAATTTTCTGAACTCTGAGGGGGTAACGACAGCTCTGGGGCAGGGAATTGATGGATCTCAACTTGCTTGGTAAGATCTGCTGATCAAGCTTACTCCTCTCCTCAACACAACTGTCTCTCTTTGTGTAACAAAACAAAGAAATGAAGACTCAGTCTGTAAGTGAAATCTGTTGGACTTTCTGTACTGTCTGAAGGAAAACGTGTAGGGAATTTATGTGCCTCGAGAAGGTCAAAAAAAGAAGTTCTCAGCTACAGTAATATTTCTTTGGAAATCTCTCAGTAATAACTTATAATTAAATAGTGGAACATTTTTCCCTGGAAAAGACACCAAATTTTATTTATGATTAAGTGAATATAATAAAACCAAATTCTTCTCCTGAAATAATTAGCTAAATAATCTGCTTCAAAATGTCAGGTAGGGAATACTACAGCATTTGAAATGGGTTTCCAGTCTCTTGATATCCAAAACTGGTATCTGCATTGAATATAGTATATATTAGTCAGTGTATTCAATGCACATGTCCTTCCCAGCAACTGTTGGATAGCAAAGCAAAAAGAAGTTACAAGACATCTTTAGATATAGTAGTATATTATCACCGTTCCATTTTTATCTGTCCATGAATATTCCTATATTTGTAATACAGCTGAGTTCTGTGTGAAGTGTATAGCAGATACACAGGTCTGTTCTTTTTCTTTATTCACAGAATTTCACTGGCTCACTGTACCTTAAGAAATGATTCCTTATGGCTGTATGAAGCATCTGACACAGAGGACTTGAAATATTAGGTAAAATGCAGCAATTTATTAAATAAATAAACCTTAGGTCTATGGTGGATAGTTCTCAATATACTATGAGGTCCTATATAATTACTGTTCTGTTTTGTTCTTATCTGATTCTTTTGCTGTTTCTTGAGATCTGTGTGCACATAAATTAATGTAATTCATCAATATGACAGCTGAATTTTAAATTTGGGGTTGTTATTTTTTCAGCAGTTCAGCTGTTCACTTTAACATCAGCAGTGATGCAGGCTTTACATGATGTACTTTTTGACACCTTTAATTCCAGATTTATGTGGCACAGGTGAAGAGGAATATATATATTCCTCAGTGAAGCAGACATTTTTATTTTTGAGAGATCTCCCTCAAACAGCACTGTAAGCTCTTCTGAAGGCATGAGACCATCCATGTTTAACTTAATCTTAACCTGGGTCATCAAAGTGACATGGGAGTTACTCTAAGAGCTGGAAAGGCATGCCTCTGCTTCTGTTCCCTGCCAGCAGCCCTGCCTCAAGGCAGAGGTTCAAAATTGTTTTTATGACCTGAATCCCTCTGCTTCTGTATGTTTTTCTTCTAAGGGAGTATGTGAAAAGCATACTCACTTGTTCTCTTTCACAGGCTAACAATACAGTTCTCTTTTTTTTTGGTCTTTAAGTATCAGCTGTTGGACCTCTGTTGTTATGCCTTTTTTTTCCAAAAAAAAAACCCAAACCCCAAATAAAGAAAAAAGATTATGAAAACCAGTGAGGAGAAAAGTCTTATTTAAATCCCTGTTTTTTAGTATTTATGAGTGTGACAGAATTAACTGTAACCTTTCACAACATGCCATTTTCCCCTTTAACATGTTAACCTCTTAGGAAAAACACGGCTACTGATCCCAAACTTCTGGTTGAATGGAAGTGAAGCCCAGTTCTTTGCCTGCCTGAGAGCAAGATCTGGCCAATTGTCCTGAGCCTCTGAATTTGTTGCAGGACATAGACCGTAACCACGCCACTGAATTGCAAACACCTTTTTCATTTCTCAGTGGAAGCTGCTGAGCAAGCAATTGTATCAGATTTCTGTTTGTTTTGAGTAGCACCTTTCCTTCATTTCCATTTCACTGAATCTGCAGCAGAGGCGCAGCACAATGCTAACGGTAATTTTAAAAGAGTAAACTTTCCACAAAACGACAGCTGTCAGGCTTACCATATGGAAAAAAAACCCCAAACTCCACAACAGAAAATGTATCCAAACTTGGTACAAACAACCTGATAATAAGGTAACAATAACAAGAAAGCAGTTTGATAGTAACATAAAAAAAAAAAATGCTACAAAATTAACTATCAACATAAAGAATATTTTTATTTGAAAGTGCTGGATACTTTTAATTTTTTTGGAAGGAATCTTTATTTGAGCTAGCAAATTGATTCTTGATTTTAGAGTCCTGTAGAAAAAAGGACCTTACAATGTTCAGACAAAAGGTCTGCAGTTAATGACAATGGCCATGCTCTGCATACCCTTACAAACTTCCTATGAAATGTGCAGTGTAACTAGCTATAATTAAATATATGCAGATATCATAATAATAAGAGCTTGATTAACTCCATTCTATAGGAAGCTGCATATTAATTTCCATAATGCTTAAAATTAGATGAGTTCCATCTGAATTTTAACATTTTCCCTTGCCAAATGAAGATGCTAATCGCACTATTCAAATGTTTGAAGAGAGAATTGGGAAGCTTAGTGCAGACAAAAAATCTACAGTGTTACCATTTTAGCAATACTCATGTGCCCAACCTAACCAATCATGAATTATGCCCTTTTACTTAAATATTTGGGAAATGTCTAGTACATCTCAACAAACCAAGATTTATATTCTTCTGCAGAGAATTAAAAAGGAATGGATACTTTCTAAAGAGATTACCACGGTATTTGTTCGTCTTGAGAGAGAATGTCAGCGCAATTCGGTTGAATATAATATTAGCTGAATTTTAGAAGATGTTTATCTAAATCCTACTTTACAGAAAACATACATGTTTTGCTGTCATTATTGACTATTGGTTACTTTTTGGTGCAAGTGATTTATTTTACATCTGGATGTTGAATCATCCACATACCAAAATTATTTGATCAAGCCAATTTATCTTAGATTACAACAATTGACATGATACTAGAATCAAAATTCTCTTTCTAAGAAAAAGATGCTAGTTCTTGTAGCAAAGATACAAATCTTATATTCTGTACAACTTGTTCCTAATCCAGCTTTTGGGGATGGGTTGGGCTTGGGGATTTTTCCTGCTTAAAATTGAGTCTGCTAGCTGCAAAGAGCTACAGCTACTTTCAAGACCTTTTCAGTTCTGGTATTGAGGGAAATATCCCATCCAATTTCATTCCCAGCAAGTGTCATGGGGTTAAGCACTTCAGGGCAGTAAAGTGTTGTTTTATTTCTTCTGGAGTTACTAGGCCTATATATGGTGTTTTTAAGTAATGTCCAGTGAGAAACCTGTGATAATTCCTTAGTGTAACAACAAATAAACCAACAAATGTTAGAGGAAAGATACTGTGGCAGCAGTAGAGAATCTGTGGCTTGCTCTTAGTCAAGCATCCAACAACTACAGCTGGTTCTAAACCTATTATTTTAGACTTAAAGCTTTTTAAAGTGCCAGTTTCATTTACGCCTTGGTCTCCTGCTCAGAGAGATGGCTTGATGCATAAAGCATTATTTGACAGGACATAGCAATGATTGCAACCCACTATGGAGCAAACCGATTCTTTTTCTACTCCTCCGTTCCTCCTGGCTGATATTTCAGCTTATTGATTTCAGGATATCATCAAGTGTCAGCCATTCATTTAAAAATCGCCATGTCTGAGCAAGAGCGATGCCACATAAATGCTATAAAAATTACACAGGCTTTAGCTAAACCTTAATCACTGAATTTCTGAACAGACTGATGATGACAGCTATCATGCTGAAAAATGTCATAATTTATGACACACGGTATGCATTCTCTGAAAGACTGTAAACCAGTACTTCTGCTTTTACTAGATATTTAGGATGCAGATTGCTATTTTGCATAATTATGGCTGTCACAAAAGATTAAACTTGCACTAAAAATATGTATCACTATCCAAACACAAAATGTGGGTGTTTCCCATTTCTTTTTCTCCCTTCTATCTCTATCCAATATGTATCTCATTCCATTTTTGTTGTTCTGTCTCCATACTCTTTGCCATTCTTTCTTTGCTTTGTTCCATTTTCCTTCATGTCTTTATTACTTTCTCCCTGCCCCTGTATTTCTAAATCGTTATTTATTTAGGGGAAGAAAGAATCTTTTTAGCCTTTTTTTTTCTATTTTAGCATCATTCTCAGTTCCTTTCGGTTGTATCCTTTTTATTCTCAGGATTACCTGATTCTCCCCATTTCACCTCTCTGCAGTTTGAAGGAAGGACCTTTTCCAGAATTCCTGGGTTTTTGTGCTTCCTCCAACCAATTATCTTGCTGCTTCTTCTATCAATTTGTTACATGTTCTTCTGCCTCCTTCCAATGAAATGTGTGGTGTTTTTCAAAATAGCATGTCACTCTTCCTTTTAAACATGGCTCAAATAACCTAGAATGCCTTATATCAGATTGGGCACAATTGCGAAAATCCTTAAGCGAACCACAGGTACTTAGCCAGTATTTTACTGGTCTGGTCAGTGAAAACCAACAGTGGGCTGCAGATTTTGATGAAGAAAAGCTAAAGAAAGAATCACGGCTAGTGTTCAAGTAAAATGAGGATTTAGCAAAAACAGAAAAGCAAAACTGTATCATGAGGAGCTGTTACAAACTTCTGTTCTTACCAGATTAGGTGAGCTTTGAATCCAGTCTTCACTTAAGCTTTCTTAAATTTCAAAGTCTTTGCTTTGTTTCCTTCAAGTCCTATCTGATCAGCCCTTCCTCTATTGTCTCAAGCTTTTCACATGAGCCTAAACAGGAAATTAGATCAACCTTCCTGAGACTTCAGTTTATGTATTGTTTAAATGGATCTAATTATCATTTAACTGTCTTGATAAGGTATTTACAGTTTATTTACTATTTGTAAAGAGCATCAAGATAAAGATAATTTAAATGCAAACTACCGTAATTTCCAATAGAACCTGTGCCCTCAGAATTACGTTGTTCATTACTCACTTAATCATGTAGGCCTCAAAGTTACTTGTTTTAGAAAAATCTATTTTTGTGTTAGGTCTTGCATTTACATGACAGGAAATTACTTTGTTACTTGCCAACTTGTTATTAGTATGTCATATACCAGTTCTAAAATATCAAATTCCTGTTAAGCAATTGTTAAACAGAGGAAGAAACAGAAGCTTGCAAAAATTATATAGGTTTCAAATCTTGTCTTGTGATTCTCTTACTTCATGCACTATCTGCGTGCTGAAACACAGAAGGTACAGTGGCTTGTTTGCTACCTAGAAGAAATCTATAAATCAAGTAAAACTTTCAGTCTCTGGTTGGCACTGGCAATCTGCTGTGACAGACTGTAATATGAAGAGTCTGGTAGATGAGCAAGAGAGCCACTACTTAGGTCTTGCATCCTGCACTGACTTCTTATTAACAGTTTTAAAAAAATCTGTTAGTACAAACCCTGCTTTAAGACTAAAATATTAAAAATCTTGGCTATGAATGTTTAATGTTGCTTAATTAATTTAAATTGCACCAACCATTAGCTTGCTAAGGCGTTCAATGAGGACTGAGCTACCAAGGGCCTCGTAAGCAGCAATTAAGACTGTGAAACGAGAGTTGTGATCAAGAAAGTACTGTGCTGGTGCCTCCTTTTCCATTTTCTCCGCAGCACTGCAGCGTCATTTGGAAATACATTTGAAGCAACAGATACCAGTAGACCAACATCATAGATGATGTGACATTTTGTTTTAATTGAAGGCCTTTCCACCTGCCTCATAGTCTTGACCAGGATAATGGCTCCACTTGGCTGCTGTACACCCAGGCAATCCTGGCAGTGGCACTCAGTGGGATTTTTGGCACTTTTATAGTATAGTAATCTAGGTGCCCTACTGGGGTCAGCGAAGGGAAGGTGGCCCAGCCAGCACACAACAATCTCATCCCAAACTATGCACCACAGGGCAGGGGAACTGCCACCTAAAACTGCAGTGCTTCCTACACAAGGATGGTTACCTTCTAAATATACATAAATATAGATGAGAGGAAGCTTACCCCTAAAGCCAGTTTGTATTCCCAAGGCTTCAGTAATTTCAGCAGTTGAAGGAGGCAAAGGATGAGGGCAAAGGAAATAGTAGTATTCTGCTAATATGGCACTGAGGTCTGGATAAAGCCCTAAATCTCAGATTCAGATCCTCAAAGGATTTTGCACATCTCATTCAGGTTCAGCAGCCTCACTTGCAGCTGTTTGGTGTCTCTGTCCGTCCAGGGCTGTCTGTCTGCTTGATGGCACATGGCCACTGAAACACAGGAGATTGCAGTGTTCAAACTCACAGCTCATTCACCATCTTCCTCTGATAGATGGTCTGGATATAATGAAATAACTTTTGCAAAATACAAATATCTCTTTCCACGGTTCGTTATAACATCCATTCCAAGTTTGAGAAACCAAACATGGATGTCATTGTGTACGTAACATTGATTTTGTGAGGGAAAATAAATATTTTAAATTTCTAAAAGGGAATGAAGAGTAAGGAGAATATAGTCTTCAATTCAAAACCCTTTTAAATGAGTGAGTCTATGAGTTTGTCTGAGTTTAGTTCAAAACTCAACAAGAATTCAACTCATAACCAATTTTTTTAGTCTCTTACAGTAATCACTACATGTTTATGGAACTTCAGTTGCTCAAGAGCTGATGTTAGTATTTGAATGCCTCTCTCTTAGTCATCAGTAATTAAAGGTGCCCACATTATTAACTGTTTACCAAGTATAATAAATTTATGGGCATAGTTTATATTTTGAAATGTTTTTTAATAAGTTCTATGTGGAAAAAAGCTAATCAAAAGAAAAATAATAATTATACGCATAGTACACTTTTACAGTTTTTTTACATTTTGTTTGAAATGTTGCTTGGTAAACATGGGTAATTTTAATGAATTTTGCCAATTATAAGATCACCCCATAGGTTTTATCTAATTGTGACCTTGAATTACTGTCATCTTCATTTTTTCTGTTGTGCCATACCCTTTTAAATTGTAGAATATGAGCTAACACAAACCAAATTAGTGCAGAATACAAAGGGGTTCAGCCATGCCCAGGAAGTCCCAGTTGGATTCAGGGTATGAGACGGACCATAGATGTAAAAAATCTAAAGAAATTCTGCCTCTTAATACATTGAAAAAGGTATAATTTAAGCAACTTGGTGTTCTTCTGCTAATCTGAGTACTGTAGCTTTTCCATTAGCACAACAGCAATAATTACAGCTCACATGATGCAGAAGTTTATGCAGATGTAAATCCAATTCAGTGAACTTTGTTCAGGGATGGCAATAATGCCCCAAAAATACTTTCTCTGAAATGAAATTTTCTGTGTTAGACTAGGGACATCGCTACTTTCCTTCCTCCAAACTGTTTGTATGACTAATATACTCCTTCTGGATTAACTGTAGAGTTGGTTTTAGATAAAGAAAATAAACGTTGGCATGCTATAATTATTTCTGTTCTATGTCAAAATTGATTTATAAGTACAAACTATTATTCCTTTTCAAAAAAGAGCAGATCATCCACACTTGACCTGATGTAGTATCTAGGGGGATATAAAATCACATCCTAAGAAGGTCACTGTGTTATAACATGTTTTTAACCTCTGGTGCATCAGTATGGCATTTGCCTCACTGTCGTTTTTAGTACTCCCTTCAGCTTCATGCAGAAAGACAACTTCCAGATGATTTAGCTGTCAAATCAGTTTCCTGAAAGCAGCACAATAACCAGAGAAATCATGGCACGTGGGGCTGGAAAGGCTCCCAAGATGTCGTTCGGTCTGTGGAAGGTGGTCCAAGGGAGGGCCACATGCTCCTAAATCACATCACACAGATATCTGTCTGTTATCTTAATGGATATCTTTTTCTGGAAGCCTGAAATGATGGCTCTATATCAGGGTACATATTAGGAATTTGTTTCTAACTGTAAGGGTAGTGAAGCAAGGACAAAGCTGCCTGGAGAACCTGCCAGATGGAAAGTTTTTAACCGCAGGTGAGACAAACATTAGCCAGGAATGATGGAGTTAGTGATGGCTGAGCCTGCCTTGGGGCAAGGAGGTGGATTGGATGCGCTTGTCAAAACAGAAAACAGAAATTGTCTGACTTTGTGCAGTGTCCCCCATCAGCAGCTCTCAGCACTCTCAACATCACATATGATGTAGCACACCTTTTTCCCAAGTGGCTGTGCATCATCCAGATCACTTGTTCTGCCTTTCTCCATGCATTTTACCAATGAAGTGACAATGTTTTCAAGCCACTATGTTGCTGCTTCTTGTTGAGATAGCTGAGAGTTGGGGTAAACATAAGCTGGTGACTTCTACTCTTGAAAACATAGCTAAGCTAGCTCCAAATCAGGTTGTTTAGGCCCTGCTAGCTGGTCCCAAATATGATTATGACTGCAGCTGCACTATGCTTTCCCTGATAACCAAACCAGTAAGGTTAAACCAATCTGTACTACTGAACACAAACCAGTGGTGTGCTCCTGCAAGGAAAGTTAAAAGCACATTGGGCTGTATTAAGAGAAGCATAAGCAGCAGTTTCAGAGCAGTGATTATTGCCTTTTGCCTGCCACTGTGGCAAGGCTGTATATTCAGCATTGCATCCTGTTTTTGATTCCCTCTCCCCAGTACAAGAAGAATATCAACAAACTAGAGACAGTCCAGGAGACATCCACCAGTGTGTTTAGGCGCATCGAGCATATATCTTACAAAGTGACACTGAGGGAGCTGGGTTTGTTCAACTTGAAGAAAATATGTTCAAGGAAGATCTAATTATGTCAAGTACCTAGAAAGGAATTGTAGAGAAGAGGAACTCAGGGCCTTCTCAGAGATGTAGAGTGGAAGAATGAGGCAATGGTCACAAGCTGCAGCAAAATAAATTCCTAGTGGATATAAGGAAAAAATAAATAAATCATAGAGTGGTGAAGATCAACATGATGAGCCAGCAAAATTTGCTTTTTTTGATATTTTCAAACCTTAACTAGACAAGGTCCTGAGAAACCTGATGTTAGCCCTGCCATCAACACAAGGTTGGCCTAGACAACCTCCAGAAGCACCTTCCAACCCAAATCTGCCTGCGATTCTGATTCTATCCCCTTATCATACTGTAGTTACGCCTTGACCTTCAGAGAAGAAATGTCTTATAGAATCATAAAATAGCCCAGGTTGAAAGGGACCTTAAAAGATCATCTGGTCCAACCTTTTGTGGGAAAGGGAGCCTAGATGAGATTATCTAACACCCTGTCCAATCTCATCTTAAAACTGCCATTGATTGGAACTCTACCACATCCCTAGGGAGGTTGTTCCAGTCAATGATTGTTCTCACTGTAAAAAATGGCTTTCTTACATCAAGATGAAGCCTCTCCTGGTGCAACTTGTGTCCTTTGCACCTTGTCTTCTCCATGTGGCTCCTTGTGAAGACAGATCCTCCGACCCCTTTGTAGCTGCCCTTTAAGTACTGGAATACTGTGATGAGGTTCCTCCTGAGCCTTCTCTTCTCCAAGGAGGAAAGACCTCATGCCTTCATTTTTTCCTCATGCAGCAGGTTCTCCAGTGTTTTGATTGTCTTTGTGGCCCTCCTTTGGATCCTATCCAGTCTGTCCGCATCTTTTTTGAAATGTGGGGACCAGAACTGGACACAGCACTCCAAATGCAGCCTGACCAGCATGGAGTGGGATAGTCACATCTCTGCTAGTAATGCCCCTGTGGATGCAGCCCAGGATCAGATTTGTCTTTGCTGCTGCAGTGGCACACTGCTGACTCACGCTCAGCTTGTTGTCCACCAGGACACCCAGGTCCCTTTCAGCAAGGCTGCTGCCCAGCCACACAGATCTGAGCCTGTATGGGGCTCTTTGGTTATGTCATCCAAGGTATAGGATTTTGCACTTGGTAAATGACCTTAGCAAAACAAAAAAAATGTTTTATCTTTTGTGTATGAGATCTGAGTTCGGTGAGTATGTGTGGGAGGAGAAAACATGGGATCACTATGTCTCCATAATAGGGCATACAGTAGGATCCAATAATTCCTGGGACTCCTGGAGTGTATTGCAGGATATGATTATTAATAATAATAACTCCTGTCACATTCTATGAGGATCACATTTGTCCTCCATAGAATAATAATAACTTTCTTTGTTAGGCTAATTTTGAAAAGATTTGGTCTGATCTGGGTATGAGATAAGAAACTGTGGTTTTGCCAGAGGAAATTAGAAATCACAGTCTTTTTAAGAAAACTGCACTAAGGAAATGATCCAGAGTTCAAAGTACTGTTCACCTTATTTTCTGGAATTCAAAGTCCTTTCTCTGTGACGTATTTTATTAGGAAAAGGCAAATGGCTTTTTCTTTACTGAGCAACTTACTGAATGTGTGGTACACATAATGTTTAAAAGGAAATTATAAGTATGTGTGTTTATCATCAAACAGAAGCTGTATCACTGCTCACTGTTGTAATCACTATCCTTTGAAGTCTAAGGTCCCGTAGTTGTCCAATTTAAAAGAAAAAATCAGTTATGATCTGCTTTTGCTTTAATGTGGAATGTTATGTCAATGACACTACTTTTAGCAGTTATGTTTCTCCCACTCCAGAACATATATTTAGATATCAAAGATGTTTTAAACTTTTGTACTAAAGAGATTTCCCTGCTTCTAAGAGTGAAAAATAACTTAAAAGTATTTTGTTCAGAAAGAGGTCAATCTATTACTATAGTACAGTCTAATTAGTACTGCAGCTAATGACATAGCAAAATTAAATGCATAGATTAGATTTTTACACACATACAAACACCAAGAATATGTATTACATTTAAAGTAATTAGTTAACTGGTGTGTTTACTGGGACCAAAGAAAGAATTTTTAACAAAAAATGACAATATAAAGGTTGAATTTATGGTTTTAAATGTTTTTAAATATATATTTTTATGGGCTAGACTGTGTATCTGTAACCTGATTTAAATAAAGGGCAGCATTTAGTCTTGCAGTTTACAAATGCAATAGGGACTTCTGTATTTCTATCCTCCCTCCTTACCAATTCCAGGTCAAAATAATGTACAAAGTACATCTTCTTTCACACTGGTTCTGATATGCTGGACACATCATGCACCCATCTCACTGTCTGTGAAGCACTTGCCCTCGCCTGCTGAAAAGCTTCAGGTAAAGAGACCGTTTGGGGCATGACACTATTCAGTCTTCCTTCCCTCTACTAATGGTGTGTAAGTGAAGAGACAGTTTTGCCATATACCTACTTTATCTTTTATATACCTCCGACACTCAGGAAATGTTTCTAGAAACTGTCACATTATTTTATCAGCACTCAACAAACAAACCTTTCACAATTTTTTCTCATAAATATATAAAATATTTGCCATTTTAATTGGTGCAAAGGCTTTTAAATTGATAATTTCTGTGGTAGAATAAACAGTATATTTTTTATACACTTGTCTCCAGTAAAATTTGCCCATTTTATCTGAGAAACTTTGGCATTCCCACAGTGAAAATCATTTATCTCTTCTGAAAATTGCTTTTGGTTTGTAGACGGAGTTAAATGAAGCTGAAAAGGTTCAGTTGCCCTGAGAATTGGCAGAAATATTTTTCATTTGTTTAGGTGCATTTGAATTTTCGACACGTTTCTGACAGGGCAGTAAAAAGGCTACACATAAAAAGTCATATATACTGTATTTGTAACCTCAGCTTAATACCTGAGACAGTAAACCCAAAATCTAATACATTTACCATTTAGTACCTTTTCAATTTGCTATAAATTTCTGGTGGTTGTTACTTCCTGCTAAAGCTTACCAGGACACCTGGGAAACTGAAAGCCCCAAGAGGCAATAGCTAAACCAATATGATGCAGTTGCATCTCTCAGGTTCCAGGTCTGGGCTGACGTTTGGATTCTGCTGATGTTACATCACCAGGAAAATTAATAATGCTACACTGGAGGAAATTATGTTGAATATTTCCAAGTGCCAAGTACCTGAGCAGGTACTTGGGTCACTCAGTGGTTTGGAGTTTGTGTCTGCTTCAGCAAAAATGTGAAACACAATCCCACGCACATTTTGGCCTCTGTAGAGTATAGAAGTATAGAAGGATCTTTGTCAGTTTCCCAGTAGTTTTTGCAACTCTGATCTGGGTCTTAATAAGGGAATGGTCCATTTCCGTGCTCCCTAAAATAGTAAATACAGTCAATTTTAGTTGTTGTTTGGCCTGGGGTGGGAGAAAAAAGTGCAATGGCAGGAGGTGAATGATCATTTTTCCCATTCTGCAGATGCTGTAGTTTATGAAGTCAGATATATTATCTGTATATATACACATATGGAATTCCATATGGAAGATTTCCTTTCAATGAGTACGTGTCTGTGCATTTCCACACATTTTATTGTGATGCTTTCCAGCAAGTTATCTAAACATGTATCTCTAAGCCTGTGAATCCTTCATCTTATTTCAGCAGCACAATTTAAATGCAGGCAATCAGGTTCACGGCCACATCGTTCACAGTACTGGGCTCTTAGGATGCAACCCAGTACTAGCTGAACCCATTGAAGAAGTGTTAACTGGTTTTTGAGTCAGATCTGCTCACTGTGATTTGTGATTTTTGTCCAGTCTGTCTGGTAGAGGGCTGAACAACCAACAGTAATTTGGAGGCGTAGCAAGCACCTATGACAACCTGCATCCTGATGAGCTGCTTCCAGACTGCAGAAGTGTCGCAGCTGTACACTCTCACAGAGGGTTTAATTTTATCTCAGCGGGGTCAGCAGTGCAGCCATAGAAACAAAATGGTCTCATGGGGGAGACGGATGCCTGTGAGCTAATGTCAGCTGTTATCCAGAGATGATGTTGAGGGCAGATTCAGATTGAGATTAAATTAGAGATGAGAAAGTGCATGAGTGCAGGGCAAGAGCTAGACTGGCTAAATATATGCCCACCTCAGTAAGCCCCTCACCCACCACCCTGTCCAGATACCAACTTTATGAGCCGGTTTGCAAAGCAATGTGATATTCCTCTGTCTAGGTAAAAATATTCTTTGAAGATTATTTAAAGAAAGTTGAAAGGAGCTCTTTCAGGGAGTCCTGAGCTTCATTAAAGTGGTTTAGAATGGTGACAATGGATAGTCCAGGGAAAAGACTAATACGTTACTCAGAGCTGTTATAATTGGGAAACAGCACCGTCTGCAAACTGATTACTCATGTGCAAGGTTGGTACAGTCGTAAAAGATGTTGATGTCTCACATAATAATAAGACCTAAGAAGTTTCTTAATGTAATCCACCAGTATTTTTGATTAAATCCTTTAGGCTGATACAATCTGACTTGTGTTTAATGAATAAATAACCCTTTGCCCATGCATTAGTGGGGAATGTGAACAATTTTCTTATTTCCACTTAGAAGAATGAAGTGAAATCTGATCTCAACCACCCTTTCTTCTCTTATTACTACAGGAAATATTAAAACTTCATTGACCAAACTACTTCTATTTTCTTCCCAATTTAGTACCGAGCAGCCCAAACAGCTTCATTCAAAAGCATGCACCACTGATAATGATAACTTTCTTAACCTCCTGACATAACATTCTGTACATAGCTCTTCCACAGTACAGAAACAGGTTGTTAGTCTGGATGGTGAAGAGATTTAACTGAAGCTTCTTAAAAAGACAAACATGGACATCAGCTTCTGGAATGCCCCATCCCTGTACATCCCTGCACAAAGAAAGACTAAGATGCTCATAAATGCTTTTGAGTTACTGGTGCTTGAATTATTCATAGATGCTAGAGGAGGCTGCTTGTTTGCCAGCTCTTCTGAAATGTTTTCCTACTAATAAATGCACCAGTGACCAGTGACACTTATGTTATTAAAATAGGCCATAGACATCAAGAAATTGATCAATATGTAGAAAATATACCATTTTCTCCCTGAAGTCCATCACTCTTTTTGCCAAATTCATACACATTATTTATTATTTTACATTCAGTTTCAGATTTTAAAGTGAGTTCTGATAAAAACAGAGACACAGTGCCAAGCCCACTACTTGTTGCATAAAATGCAGGACTATTTTCCAAAGTAATTTTTTGTTATAAAAGGCAAAAACACCGTTCACTAGTCAGATGTGAAAGTTATAGGCAAGTTGCAGGGCTTCCTCAGATTTCATGTTGCATATTCCAGTGTTTGGTGTAACCATGAAGAAAAAGGACATCTGAAAAAATATTATCTTCCTTGGATAACTTAATATACTCTAAAAGCTGCAAAAAGGTAACAAACAGTCTTTATGTTTACCTAAATATGTCAGTATCAGTGACTGAATTTGAAAATGAAAAAGGTATATTTTCTTTTCCAGTGAGAAGACAATTATAGCTAATTTATTTTATTTTTTTTTTCCTAACAGTTAATACATGAGATCTTCATGGATATTAAAAAATCAAGTCAGGTCTGAAATTTGCCATCTCTACCATAAATTAGCTTCCTCCTAAAATCCTATCACTCTACCCATCATTAACTTCAGTGTCTTACAGTAGGTTGTAATTGAATTACTTTATCGCATCATTTCATCACATTGTATTCACTCAAGAAAAGTTAAGACCTCTCTATTTCACCTTAATTTACCTCTGGCATTTTAAGGTGCTCCTTTGTTCTGTTGACCTCTGGCTTTGTGCTTGCAACCCGCTCCCTACAGCCCATGGACTGTGCTCTGCAGGTCTTTTGACAGAAATGGAGAAGGATGGGCAGGTTGCAGACAGGCTTTCCTGGCCTGGGTGCTCTCCTCTGCTCCAGGACAACCTTGAACAGAGCTGAAGTTGCAAACAGAGTCCTTGCAATAGACATGCAAAATGTCAGCATTTCTTCCTACCATATTAAAGAAACATCTCCATATTGGGTGAATATGTCTTCCAGGTGTCTCCTGCTGTGAATTTAGCCTGGCTGCATACTCTACATGCACTTCCCTGTGAAATAGGGCATAGCACAGCCATCTATGCTTTCAAACTTCTTTTCTGTGGTCATCTACAAATAACAGCCCCACCTTCGGTTTCAGTCCTCTTTCTAAAGGGTAACTCACCGGGTTTATAAAGGTATATATACAAGTTATTAATAGCAAGCTTTCAAACTCAGGGGTTTTACTCTGATAACTGCAAATTACAGAGTAGTCTGTGTGCCATCTTCAAAGCTCATTTCTTCACCTTAAAGATGAAGTCTAGACTTTCCATCCATTTCCCATATTTATTTTCTGTTATTACAAACTGGGGACAAAAGTTCAGACTGTGTTTCACAGTACTTTATCCCTTTTTTGCTTGTTTAAAATTCAAACCTTCTACTTGGGAGACTTTCATGACTATTCTGGACAGACTGCTCTAACATTTTTATCTTCAGAGGATTTTGAGCTAAATGATCATGCAGTTATAGTTACATAGTCTGTAGGGATTGCCCCTGAGACATCAAAATAAAAAGTGCTATACTTAGTGGTAAGGCAGGCATTGCTTTCTGCACCTGCATTGGAGACAATGGAAAAACTTGATTTAAAGTATAGAAATACTCCCTTCAATCCAATAAGCATTGTCCTTGTTTTCAGAGTGCCGGCACTTGTTATTTTTTTTCTCTTTCTTTCTGTTTGGCTGAAAGGGGTTTCTAGTGCCTTGGGGAAAAAAAGATTGCAAACATTATGCAGCTGCAATAAAAAGATTTCCTCATAAACTAACCTAGCTGAGGCATTTCCATCTCAATCACAGAATAAAGAAGAAAAGTGGACTTGAAATTGAAAATGTATTTCCCTGCAACTGTCACTAGCCAGTGAGACTGGTAATCCCTCTTGGTGCCCTTGTTTCCTTACTGTGCCTGAAGAGCTCTCCCAGTGCCCACACCACCTTCTTTCATCAAGGAGTAACAGGTTGCCAGATATTTCTGGGTCACTTGGCTGTGAGTTGGAAAGACTGAGTTTCCTGACAGTGATTATTTGTGTCAAGATGGTGAAGGCTCAGAGAAATAGGTCCTGTACTATGAGAAGGACAACCCTGTGGTTAGAGCCCAGGCTTAGGTTTATGACAATACTGTTCTGCCTCCCACTCAGCCTCATGATGCGTGCCACCTTGGCATATTACTTTCTGTGAGTGTCAAGTAAAATATTGTCTGCCTTGCAGGGTATCAGCTAATGTGTTTATGTTCTTAAAACACCGCTTCTGTTATTTCTCTCTTTTTCTTTTTTTTAAAGAAAAGCGGCGAATAACGGAAAGTGTTATTCCCTCTAGTAATAATATATTCTATATTCCAAGAAAAGGATATTACAGACTATCTATATGATAGTATTTATTCAGATTTCTACAATTAACTGTCTTAACAGCTAAAGAGTGAGTTTTTCTGAGCAGGTATGTAAAATAAGGAGGACATATAGAGTCTTTCCCCCCTGTCTCACACATTGCATGTGAGTTCCAGTCATAATCATGATATCCACACAGAAAGACAAGAGACTGCTTGTTTCACATCCTCAGAAATGCACTCTATGAAGGAATCTGAAGATGCATCCTCAAAGGGTTCACTCAAATAAGTATTTCAGTTCACATCAGGAACGTGTTTTTGAAGTGAATCTCCCTGTTGTCTCCATTCACAGCACTTTAGGTTATGTTGTGGAGCAGTCTTAGAGCCCTAGGATCCCTCAGCATGAAAAAAGGCATATGTTAAGAACATGCATAATGTGTGCTAGTGGCTGGGGGGGTCAGTCCAAGGGGTCAGGCAAATGTGAGGCAAAACCCCAGAGGTGCAATATAACATGGATAACAATGTCTCAGCAACAGTAGTTTACTCCTCAAGATGAATTCTTATCAGGACATGTTACTGCTGTGTAGGCAGAGACTCAATTGTACAAGTGACTGGAAGCACTGGAAAGAACAAGATGCATCAGGGAGCTAGTGAACATGTATTTCCACATCATAAAACTCAACCAAAAAAGTAGAAAAAGCTGTAACCCAGCATGCTGTGTGTGAAACATAGCGTTTCTTCTTTATTTATTTAGTCTATTAATATGTTTTCCAGCCAGATGTCCACTGAAGTAAAGCTTTCCAGAGCAATTTGGCAGTCTGGCATCCAAAACAATCCAAGTGCTTTCTGAGCTCCTCCACACCAACATCTTCGGGAACCCTGTCTCAAAGTGCACATTATTAATACCTTCTTTGGTATCAATGTCATTTGGGTTTGGTGGGGTTTTCCTTCTAGCTGGAAGTTGTGGGACTGATTACTTCTTAAATGGTCTGACTACCTAATGTGGAGCCAGGTCTACCAGAGAACTGAGGTCTCATGTCAAAATGTCAATAAAATAATATTGGTTGTACTAAGAAAAAACTCGCCTTTACATCAATTTTTGTAAAATCATCTAGGACTAGGACCTGACTGTCACTACACAATTCCCTGTAAATCAGTCATACTCTTTATTTCGTTCTAATCAATCTCTGCTCAGATTATTTCATATCATCAGAGAGAGGAATTCATGAGGTTGGAGAATGAGGATTCATTTGTATTAGAAGTTGTGCTTAAATTCTTTGTAAAAATAACTTTCTGATCATTTTTAGCACACTGCCTGTATGATATAAAGTGTTTCATGCAAAATTGGAAGTCACATGCTACTTCCTACATTAGTGCCACAACCATGGTCTATACATAGCACTTGAATTGCTGACATTGTTTCATGATCGAGAGCTTTAGAAAACTGGTTCTGACAGACCTGCAATGATGCTTTACCTTGCTTTTCATAGTGTCTCTTCACTTTCTGTTCGATGCTCACCACTTTTTCCTTGGCTTCTTTTAGAGGGCTCCAGCAAAATGACTTACCTCTGTTGTGATACTCAGACTGGCAGTTGGCAAAACCTTCATTTCACATGCTCATTATTTGGTGCTATCCATGGTCAGATCAAGGCAGTCTCCACTGTTGTCCTGCCTTGGTAGTCCCATGTTGCTTTAGCTGAGGGGCAGTAGCTGTGCTGCTGGGAGACTGAAATAAGAGGTGCAAAAGTCAAAATTGTGGTTTGTGTTGAAGTCATTAATGTCTAAGGACAAAGGAAAGAGTGCATGCCAGATTTTTTTGCCAAGGTCTGCAAGATGATAGCTTGCTTTTTTTTGCAGAATCACAGAATGGTAGCGGTTGGAATGGACCTTTGGAGATCATCTAGTCCAACCCCCCTGCCAAAGCAGGTTTACCTACAGCAGGTTGGACAGGATGGTGTCCAGACGGGTTTTGAATATCTCCAGAGAAGATTTCACAACCTCACTGGGCAGCCTGTTCCAGTGCTCTGCCACCCTCAAAGTAAAGAAGTTTTTCCTCATGTTGAGATGGAATTTTCTGGGTTCCAGTTTGTGCATGTTGTCCCTTGTCCTGTCACTGGGCACTACTGAAAAGACTCTGGACCCATCCTTTTGACACTCACCCTTTAGATATTTATAAGCATTGATGAGGTCCGCTCTCAGCCTTCTCTTCTCTAGGCTAAACAGACCCAAGTCTCTCAGCCTTTCCTCATAAGAGAGATGCTCCAGTCCTTTGATCATCTTTGCAGCCCTGCACTGGACTGTCTCCAGTAGTTCCCTGTCTTTCTTGAACTGGGGAACCCAGAACTGGACACAGTACTCCAGATGCGGCCTCACCAGGGCAAAGTAGAGGGGGAGGATAAGCTCCCTTGACCTGCTGGCCACTCTCTTTAATGTACCCAGGATGCTATTGGCCTTCTTGGCCACAAGGGCACATTGCTGCCTCATGGTCAACTTGTTGTCCACCAGGACTCCCAGGTCCTTTTCCACAGAGCTGCTTTCCAGCAGGTCAACCCCTAACGTGTACTGGTGCATGGGGTTATTCCCCTCTAGGTGCAGGACTCTGCCCTTGCCCTTGTTGAACTTCATGAGGTTTCTCTCTGCCCAACTCTCCAGCCTGTCCAGGTCTCGCTGAATGGCAGCACAGCCTTCTGGTGTGTCAGCCACCCCTCCCAGTTTTGTGTCGTCAGCAAACTTTCTAAGGATACACTCTGTCCCCTCATCCAGGTCATTGATGAATATGTCGAATAAGAAGACTGGACCCAGTACTGACCCCTGGGGAACACTGCTAGTTACAGGCCTCCAACCAGACTCTGCACCACTGATCACAATCCTCTGAGCTCTGCCATTCAGGCAGTTCTCAATCCACCTCACTGTTCACTCATCTAACCCACAGTTCTTGAGCTTACCTATGAGAAAGTTAGGGGAAACAGTGTGAAAAACCTTGCTGAAGTCAAGGCAAACAATGTCCACTGCTCTCCCCTCATCATACCCAGCCAGTCATGCCATCATAGAAGGCTATCAGATTGGTTAAGCATGATTCCATTTGGTGAATCCGTGTTGACCACTCCTGATAACCTTCTCTTCCTCTTCCTTAGAGATGACATCCAGAAGAGTTGTTCCATCACCTTTCCAGGAATGGAGGTGAGGCTGACTGGTCTGTAGTTTCCTGGGTCCTCATTCTTGCCCTTTTTGAAGACCGGCCTGACACTGGCTTTCTTCCAGTCCGCAGGCACCTCTCCTGTTCTCCATGACCTTTCAAAAATGATGGAAAACAGCTTTGCAATAACATCTGCCAGCTCCCTCAGCACTCACGGGTACATCCCATCAGGGCCCATGGATGTGCGGGTGTCAAGTTTGCCTAAATGGTATCTAACCTGATCGTCCTTGACCAAGGGAAAGTCTTTCTCTCTCCAGACTCTCTCTCCTACCTCCAGGATCTGGGATTCCTGAGGGCTGGCCTTAGTGGTAAAGACTGTAGCAAAGAAGGCATTCAGTAACTCTGTCTTCTCTGCATCCTCCATCAACAGGGCACCTACCTCAGTCAGCAGTGGGCCCATATTTTCCCTAGTCTTCCTTTTGCTACTGATGTGCTTGAAGAAGCCCTTCTTATTTTTCTTGACGTCTCTTTCTAGGTTTAATTCCAAGTGGGCCTTAGCCTTCCTCGTTGCATCCCTGCATATTCTGACAACGTTCCTATATTCCTCACAAGTGTCCAGTCCCTTTTTCCACATTCTGTAAACTTCCTTCTTCCATTTGAGTTTTTCCAGAACCTCCTTGCTCATCCATGCAGATCTGCCTCCTTTGCTTGATGCACTGATCTTGAGCTTGGTGGAAGTGGTGCTTGAATATTAACCAGCTGTCTTGCATCCCTCTACCTTCTAGAGCCTTGACCCATGGGATTCCTCCAAGTAGGTCTTTGAAGAGGCCAAAGTCAGCTCTCCTGAAGTCCAGGGCTGTAACTCTACTTTTTGTCCTGCTTCTTCCATGCAGGAAGAACTCCACCATCTCATGGTCACTGCAGCCAAGGCTACCCACAAGCCAAGCCTTCACACCCCCATCTAGTCCTTCTTTGTTTGTCTGCACAAGGTCCAGCAGTGCACCTCTCCTCGTTGGTTCCTCCACCCTCTGTGTCAAAAAGTTATCATCAGTGCTCTGCAGAAGCTTCCTGGACTGCACGTGCCTGGCTGTGTTGCCTTTCCAGTAAATATCAGGGTGGTTGAAGTCCCCCATGAGAGCTAGGGCTGTGATTGTGAGTTTATTTCCAGCTGTCTGTAGAAGGCATCATCGGCTTCCTCTTCCTAATCCTGTGGTCTGTAGTAAACACCCACAACACCATCTCACATGTTAGCCTGCCTTAGTTCTTACCCATAAGCTCCCAACATGGTCTTCATTCCTAATAGCTAATCCTATCTTTTTATGCTACAGGACGAACATCATCTTAAAGGTATCTTAAACCAGTTATCTTATAATTTTCGTCTTTATACTTAGAGGCCTGAAGCAATGACCATACAGTACTTATTATATATTGTTTTGTAGTGTTATCAGTGAAACTGCTGTATTTTCTGCGGCACAGAGAGTTTTGTAGATTTGTTTCTTGTTTGCAATAAAGACATTTGGGAGTCCTAAATATTTCTAGCATGTCCTAACTAAGCTGGAAGGAGGAAGAGGGAGATAAAATAGAAACAAGAGTCTCATTTTAGTGTGGCAAGTTGTGAGGCATCGTTAATCATTGAAAGCAAGGCAGACATCAAGACAGTATTTGTGACACATGGCCCATGGTTGGCAATTGTGTGCCACAGGCATAGATTTTAAATTGTTCACTTACAGAGAAGAGCTGGATTGATAAATTTTATGTAGAGAGTATGAAGTTAATCTTTTGTCATTATATTGAATTTATTCAGCCTATGTCTCCCAATCTTAACAAGTAGGGAGTTATTGTATGTAAATAATGATTTAAGATAATTAAATACACAGGCAGACAAAAATCAAAAGTAGTATCTTTGGACTGGGATCTTTCTCCTATTGTCTTCTTTGGACTAATGACAGTCATTTGTTGGATTTGTAATTACTGTTCCCATGGAATTCGGTACACAGAAAAAAAGGGCGTATGCTTAAGTATGACTAATTTTGGGGGGGTTCTGACCACTACCACCAAAAAGTTAAAAGAAAAGGTGGGCAGTTACTATACATTTTTAGTCCTTGTTGTGAGGGGTTTTTTGACTAAAATAAAATGATATTATGATTCTATGATTCTATGATTCTATGATTTGTATGCTAACTCAGAATTTTCTTTGACAATAACCCTTATGTTTGATCTATTCTTTTTCAAACACTGTGATGTTCATTTACATTCAGAAAAGTGCAGTAAAAAACAAGATTAGAAGAAACGCGTGATGTCTCTACTTTTCTACCAAAGACACCATAAGTACTATGACCATGTGTACCATCATAAAGCACTGCAGTCCACTGTAAGCCAGTACCAAAAGGAAACAAAGAGCAAATCCGCTGTCTATGCTCAAGGATCTACAGCTTACGCTAGGGGCTCTGCAGCCTATCGCCATGCATCTGCAGCAAACTTCAGCCTTGACTCTTCAGCAGCTTACAGTCATGGCTCTTCAGCCTATGACCTTGAGTCTGCAGCCTACAGCTATGGATCTACAGCCTATGATCACTCTGCTGCACAACGTAAAAGATCTGCTGCCTACAGTCTTGACTCCAAATCCCTCAGCAAGAGTTCTGTTGTCTACGGCCATGGATCTGAATCAATCAACAAGCTGGCTGCAACCTACAGACTGGGAGCTGAAGCCTACAGTCTTGGGTAAGCAAATCTGTCTATGAAACAATATTCTGAAACAAAAATGTCCAACCACCTCCCACTGAAATCAATGGCAAAACTCTCCTCTTCTTCCACGGAAGTCAGCTCTATAACCTGGTGTTAATGTGTTTTCCAGGCTTGGTGTTTCCCTTTGACTTTGGCAATGGGAAGGACTGTGATCAGCTTAGTTTGTTGGACTAATTCATGTGTGATGGCTGGACTGGCATAAGAAGCACTCTGGCAGTGATGATGTGGCTGAATGGTGACATATTCATGCTTCAAACTGGTTAGGCATGAGCCACCTCTCCTTCCAAGTTGTTTAGCCATGTTAGTACAGCTGAATTTAATATGCAGTGTTGAGATAGCTTTTGGTTTGAGGCAGTGTGGGTAAAAAACTGACTGGATGGCCAGGCCCAAAGAGTGGTGGTGAATGGAGTTATATCCAGTTGGCAGCCAGTCACAAGTGGTGTTCGCCAGGGCTCAGTAGTGGGGCCGGTTCTGTTTAACATCTTTATCAACAGCCTGGAGGAGGGGACCGATTGCACCCTCAGTAAGTTTGCAGACAACATCAAGTTAGGTGGGAGTGTTGATCTGCTTGAGGGTAGGAAGGCTTTACAGAGGGATCTGGACAGACTGGATCTATGGGCCAAGGCCAATGGTATGAGGTGCAGGGTCCTGCACAACAATCCCTTGCAGCGCTACAGGCTTGGGGAAGTGTGGCTGGAAATCTGTCTGGCAGAAAAGGACCTGGGGGTGTTGATCAACAGCCAGCCGAATATGAGCCAGCAGTGTGCCCAGGTGGCCAAGAAGGCCAACAGCATACTGGCCTGTATCAGGAATGCTGTGGCCAGCAGGACTAGGGAAGTCATCATCCTGCTGTACTCGACACTGACGAGGCTGCACCTGGAATACTGTGTTCAGTTTTGCACCCCTCACTACAAGAAGGACATGGAGATTCCGGAACGTGTCCAGAGAAGGGCAATGAAGCTAGTGAGGGGTCTAGAGTACAAGTCCTATGAGGAGCGGCTGAGGGAACTGGGATTGTTTAGCCTGGAGAAAAGGAGGCTCAGGGGAGACCTTATTCCTCTTTACAACTACTTGAAAGGAGGTTGTAGCGAGGTGGGGGTTGGTCTCTTCTCCCAAGTAATAAGCGATTGGACAAGAGGAAATGGCCTCAAGCTGCACCAGAGGAGGTTAGATTGGATATTAGGAAAAAATTTCTTCACAGAAAGCGCTGTCAAGCATTGGAACAGGCTGCCCAGGGAAGTGGTTGAGTCACCATCCCTGGAAGTATTTAAAACATGTGTAGATGTGCTGTTTAGGGACATGGTTTAGTGGTGTTTTTGGCAGTGTTCACTGATGGTTGGACTTGATGATCTTAAAGGTCCCTTCCAACCTGGGTGATTCTATGATTCTATGATTCTATATTCTCACTGTTTGTTCTCTGAAGCCATTTACAAATGTCTTCTGCAATATGAACAGAAGTAGTGTTATTAATATATTTATTCTCTCCTGAACATTAACAGATAGTTGTGGTATTTTCTTCAGGAGCTACATAGTTCACAAGGAATTTGCTAAGAGATTTCTGTTCTGTAATAAGGCCTAAAAGAAAGTGAAAAGCATTATGAAAAGACCAGAAATGAAGTTGAAAGACAGTCATCCAGTCCCTTGATTCTTAACTGGATGTATTTAAAAATATTACTTTATCCTGAAAACAGATGTACGACAGAACAAGGAAATGAAAATTTGTAAGCTAAACAATTTGTGAACTGAACAATGAATGTCTTATGGTAGATTTGAGCCTGATTGGTGACTTTCTGCTGCCAAACTTTCTGATCATTCAGATAGGATACATACACCCAAGAATAAAAAACAACTACAACAAACCAAACCAAACAAAAAATGGGTTACTGCCTGCTAATTGGAATTACTATCCATTCCATTCATTGAATGAGGCAAAGGATTTCTGGAAAAAAGATAATATGTGTTCATAAGTAAAGACTGTCAAAGTGCTTAGAGGCAAGAGGCATGTATTCCAATTGCATCGTCAAACTTAATTTAGCATGTCAAAACACTGGAATTTAAACATAAAGCTTGGTGTTTTGTAAGAATTACATCTTGGTAGGACCATAGGAAAAAAATATCTTTGCATGTGAAATGGGTAAAATCCAGCAGATACAGAAGCAATGAAGCAAATTATATGAATATATAATGCTCATTCTTTCATAGTTTACAACACTAGCAAAAAAGTTACACTAATAATATTCAACATTACTCAATTTCATTTTTTTTAATATGCACTTTATTAATACATATGCATATACATATTTTTTCCTATTATGAGAGAATTCTAAATACATTAATAAATAAGAAACTTGGTTTCCAAAGGATACAAATATATTGTCTATCTGCAGACAGTTTCTATAATCATGAAGTCTTTTTCCTGCTGTAACTCTTCCTTCAACATTTGTCTTGATTTATTTGAGGTCTTAGTTCCTCTTTAATACACCCAAGGAGAGTGATGAGGTGTTGCTTGGAGGGTCTTGCCAGCACTGTTGCGTGGGATGAATTTCATCCTCTTTCTAATAGATGGAAACAATTTGTCCAAGAAACATGCTGAGAAAATCTGTATGTTTCAATGAAAACCACTCAATATGAGATTAGTCTAAGCTATTGAAAGATAAAATGTAACCGTTTGCCTAAGTCCCTTGAGACTCCTCTTATCTAACTTCAACACTGTAAATATGAGATATCTACACTTATCCCATGGTCTCTCTAAAGCCTGTTGAGAGAACAGACACCTCCAGAGGTAATTTATCCACACTTTATCTTATTTTTCTGTACCGAAGTTTTAAGTTTTTAAGTTACTCACACTAGACTCCTTCAACACATCTCACTTATTGGCGCCCACAGTGGCGTGAAACAAATCTCATGCCACCTTCTGGAAGAGAACCTGATAATGATGATAAAAATATTTTAATGGTATTAACATAATTAATGCAAATGTATGTAATGCCATGGGTTTCACAATTTCTTGTTCATATTAATTCTTGTGAAAATGTGTTTTTGTTAGGTTGTTTACATAGCTACATATTAATCAAGTGTCAATTTGAAAGTGTTGCCTGAAAAACAAAGAACTATTTAGCAGACATGTTCAAAAGCCAAATGGGAATAAGGAAAATAAGTCCCATGAATTTTCAGTGACAGTCACACAATTTGGAGAAAATGTTTTCTCTTTTCTCTCTTATCTTCTACTTTTCTTCTGATTTTTCTCTTTGATGACACTGTGGCCTAGTGTTGAGCATCTATACAAAATTACCTCATGTATCGGTCTGATTAATCTATAATTTCTACTACTTTTTTATTAGCTTTCATGAATAGATATACTGGAATCAATCCAAATTTCCTACTTAGTGCATATTTGTTAATCACCTGGCAATTAAATTAAAGCTTGCAGTTCTTAACTCCATAAAGAGTTAAGGTGCTGCAACTGTTTGGTAAAAATGAGGCTAGCTTTTAAGCAAGACTAGGTTTGTGAGTAGGTATGGTTGAAAATGTCAGGCAAGCCTTTGGGCACATAAAATCATCATCAGTTTGAAAAATATATGTGCCTGTAAGTTTGTTACATTTTCAGCTATATCGATCTGTCTAGCAGAAGATATTATCTCTACCTAGAAATATTTTTCTGTCTGTACTCTTAGGCCATCATGGATATACCTAATTTTCAATTCCTTTTTCAGGCTTCATAGTTGATTCCTGTTAAATACTGTCATAAAACTTACTACAAAGTATTTTGTTAGTACAGCAGAGTCTTCTTGTCCCCAGTGGGAATTTCATTGTTTTCTTTGCTAGAAATCAGAACTGGAGATAACAGAACTTATAAGTAAGTCTTTTCATGTTCAAAATGTTGACATGACAAAACCAAGTTGAATTGTAGATACCTGAGGGTAAGAATGGTTTCAAAAAATTTCTCTTCAGAACCCCTTATATTTTCAAGGCATCTAATTTACATGACCGTTAGCAAATTATAAATTATAGATGTGATCCCCACAATAAGTCAGAGTTCTGTGTTTTATTGGTTCATTATAGTTACATTTGCATTTAAAGCAAAGTACCATTTGCAGTTACCATGCTATCAGAACAGTACTAACTTGGTTCAAAGACATAAATTTAGACTATTTTGATTTAGGCAATAAATTATAAGCTGTACTTGTTAAAACAACTTATTGTTTAGAATCATAGAATGGTTAGAGTTGGAAGGGACCTTAAAGATCATCTAGTTCCAACCCCCCTGCAATGAGCAGGGATACCTTCCACTGGACCAGGTTGCTCGAAGCCCCATCCAGCCTCGTCTTGAACACTTTCAGGGATGGGGCACCCACAACTTCTCTGGGCAGCCTGTTCCAGTGCCTCACCACCCTGAGAGTAATGAATTTCTTCCTAATATCTAATCTAAATCAACCTTTTTTTAGATTAAAGCCATTACCCTCGTGCTATCATTACACTCTTGACATAATCAAATCTCATATTATGACACATTTTAGGTTTATTATCCAGCTACCTAATCAAGTAAAATTAGTCATCTTTCTTGTCCAGGACAATCATCCATGTACCATATTTACCTATGGCAGTTATTAACACTTCTACATTATAAAATCTTCATTTTGTAACTTAAGGACTAATTCTTCTTCATTAACTTAATAAAACTTATGAAACATTAATATTTAGACAACTGTGTCCTACTTATCTTTAGACTGAGCTCTTTTCCATACGGATCTGTTCAAGTTGGAGTTTTCTGCATCTTCTGCATCAGCAGAACCCTTGAGGCAAGGGAACTAAATCAGTTATGCTACACTGAAACCTGTCCTCACTTATGCCAGTAATTCTGACCTAGCCTTTGTACACTTGCTTTTTTCTATTCAAGAGAGAAAAAATCTTCAATAAAAATTACTATTTTACCTTTCACACTATGCATTATTACAGTATATATTAGCTAATTGAAAAGCTCTGAAAGTTCAATGGGATAATTTAAAAAAAAATGAAAGATATAAGACACCCTTATAATAAAGAGGAATATACAGTAAACTGACAGAACTCTGCCCTTTTGCTTGCTTCCTTTGAAGGTAAAATAAACATGCAGACCATAGAGCAGCTTGCATTGTTCCTTGTGGTTTGGTTTTTTTAACATGCAGATTTCTCCAGCATTACCTATACCAGTGGAGAATAGCAATGAATTAAAATTGTTATCATCAACATAGTAACACGTTCTCTCCTTGGAATGTGAAGTGGGACAAAAGTTACAAATGTTACAAAAATGTACTGAAAGCTTTAGCAAAAATTTGATAATTAGCATCCAAGACAATTATAGGATCTTACCTGGTTCTAATTCACCCCAGAAGTATGCAGATTTTTGCCAGATTGAAACAAGGACAGGGCTACCAGTGATGGACGTTTACTCAGGGTGATCAGCAAGCTTTCAGACTCCTTTTAAAGAGTAACATTGGCCCATGTATCACAAAAGAAAACAGTATTTCTAGGAAACGAGGGTGCTGATTTCATCAGGAAAGTACTTCCCTTCCTCTTATTCCGACAAAATCTTCACCAGGGCAGGGATAGCACAGGCTGTCAAACTGAAATTTTCACGTCCCATCTAGAACTGGACATGTAGGGACATTTAAGTCCCTTTACTCAGAGCAGGAAATCTCTGGGGTGCTCACCTGCTGCTCTCCATGGCAAACCAAGTGGAATTTGCAAGGTTCCTTTGCCAGCAAGGGGAAGTTAACCTTGTCAGCAAGCCACCTCTAATGATAAGCACACTCACATTTTTAGAGAAATGCTTGATAATTCATCTCCTTCATTATGGAGAATTGCAGCCTGATAACCACAGTGATGGGAATGATGTGCTCACACTTCAGTGGTAGCCACCATAGGATGAAAATACCTGCCAGTCTGTTACAGACACCCCCTTGAATGCTCTCAGGTCACAGGTGTTGAAGAAACCAACAGACCATTAGGATGAGTATGTATGGTGACAGAAAGTAATACTGAAAATATAATATTCCTCTTAACTAAAATATTCACTCTCAATCTGAATCACTTTGTTCCAGTGTGGTTGTCACAGACCAGGCTGAGAGAAGACAGCTCACGTACACTATGAAATGACTTCCTCACATCAGGAAAGGGACTACTATGTTTATTTCCAAGAAGAATATGATATAAATACAAATCAAAATACAGGTTAAAGTTTGTCAGAAGCTTTTTTTTTCCTCATTTACTAATTTCTAGAAGAGTAGAGGGAATATCCAACACTATGTAGGAGCTATGTATTGCTATGCTCAAAATTTTGTTTCATGGGTCAAGAGGAAAAACACCTTACATACATATGCTTGGAACTGATCAAGGAAACATTTTATAATTATTCTTTGTGAAGTTTTTTATGTCTGAGATTTCTTGCCACAAGATTTCAGTAAGATGCAGAATCAAATAAGAAGCATATAGAGAAATTCCAAACCTTTATGCTTCTGTATATGAGAATGTGAGAAATTTTGTTTAAGAATTTTGTTGTATTTAACCCATCATATAGTGTTGGGAAAGATTTAGCTTTTGCAAAGTCGGTGGCAACTGTAAAATTAACAAGACTCCTGAACTCAACTTACTAGGAGATGTCCTGATCCAAAACCTGTTGGAACCAATGGAAAAACCTTTTACTAATTTAGACATGTTTGGATTAATTACTTAAAATATCATCATAAAATATTTTAGATTTGGTGCTAAACTGTCATATGCCTAAATGTCTGGCAGCAATTTAATGGAAAGATAATACAATAGTTAAGCTACAGCAAACATGGTGACTGCTAGATATTTCTACCAAACTATCTCTACTGTAACAAGATGAACGGGACAGCCCCACAACCAGGCCGATCAAAAATAAAAGTGTACTTCGGCTGTCAGAGTCACTAGGTAAATACTACTCAGTATAAAGAATTGTATGTAAAGGTTTGCAAACAGTTTATAGTTTTGCCCTCTGAGCAAGTTACATCTGTGCAAATGTTCACTGAATGATAAAAAAGCCATCTACTTATCCATTAACTTAGCTGATTTGAAATACTGATAAATGAATAACAGACGCATTTTGCATTCTTACTTAATCTGACAGTAAGGTACAATAATGGATTACGTTCCAATTTACATGTCTGCTAAATAATCAGTGGAAAAAGTACCCGCAAATGTCAGAGACATGAAATGTGTTTATAAGCTTCTGATTGTCATACAGAAGGAAAAGAAAACAATGAATATGTGATTAGATAACTCTTATTCCAGAGAAATGAGCAAGAACTTAGTACTGGCAGCTGTCAGTGAATACCTTTTTGATTGCCTTGTTTGGAATGTAGCAATCTTCTCCAATGTAATATACGATGAGTGGCTTCAAAATCATGTATTAGCAGTCATTGTTAATTCCTTTTAAATGAGATTTGCATCACTGTGTTATTCTTTGAACAGGTTCTCTGCTCCATTTTGTTTCCTTCCAACACATCTAACACCTTACACCTGAGTCTAAAGAAGGTTCTGAGCTTCCCAAAACTTTCAAAACAGTTTCCAGCTCTAAAAGAGCAAGAAACTTTTTAAAAAAGCTATACAATACTGACAGCAAAATGCCATTGTGTGTTTTTTATAGGTCATGGCAGAGTTCTATGCAAAGGTGTTATTTTTTTATTGCAAGTAAAAAGAAGACCTCCTTCAGAGTGATTTTCTTAAGACGTAAATATTTCAAGAATTTAAAGAGAGTTTTCAGTTTCTTTACCCCCAAGTAGAACATAAAACAAATGTATGGCCCCACCTGCCACATCGCTGCCTGCCTTTTGGCACTCAGCATGGGGGAACACAGTGGAAAAGAGCACTTCATAAAGCACATACCTCCTTGTGTAACTTTGATTATCAGGTCGTAAACTACCACGGTATTTTAAGTATAATATATAGCATCATTCATTTTTCATTACAGCAAAGTTTCTTTCTCTTTAGTTCACAGTGGTCTGTGCTTTATGGCATGAAGAGCTCTTTTTCTTTCTCTCTGCATGCTTCTCCAGCAGGTCTCACTCTTCCGGGGGAACTCAGGTCATGCTCAGGAATGCAACACAAATTTGTGCCTTCGGAAATGCCTTTATACTGCAGGCAGCTACACCTCTTCCATTTCCAGTTGCTGCTCTATTGTAAGTAGAAACGAGGATCTGTTGCCAAGGTTGAAACTCATTTTTCATGCAGTTTATTTTTTCTACATAAATGTGAGTAATGTCGTTGATGAGGCAGACAAATTATTTTCCACTGATTATAGAGCTGATGTTACATAATCTGTGTGAACCATTGCAGGCTGTGTTTTCTTTCATCTTCTTCTTTGCTGGATATTTGAATAAAGTGTGAAGCTGATGATACGCACACATTAAAGCAGATTGCACAGGTTGCTGCTGGGAAACCTTCTCTCTGCAACACGAGCCAGGAACCACAAAAAGAACTGATGCATGAGTCGACCATAAGTAAAGGGAGGAAAAAAAAAAGATACTGAAGCAGTCTGTCTGCACAGCATGTCTAGAGCAAAACTGTGCATGTACGTACAGTTGAGCCTGGGTTGGGTTTGGACAGGGGACTGAATGACTTAGTGAGATCTCCTTTAAACTTATTTTCCTTTGATGCAATAGCAGAGTTCTGCGCTGTGTTGAATTGTACCAAGCACTGAGGCTGGCCCTAGAGCAAGTAGGTCCCACATAATCCTTCCTTGGCATGTGTCCCACCTACCACACACAGCTCGACTGTCCTGGGCTATTTCTGCTTATGTATTTCTGCATATTTTTCACTAAAGACAAATTGTGTCTGACAAATTTAGTGGCCTTCTACAATGGGGTTACAGTGTCGGTGGATAAAGTGAGAGCAACTGACATCACCTACCTGGACTTGTGCAAAGCATTTGACCCTGTCCTGCATGACACCCTTGTCATGGATTTGATGGATGGACCACTTGATGAATAAGGAATTGGCTGCATGGTTGCATTCAAAGAGTTGTAATCAGTGGCTTAATATCCAAGTGGAGACCAGTGACGAATGGCGTTCCTCAGGGGTTGGTATTGGTACCGGTGTTGTTTAATATCTTTGTTGGCAACATAGACAGTGAGATTGAGTTTGCCGACGACACCAAGCTGTGTGGAGCAGTCGACACACGGGAGGGAAGGGATGCCATCCAGAGGGACATGGACAGGCTTTAGAGATGGGCCTGTGTGAACCTCATGAAGTTCAACAAGGCCAAGTGCAAGGTCCTACACCCGGGTTACAGCGATCCCAACCACAAACACAGGCTGGGCAGAGAATGGATTAAAAGTAGCCCTGTAGAGAAGGACTTGGGGGTGTTGGCTGATGAGAAGTTCAACATGACCGGGCAATGTGCACTTGAGGCCCAGAAAGCCAACCATATCCTGGGTTGCATCAACAGAGACGTGGCCAGCAGGTTGAGGGAGGTGATTCTGCCCCTCTGCTCTGGTGAGATCCCACCTGGAGTACTACATCCAGCTCTGGAGACCTCAGCATAAGAAGGACATGGACCTGTAGAAGCGAGTCCAGAGGAGGGCCACGAAGATGATCAGAGGGCTGGAGCAGCTCTCCTGTGAAGACAGGCTGAGAGAGTTGGGGTTGTTCAGCCTGGAAAAGAGAAGGCTCCAGGGAGACCTTATAGCAACCTTCCAGTACTTGAAGGGGGCCTACAGGAAAGATAGGGAGAGACTCTTTATCAGGGAGTGTAGCAATAGGATGAGAGGTAACAGCTGTAAACTGAAAGAGGGCAGATTTAGATTAGATATATAGGAAGAAATTCTTTACTCTGAGGGTGGTGAAACGCTGGAACAGATTACCCAGAGACATTGTGGATGCCCCATCCCTGGAAGTGTTCAAGGCCAGGTTGGATGGGGCTCTAAGCAACCTGGTCTAGTGGAAGGTGTCCCTGTGCATAGCAGGAGGGTTGGAACTAGATGATCTTTAAGGTCCCTTCCAACCCAAACCATGCTATGTTTCTATGATTCTATGATAGGCAATAGTGTGTATGAAATGACTTATCCTGGGCTATTTCTGTACATAGGCAATAGCTTTCCTGGCAGCTTCCTGTCCACCTAGATACAGAAAAGCTGGCACCTGGGAATACGCTGTGCCCCATAAGTGTGGGGCCCTGTAAAGCAAGGCATGCTCTGGAAGAAGAGTACCTCCTTGGCAGTGGAGCCTATCATTTCCGAGCATCTCTCTGAGGGACGCAGAGGAACCTGACATTTCCACTTCTGCTTGTGTGGGTAATATGCTTGCCTCTGGCTTTGCACAAATGCAAAGGGCAAGGTTTCTGCCCTGGGAATAACACTTTTTTATGATTTATCTCTAGGGTTGCATATGAAGGATCACACAAACATCTCGGCATACACAGTTGATTACTTATGCAAGAGGTGGTGATTAAGTAATGACATTTCTCCAGATTTTTTTGTGTTCCTCTACCTTAGAAACAGCAAAAGGTTGACCAGAAAGAATTTCAGGACAATTTATAAACTGAGAGCAGCTATGTTTTGCAATATGTAGCTTAGTGAATTCCTCAAGAATGCTGAGCTAAAATTACTTCTGGCATTCCCTTTGCATGTATTATTTATAAGAGCTATCTTACTTGGTGGCATGGTATTGAGTCTTCTCAAAAACTTGGAACCTTACGGATGTACTGTCTATATAATATTAGTTAGCATACTACAGCTCTGAAGGAAAAGGTGGGATGGTATCCTATACTGAATTTAACCAACAGAAAAAATGAAAAGAAGTTGATTTTTTCGAAGTCTACAATATCTACAAAAGACCTTGGAGTACAACTCCATTCCTAGTCCCTGGATGCAGATGCATTCTCAGTTCTGCACTTACTTTTTTACACAGCTGTTCAGAAACAAAACATTAGAAACTACATTGCTGTGTTTTACATCATAAATGGAAGAAAAAAAGGAATTCTGGAATAAAGAAGGAACTTGAAAAATTATGTCGCCATTTCTGGATGGTTTTAAAGTTCAAGCCATACATTTAATGTGTTTTTGCATCTCTACAAATCTTGAGGGAAAGAAGTTGGTCTACAAAGGCAGATTTTGCTTTGTTAAATATCTCCACGTAAAATTGTCTGCGGAATGTTACTGTGTTATTGTTAGACACAACCATATGTTGCAAAACTTAGGAAATATTCTGATTTCAAACATTTAATCAAGTTTATTTTCTCTATTATACAAATCTTTAGAAAATGAGAAGAAACTGTGTACAGCAGTTTGTGGTAAATCAGCAATATATTTATCCTTTATCCTTCAATTTTCCATGGCAAAACCTCTTAACTTTTTTACATTTGTATATTCTTGAAAACATTCAGCATGAGAAGGAACAGTTATATGTCACAAAGACGCATCAATTTATCTTGTTATCCTATTATAGTGTTTTCATGCCTGTCAGCAACTGATTTTTAGCATTACTCCTACTCATTTGGTGACTGGTATACTGATGAAAAGACCTGAATACACTTTGCATTTCCCGTGACAGAATGAATATCAGGAAAAGTATGATTTTTAAGGTATAGCAACAGATATTGCAAGGTATTTGTTTTTACCTGTATTTAAAACAATAACTCCTTTGAAAACAATGTGCATCTTGCCATTGCTCTTAACGGAGACAGAATTTCACCCTTTACATTATTGAATATGGCAAGTTTCTTGCTTTAATACCAGGGATCTTTATTTAACTTTCTTGGGCCCCAAAAATCTGTTATGCATTATTGTTTTAGTTGAGTAAACCATTCATCTTGTGCCAAAAGCAGGAGGAATGACTTTAGAAGTTTCTTTTTACAGCTTTAAATATTTTAGCACAACCACAGGAGAAGTAACAAATCTGCAGAAGGAGCCTAGCTGAACCTCAGAAAACTGATTCATGTGACACCACTTTTATGCCTCTCTTGCCCCTGAGATGGATACACAGCAGGGGAGTTCTGTGATCCCTCACCCCTACAAAATGAGGGGAAAATACACGCTTTCTTTTACAGGCAAAAGTTAAAGACTTCCATATTTTTCTTCTACAAAGACCTGTCAGGGATCTTGCTGAAAAAGCAAAGCAAAAACAAATGCATTTAAATTTCATAATTATGTAACTTAAGATTCAGTTTTGTTGAAAAATGTTTAGTTATGTTAACAGTGGAATTTCAAAACCACATTTATTACATTTAACCCTAATAATAAAATAGTTCCTCTCTTAACTGAAAAATGTAATTCTGTACTTGATCACTTGTTTTTCTCATTGAACTATGCCCAAACTAAAATAAAATTATTGTCATTGCGGTCATTGTGTTCCTCATATTCAGTAATTTTGCATTTTGTTACCATATTATGACATGTCTTCATCTAAAATGACCAAAAAAAGGAGAAAGAAGATGAGTAAATCTGGCTTGACCGAATTCAAACAACTACAGTTGGTTTTCAATCCATAATTCGTCTTGTTATTTAATCCAATGTTGTGATTAGCATCTGCATGCACATTTTCTTATTTAAAATGTGTTCCTCTTGTTACTGCATTCACGCTGCAAACCTTCCTGTGGCTATGACCCAAGAAGGGAAGCCACATTAGAGCCTGAAAGCAATACTTTTCAGGGCTTCCAGAACAAGGGCTGTTTCAGTGAATAGTGAGAGAGAATCATTCCTGGCCCATCACAAAGCAGTGCGGAGGCAGTTGCGGCTGTCACGGAAACTTTGCACCGGATTACAGGACAGAGGATGCTTTTTCTTATCCTGCAAGGCTGTTTGAAGGAAAGACATTTCTCGTGCTGAATAAATAGTAATTGCTGAACTAAGCAGTGACATTCATTAGTCAGTGGGAAAGAAGAAAGAAAAAATAGTCACTGCCTAATGGATTGAGTCAAAACCCAGCTATCCCAGATGCAAACCTGATGTAGCTGTGTAGGAGAGATGATACTTTTCCTTGGACTATCCAACAACAATCAGAAAAAGAAAAAAATCTCATTTTAAAAGAAAAGCTCCAAACTGGACATCTTTCTCTGTGAAAGGTTTATAAATGTAGGTTTTTCAGAGCTTTTTGTCCAGGGAACAGTGAATACAAATTTTTTAAATTAAATTTTTAAAAAATCTATGTGTCAGCAACTCTGCTTTTAAAGTCAGAAAAAATATAACACATACTGTTAGCAAAGTTCATGAAACTGTTTTTCTTCCTTTCTGTAGCACATGTCTCTGAATGCCTATATGATTGTGAGGAACAGATCTAACACACATTTTGTTTCTTCCCACACCTTCAGGCAGGGCTGTTCCTCCAGGAGGCAGTGCAACGTCTAGGGAAGGTAAAGAAATGTATAAGGGAGACTGTGAAGAGGATGAGCTATTTAGTTGAATAAATAATTACATAAAGTAGGACACAGGATAAAAGAGATTAATCTATTTAAGCATAGTTTGTAAAACAGAACTAGTTTATGTCCCTAGCTGAATTAATGATAATGTCCAGTGAATACCAAGGGAGCTAGACTGAGGCTACTGCTGTGGATGAACTAAAGGTCTGATTAAAAATCTGTTTTAAAGAAAAGAACAAGGGAAAGACTCCTGTTCACTTCAGCAGAGCTTGGATTAAGCCCCAGCTAAGTTGTCTCCATGTCCATACTTTATATAAAATTCCCATGTCTTCAGCTAGGGACGTTAAAGGGAGTAGGGCTTTTTCAGATTATGAAATGTGGAAGAACCTTTCCTGTGTTTACAAAATAACTCTTTTAATCATGCACATTGCAGAGTTATGCAGTATTTTACCATAACTACATGTTCTACGCATGCCTTAGTACGAATTTAAGCACTTCAGGCAAGAGTTCAACACAAATTGCTCACATAATGCAACATCAGATGGTATTTGAACACTCAATGAATCCCAAAGAATTGTGCTGGGCATTGCTTCAGTGGCAGGCAGCTGGGAAAGGGTCAGATAGATCCCCTTAGAAATATGTCCATTAGCTAAAAACTTAGTGGGGTGAAAAGCCTTGGGGTGTGAAATATTCCATGACCAAAACTGTAGATGGTTTCTCCATCCACATTTCAGGAAATGCAGTGCTTAGATAGCGAATATTAGGTCTGCTTATGTACACTAAATGTACACTTTGGGACAGTGAGATGTTACCAGTCAAGTCTGTCCTTGCCAATAGAAGAGGGTATTCCAGCATCTGAAATTTTTGCTGACTGGCACTTATAGTTCGGTGATGTACAGAGCTTGGAGATGAGTCAGGAAATGCCACATGGCTTTTTGCTATAGCAGGGCCAGAAGCAGCGGTTCAGAAGAAGGAAACTGGCAGAAAGGTTATGCAAAGAAAGATTCTAGTAGACTGGGAGGAGACCTGGTCCAAGGTCAGAAGGTTTCTCATGAATATTCCTGTGCTTTTGGTTAGTGCAGCAGATTTTTCTTTCCATTGCCCTCCAGAAGTATGCATTGTTCTTCAAAGGAATCACATATTTTATGCAAGGTGTTCAGAGGCCCAGGTTTGTTACAGTATCTTTTAGTAACTATGTTCTTTTTCTCCGCCCCCAAATAATTCTGCTCTCTTTCAGCCCAAATCCACGGTTTTTTTGCATGGAGCATCACTTTCTTTAATTATAGACAATGTATCTACTGAAGTGTTAAGAAGTCATATTTTGAATAGCCAACTAAAATGGTTACATTCTCCATGATATTTGCCTGTCTTGCCCTAAACAAGCAACCAGGTTTTCTTTAAGGTTTTGCATGTATGAGGATAACTGTTTCAACTCAGACTCTTGCCAAATGAACCATAGAAAGAAACCTCACAATTAATTGCGGTATATTCTTATTTTTGCAAGAAGAGAGTTTTAATCAGTGTGCTCATTTGCTCTTTAGATCTCAGGTTGGTAGCCTGCCAAAAAGCCCTGACTACCTTCACTCCTCTCTCTTCACAGACTCTCAGTGACACTTGCCACCTGAGTTCTGTTTGTCACTTGGAGCGAAGATGATAACTTAGTGAATTCTCAAATGTGAAATCAGTGTGTCAGATCTGAGTAATTTAGATGTGTCCAGAAAGCCTCAGGCTTAAAAAGTTCAATAAATTCTGACTTTTCAATAGCTATGCTAGACCCGCCTTTTGTTTCAACTTTGTCATCTCACCGAAGGAGAAGTATACTGTCATTTGTCTGTGATGACTGTAATTAATGCCTCAGCTCCCAAATTTGGTCTTTGGAGGGCTGCAACTGGATAATTCATTCGCTGTACTGCACTAAGAAAATAATGTATCTACTTGTCCAAAATGACAGTACAGCTCGTGTATGCTGTCAGACATTTGTTTGTATTCACTCAGGTGAATTTTTAGGTTGATCTTTGTCTAAGCAACTTGTTAAGTGATTAATCTTATTTTTCCTGGTTGCTAACACGTATGCCCTACCCATTTTTTTCTTAAAACTTTTCCATCTTATAAATGACATGATTGATTTGTGGCTTTTGGGAGAAGTAAGTACAAAGTCACAACTAGGAGTCTTCTTTCTTTTTTTTTTTAAAAAAAAAACATTTTCTACAAACAAATAATGTATAAAAGTCTGCTACTGGCTAACCTATTCCCTGAAATGTATAATGATCTATGAAACAAAAAGAGTTCATAAATGGGAGAGACCATCTCTACAGAAATTACCACCTTTGAGATATCATTCTGACTCATCAGATATTTGAACAACAGTGCTTATATAAATATATATTTCTTCTTCGCATTGACAGTTAACAATGCAGCAGATGACTGTTGTAAACTTATTACTGTGTATAATACCAATGGTAAGCAATTAGCAATACTTGTATAATAACATTATCACTGGAAAAGGGATTCTAGACTTAATGACTATTTCAGCACTTCTGCATCAGCAATCACTGTGGTAAGGGCTTTATGTGAGAAACTGGCAGATGGCATCATGAAACGCATCTCTTCTGCTGTTGGGTTTGTATAATGTCCTACTCATCTGTTTCCACTGGGTGCATAATTTGCTGTTCATCCATTTGATATCTGGCTTCCCATTTGACCCTTTCAAACGTGTCAGTGACACAGCAAAAATAATTGATACCTTGGGAGTGAAGAAAAAAAAAAAGCAGGAGAAGTTAGAACTGTTGGAGAGAGGAGGGATCCTTAGAGAGCTGCTCTGAGAGGAACAGTGTTGCAGGAGCGCAGCCTGTCAAGCCATGCAGCAGAAACTATAAGGCTTTTCAAAAGAAGGTTAAGGAGTGAGCAGGATGCTGCAGTGCTTTAATAACCTAATTGTACCTGTTCCTGAAACAGCTGATTAAGCTGTATGCCCAGCAAAATGGTTATTGAATCATTAGTTCCACAGTAGTGCCGGATTTCAAAACAAAACAAAACAACTGCCTCCAAAGAAACCCACAGCAAACAAGGGTATTGGTCAGGATGCAGAAAGAAAAGCAATGGATATTTGAGCACAGTGAGACCACCTTATTATTAACCCATAAAATTCACATCATGTAGACTAAGAAAAGACTTGCAGAATTAGAACAGATGAGTGTGCTGCCGTTACTACTCTCTTCAAATGTTTACTAAGTTAAAATAATTGGTATCTAAAATGACCAGATGACAATATTTGTAAAAATTAACTATACACAACTACTGCAAGAATATCTAATAAAAGAGAGTGTGATCTATGAATGTAGGCATGTATGACACCTGATCTAAAGTTATGCAACCAGTATTATGCATTATTAGGCATTATCATATGTTACCTGTTGGAGGCATTAGTTTCAATGTTTCTCCAGGAAATGCCTTATTGTTTTTTAATACCAAGGAAGATGCAGGGATGTAAATCTGAACTAAAAGAAAGGGAAAATAAAATGCGATGAATTGTGAAGCGCATGTTCTCTGTCATTCTTAATAAAAATATTCAGTGAAGCAACAACTGAGGTGAAGAGAAATAGAACAAGTAGTGGGTGTCACAATACCTTACTTCAAGTGTTTAATATAGGCATCTACATATGAGCTAGTCAGCTAAACACCTATTATGGTACAGAAGAGAAATAAGCACTTCTAGAGCAGCTTTCATCTCATCCTAATTTAGATCTGTGCATTCTAGTTGTTTATAGAGGTGAGAAATGAATCCCGCCCTTGATAGTTATCTTTTATGTATTTGCAGCATCTTATTTACTGTATTTGATTCAACAAGTTTTATGTACCACACAAACAAGTTAGAAATAATTCTACTCACTTTGATTTCAGTAACCATAAAAGCATTACTACTAAGTTCAGTGCATGTGCCGAACAAAGGGACAACAGAAGGGAGAAGGTATGTAAGAAGAAATGTATTTACAACAGGACAGCTCAAATGGTTGATCTGCATGGAATGGAAAGCAAGACATTTTCAAGGACAGCCAGTTATCCAGAGAAGGAGCAAGGCCATGAAGACTAAGAGAGAGAAATACAAATTATGGAGAGCTAGGAACACAATTTAAAAATGACCTGCCAAATTTTAATCTTGAGCTTGCTGGTTCAAAAATGCCACTATTTTAATTGTACTAAGCAGTGAACTGTATAGGAATATAAAGTAGTTTTCCATCACTTGAGCCAAAACCAAGTATAAATAAACTCAGTGACATTTATTTGTTTAAAATGATCTATTGCCATGACATCAAACTTCATTTATTAAGTCCCTGTTGTCCAGATGATGTCACCAGTCAGTGCTATCTGTAATGTTTAACATTACTCTGTAATTTTCTTCTCTGGTTAACCAAAGAGTGCATTCTAGAGTTATCATTATTATGCACATTATGCAGCTTACTGAGACCAGTACAGATAGCAGCAAATGTCTCTTAATTCAGAGTAGTTCTTCTGCTGTAAAAGCTGTGTGAAAGTATTCTAAAAAATTGCTATGTAAAATTAGAACTAGTTTATTCAACTGAGCCGACAATGTGTATTCATATTTGTAACTTCATTAGCACCAGAAATAAGTATTGTACTCCTTTCTTGGGTCTTGTGTGCATTTGTGAATCAATATAACTGTGGGGATGTAAGCTAGATTCTATTCCAACTTTTATGTCATTAATAGAAGAAATGACTTAATCGAACTTCAGCCATCTAATAGTTAGACATCCAGACAGTTTAATTCAAGGCAATATTAGACATCCAGACTGTTTCAATAACCATCAAACATCTCAGCTTTCTTATCCTAGCTGCTTCAAATACCTGTCCTGAGATTAAAGAATGATCCTCTGGAGGTTTCCACTGCTATTAAAGCTAGATTGGACAACAAGCTTTGACTAACCTTTAAAGGGTTGAAATTGAGTGAGAGGAGTCTCTCTTAGGTCACCATCCCATGAGCTGTTCCACAATGGTTTATCACTGTGCCTATTTCAAGCCACTGGGGAGATGGGCTGTAGGTTGTGTCTTTAAAGGCTTAGAGTCCAAACTCATCGCAAGACCAGTATATATGAATTACATGGCAAAAAAAGAACCAGTTTGACATGCTGGCATTTGAACTGATTGAGTAAATTTGGCATTAAATAAAAAAAGGCTCCAGGTTTTTGTTTGGAAACTGCAAATCCACAATACATTTTTGTACAAACATTGTTTAAAGTAGTAGCTCAGAAGACGTGTTTTGTGGACTAAAATTGTTTTTAAAAAATAAGCACAATGAACTCTAAGCAAAACTCTTGGTTTTCCAATTTGAGCAGGCCAAAAGAGTTCTTACCTTTGCAACAGAGATGGAAGAGTCATATAACGAGACAGATATGTTTGTGTGTATATCAACACTTGGCCATCCTCATTGAGGTATCCGACACTGCTATTCCATTTTGCAACTAATGATCCTCTTCTAGAAACATGCCCTCCCAGAGAAGGATGACATCTGGCTCCAGAGGCAAGTTGGAAATCTGGCATCTTAAAGTCATGAGATCATCACAGCGTGCCTGATGCCTGTTATAGATACAGGGGATCAGCAGCCACATAGGCGACAAGCATAATATTGTTGCCTCACCAGAAAACATGGTGCTAATTACAGTAATTTCAAGGAGGAAATTTTTTAACTCAGGAAGAGTTAAAAAGTTTACTGCAAAGTGATTTAATGCCCAGCAATTTCCTCAAGATCGGGCATTTTGATGCTTAACGAGAGAAAACACTGGATGTAAGTAACCCCGGCTGCTTGTCAGTAAGAACTGTGCTAGGGCAATATATTTTTTTAAGACAATAAAGCTTATGTTGTTTTTATGGTAGCTTATACTGCAGATATGACAATGTTTCTTTATTTCAGCTCTAAGGACTCTGTAGCTCAGTAAAAGCTTTCTGCATCCTTAGTTGCAGGTTAATTTATATTTCAAAATGCAACTGTGGATTCATGAAATACTTAAATCATCTGCAGTGGAGCAAGAACAAGTTTTGCTGTCTCTGCTGGATGCCTTTGGAGAGTACTGCTGGTACTCAAATAGCACAATTATTCTCACGGAGATTTCTTTGGGTAGGCAAAGAGCTCTTATGATGACACCTGAACACTTCCACCATCACTCTGCTCCTCCCAGCTCCCAATGCTCACCTCATCACCATATCATCATTAACAGCTTTATCACCATCTCTAATAGTCACCAAAATGAGTATTTCAGGTAGGTTCTTGGCCTGCTGTTTGCACATGGTTGGCTGCATAAGCACCAAGACCACCAATGAAACACACACATTTTTGAGGGCTGGAATGGCTGAGGACCAAAGACTTGAGGTTCTCCACACACATGCAGTGGCTTGCCCTGTAGTAATGGTAACAAGTTGATTGTCCCTATCCTGCCCGCCATCCCCTGTGGCACCCTGATGTCTGTTTCCAAAAACAACAACAAACAGATAGTACCTTCCACTGGCTGCTGCTTAGCATAAACTAGAAAATAGCACCTGGGAAAAATCACATTTTTAACCTCACAATCTTGTTCCCTAGGCTGATGTCACGCTGTGCTGCTGTAAGGTTTTTGTTAGGACAATAAAGTAGCAACCATCAGCTCTTTTCAAAATAAGGCTTCAGACTGCCAGAGTGGTTGCAGTAATTACATTTTCCGATGTAAACTCAAAAACTGATGCTAACATTTGGGCTCAAGGTCCCTGCAGAAGTGGGTTTCACAACATGGGAGGGATCTGCAGACCTCAGGGAACCTGAAGGAACTGCTTTTCTTTACATTATCTGAGATATTTATCAGTAGGATTTCGTGTTTCTAATTCATTGCTTCACAGCAGTAGCTTTTCAGGGTGAAAATGGTGTTTGGAAAATTACTATTACCTTTAAGTCATTGAGTTGGCTTCTGTGAACTGAAACTTGCCAAAATCAAAGACTGACCCAGCTGGGAGAAGTGACAGTTTACTAATGGTTGGTATGTGTACCTTAATTCTCCTATCCAGTCACCTAATCTTTTCCTCTTTCTTTCCAGGGAGTGCTGTTGTTACCCATCATAAGTACCAATATTTTTTTCTTATTTTCATTTGTCTTTTTAGTCATGTCTACAGCTTTCTTTATTTTTATTTTTGGCAGCAGACACTTCAGAGACCGAGTTGTTTAAAAAAACCTGTTTTCTTCACAGTTGCTAGACTTCACTGTAACATGCCTGTGGCTCTTTGGTTTTTTATTTTAAAATTATTTTCTATCACATTGTGTGAAACATGAGTTATTTCTAGCTCTTCCTGCCACGTAGATGAAAGTTTAGGAAATGTGATTTTTTTTTCAGACAAGATATTGTTGTTCGTTACAATAAGGCCTAACACCAACAAGATTAGTTTTCTGTTTTGGTTATAAATTCACATCAATTTCTCTCAGCTACTGCGTCTGAGGACTGGGACAGGGCTTGGTTGAGGACAACACATCTGATGTGGGAGTTGTCTGGGCTTAACATCAGGCTGAGTCTCAGCTGGCAGCACAGCCGGTACAAGGGTAAGGGAGACATCCCCTCTGGCAAATAGCAATTCTCCAAGAAATGATGAGCCAGCAAAGTTATCTCATTTCTGTTCCTGTTGAAGGGCAGTAAAACAGCATGACACAATGTGGCAGAGCTTTGCCAATCCACCCCTGTTGCAGGCCCCCTGTGTAAGCTGTATTTGCTGTATAAGAGCAGTAAAAAAGTGACATTAGCAGATGCTTGGGCATCATCCTTCCTTCACGGATCTCCGTATCCCTGGTCCCGTCATTTACATACAAGGCTTGCGGAGAGCCCAGCTGAGATCTAATGCAGCCCAGTCTGTCTTTGCATAATGCGTGGCCTTTATTTACACGCACAAAAAATACCCTTCATGTTTCATGCTGACATTAGCTCTGGCCTTCATTGAAAATGTCCTAAGTAAATTAAATCTCAAACAAGCTGTCTGCTGAGTCTGAGGGAGCACTTTGGTCATGCACATCAAATGCCATCAGGCTGTACAGTCACAAGTACTGGTAAGAAGCAGAACATCTGCCTGTCTTATAGACCTCAACTCTCAGAGCCTGTGAGTTACATTTTCCTTTTGCCTCTATCAGTTAGCTGTTTTTAGGCTGTCCTTCCAAGGCTGGTGCGATAACCTCTGTCTCTATGCCTCTTTCAAATAATGGCAGTGATTATGTGTGAAAGTGGTACTTGCAGTCCCTTCTGTATAGGCAGTGTCAGCTGAAGTGGTCTCTAATGTGAGTAACTCTCCTGCGCCTTCTTCCGTCGCAAATTGTGTAAATTCGCCTTCTTAGGGCAGGATCTAAGTTGCAACAACGATATTGGCCAATAACCTCTTGCAGGACACTTCAGAATCAGGTCACTCTGGCATTTCCCCTGGGTCATTAGGGTCCTAGCTTGGAGCCTGCTGGCTGTTGTGAATCCCAATACACTTGTCCTATGTGCCTAATAGCAAGGAGTTTATCTGCCTGAAAAAGTCTTACAAGTTCGATTCCTTGAATTGGCTATCTTAGTCTTAGGCATTATTTAGGCACAACTCTCAAGTCTTTTTCCTAAAGCTGACCCTTGTTACTTTGTTAATTACGAAGACCGTCTGGAAATACCTTTTCTTTCACAGTACTTTTCCTGAAGCAGGTAGGCCATGAAGAATAAATCCCACCCGGGACTGTGCCTGTCCTTCTGACACCGCGTGGGATTTAACAAATTGAGCTATCTACAGTACATCTGTTTAGATCTGAGCTTGTTTTTTAGATACCTTTTGTACTTAGCAGAGAAAAACAGGCATTCCTGGGCAGTGATTCATCTCTAAGTATAAAACAGGTCAGATGAATTACATTCTTGGATTGGGGTGAAATGAACTCAAATGAACTTCAGAGACTATTTCAAGGGCCTGATGCCAAATTTGGATGATGCAAATGTCACATGAGTTTCTGCCCCTAGTAAGTGAAAAGACATAGTCACTTCTTAATTACTCTGAGGAGTGACTCACAAAGTGTAATAAAGAAATGGGCAGGGAGCTGCCGTCCAGTCAATAAAACACCAAAAACTGCAGGGAATTGGGTGGAGCGTAGTCTGTCTTTACTTGCAAATGACATATGCGTCAGACGGAGGTACCTGAGAGGGGACCTCCTGCTCCGTGATGGGTCGCTGCAGCTGGGGCAGAGGATGGCAACAGCAGGTTGGAGAAAGCAGCATCCTCGATAACTGACAGTCTCAGCTGAACTCCAGAGATAAAGCTGCGCCTTCCCACCCTTACAAGAGGGGACAAGGTGTCTTAGCTGCGTAGAAGAGGCATATGTTCTCCTTAAAACAAAATTGTGAAATGGGCATAGCAGTTTATTCTTAAAAATGTTGTATATCTGTTTCCTCTGTGTAAACAGCTTTATTCTGTAGAAGAGGAAAGGGAAAGTATTTCCTTTATCCCTGGGGGAAATGGTGTCCTACTTCTATCTAATGGCATCCTCAGAAATGCGTGCAATAAAAATAAGCATTCTGAGGAAGAGATAGAGATTTTCAGGGCTCTGTTTTGAATGTCTGAATTTCTACATGTTAAACGAAAAGATTATCAGAAAGTACTCTGCAGTTGCCTTCATTAAATAGGTCCCTTCCTCTCAACCTATAAAGTCAATCATTAATCATTGTGAATATCTCAGTCCTGATTCTCCAGTAATCGCCTTGGTGCTGCTGCTTTTTTCTGGAACTGGGGGACAGTGATACACACAGCAGAACTGCACTGTGTCAGAGTACTAACGAGACGAAGGTAACGAGATTTGCCATAAGTTAAGAGAGTCCCCACTGACTGGTTATTTTTCAACGAGCTTAATCCATTACTGTTTTCTTTAGAAAACAAAAATCACTCTTTTTTGCCTCAGCAACTTATTCTAATAAGTTATTCTCTAGACTAGACCTTTTGTGAAAGTGCCTCCTTACGATCTTTACATGTAGTACGTTTGCATCATCCTACACCCACTGAGACAGTAATAGTATCTTTGGTTGACATTTGTGTCGTGTAAGATTTTGCTGACTTCTTTGACATCGGTCTCTTTGCTTTGCTCACGAATGTTTGATTTTTAACATGTCTTCCTAATTATGCCTGACCTTTCCAAATGCTTGTTTGTACCTTTCCCCTGTTAATTTTTAGAACAATTTCTACATAAGTCAACCAGGTCCACTGCTAGAGGTCTGATCCTGCAAGTCTCAGGTCTTGGAGAACTGGGCCCTTTAGACACCTGCAAGTTACAATCTGTTTTGTTTCTTTATTTATGTGTTGTGGTCCCTGAGTAACGAGGTTGGGCTGGGCCAGCTGCACAAGTAAAGCATCCCACCATAACTTTGGCAGTTTCTCATGTGCACTCTTGACCATCGTTAACAGCTACCAGACATCCCTTAGTTTATACGCAGCATCGTCAAGTTGCCTTGCTCAAATAAATTCAGAAGCTCTATTAGATTTACCATTACACCGTGCTTTATTTCACAGAAGCCTATATTAGCTGCAGTTTTACTTTCATTTTTCCCCCTGTGATAACAGCAGGGCCTGTTACATGTTTTCCAAGTGTTACATTTTCCTTGATGAGTTTTATCTCTTTTTGAACAAATAATATTGCGACTAGAGAGCTGTAATAGCCTGAACTATAAATACACAATAATATCACCTGAAATTTTCATGTTTGAGATTGGGTGATACAAAACTCCATTCTAGCTTTTTTTTTTTTTCCCAACAGTAAATGTCACAAGAGAAGGTCTTTCAAAAAAAAAAAAAAAAATTTGTGAGGATTTTTTGTTGAATTAGAGCTTTATTTTTGTTTTATATGTTTGGTTTATACTCTTTTATTTGAGAGAATAGGAACATTTCATGATGTTCCTGGTCCAAAAGCCTCATGTTAATAGTTTCCAAAGAAGGAATTTTTCTGCCTGTTTCAATGTTTCTGTGGATTTTCAAACCAGAGCACTGTTTAAATTACATTAGCCAAATGATCCCAGATAGACAGTGATACATTAACAGATTACAGATATATGCACTTAGAAAGTGAGGCACACAGAACTGAAATGTTAAAAGATTTACTTTTATTTAAACAACTGCTTCATGAGAGATAATCTTTGACAAAAGTGGGGGTTTTTTACATGGATACCTCCAATGTCCTAAAAATCTTTGGATCAAAAGCCTCCATGCTATCTTAATTTTGTCAAAAAATCCGATATCATCAGGCCTTCAGAGACCTCTCAGGAGATGATGGTCATTGAAGTAGTGTTAGAGAAGATGAGAGAAATTATTCAAGTATGATATTATCAAGAATACCATTGTTTTATAAGGAATCTAGTCTCCTCACTACCTGAACAATTTGCAGAGGTGGCTGTACTAATTACTAGAACTGTATGAATGTCTAGAAATAGAGTAGGTCAAAGAGTCTTCCTTGAATAAGCAACTGGACTGACTGCCAACTTGGTAAATTACTTTACTGAAATGTCAATGAATTATTCAACAAAATTCCTTTTTTGTCATCTCTTTGTGGCTCTTCTTCTCCTTTCCCCTGACAATAAGCAAACACACAAGTTCCTGAAGACATTAGATTATTTATACTGCAGCAGTCTCTAGGAAGAAAAGGTTTTCTATATATTTCTTTTATTGACAAATACAAGAAAACATATAGTCACTGTCCACAAAACGGTTCATGTTCATATTCACTCACTATAGTTAGCATGCAACAGGGGACAAAGGAATAAGAATTGACATAATATAGCAATGAGGTGCTGAGGGTTGAAAAGCAGAATTCCAGCTAAATGGGCCAGGGATCTAGGCCTGATCATGAGGCTGGGCATTTAAAGGAGGATAAAGTGAAATACCTATTTTATGAGAAATCTTGTTTCTGCACGATTTGAGAGAGCATGGCTAAGGAGACTTTTCTGTGAGTAGGAGATGCTACCCAGAATCTTGTGAAGTCTCTTAGAGATACAATCAAAGGAGGACATGTTCTTCTCCACAGAGAAATTAAAAATAAATTTATACATCTCAGACCCTACAACTGAAGACTTGAAAGAAAAAACAGAGTGCAAATATTCTGCCTGAACCAGACCTGGACTTTAATACTAAACACCAAGGAGCTGTGGGGATTTGTAAGTTCAGAAAATAAATGTCTAATCATCATCTGGGCAGGGAGTAGATGAGAGGAAGGAAGACTGTAATACATGAGAAAGGAGAATATAATTTGGGATTAAGGAGAAGAAAAATATTGCATTCTTTAAAGGTAGAGCTGCAAAACTGTTAGTAGATTAAATGGAAATAGACTAGTCAAATTAAGTATTTCAATCATGATATTTTATTAATATAATAAATTACTTATTTAAACATAAGTTTTCATTGTTCCTTATTTGTATAGCAGGTATGGTATGTGTGGTCTTCTGAGACTACCAAAAAGACATTGCTATGCCTGGGAATATAAAATTTCTACCCTGACATTACAACCAGATCTAAGCCCAAAAGTCTTTAAATGAAAATATTAAACAGATCTTTTCTTGTAAAAGATTATCTGTGGTAGCCTGAGTCAGGGCTCAAGATCTTACTAGGCAAAAGATACATATAAAGAAAAGAGCATTAAGATCATTTAGCAAACTGTGACATTTAATAGGCATTTTCTTAAAACCCCTCTTTGTCTTTGCCATTTTGAAAAAGTCTATTACTTTTGTATTAATATTCACATTCTTGTAAGAAAAGCTGGCTTTCAAGCACCAATATTTGAATAAAAGGAGATTTACTTCATTCTTTTCCTGATATATTCACCTTCTGTGGTTTTGGATCTGTGGTTTTGGAAGAAAACTAAATAAAAATCACATATGAAGTGTGACTTTATTATGATCCATCAATAAAAACAATGTCTAGATTATTTTACCACCCTGGAAATGCTATCTTATTGTTGTGCTTTGTTTGCTGAATTATACAGGAATTATCAGGAATAGTTATTACTTCTGCTTTGCCCCTTATATTAATGCTATATTTCAGTGTATTTCTTTGACAGACTCAATAAGACACAAGGGCAGGCTGGAGAGCAGTGCATATTCTCCCGCATTTTAATGTTGTGAATACATAGCAAATGCTTCACTGCCAGTTAGAACTGACAAAAAAGAAAAGATTTCACAGTTTTAAAAACCTGACTTTCTCTTACTGTGCCTTGGCTAGGATAATATCTTGTCATAAATATAGAGCAATGATTAAATTAATCTTTTATTTCTTCACAGCCTCTTGCAAAGTTTCTCACTTTTCAGGTTTGAAGTGGAACGTTTTAATACTTGAAGTATTTTGCCATTGCAAACTTACCCATACTGTTCCTCTGAAGGCTTTGGAGAGCTCAGTTTTGCAAAGGAATTGTCAGCGTGGGTTAATGGCACCACCTTTAGTCATTATCTTGTTTTAATTTGAGCAGAATTGCACTTTATAGGAGAGTTGCATTTCCTGAGAGATTTTTCAGACTTTGTTCCTTGAATGAGACAAAAATTTTCTCTCATTCTGCATTGCAAGGAATTCATTGTCCTCAACAAGCTTTATGTTTGTTCAAGCAGAACCCCCACAATATCATTTCTGTGATAATGTAGCACTTTTCAGCTCAATGTATCCGTTTGCAATATTTATGTTGTACTTAAATATTGCATCTCTTATCATGAGGAAAATCTTATGGTTTCTTTTACTTATGACACAGTAAACCAGGAAGTTTCCATTTAAGACAGAAACTGCAACCCGGTTAGTCCTGTACCCCTCAAAACAGAGACATATCTAATTCTAAGTGACATAAAATCTGAATGAAGTAATAAACCAGACATAAACATTAGCAAAACAGATAGGAATCATATTAGTCAGCTAAGCATGTCCCCAGTTACAAGATAAGAACCAAAGGTCAAGGTGAGTTTTTTTGCTGAATGTGCATAGAATATAATTGTTCCGTTTAAAAAAGAAACATTGTAGAGACATACATTTTGATGTTCAACCTTGTAAAATAGTTATATTTATCACTTTCCTGCACTCCTGGCTCACACGAGCATGGTGTTCACAGCAATAGTCTCAGAAGAGCATCAATGAAACTTTGTGGAGACCTTGCTGTATTAGTGTTATAATGTGAGATATATGAATATGCATTGGCAACATTATTGCAATTGAAGGTTGTTGAGACTTCTGCTACAGAGGCATTAGAAGGTCAATTGTGAGATTTAGATCAGTGTAATGCTTTGAATTCAAGGCTACAGAGACCACTTGAGGGTTTCCATTATGATACTTTTATGAGGCGATTAGGCTAGGAAAATTATTCCATTTCAAACCTGAACCATTAGAATAATCATTATACATTACGGGACATTACGCTATATTCTGGCAGTGTGATTATTTCATCATTGTATTCACAGTGAAATAAAATGAATGGCAAATTAGAAACTCTAAGCATGACTTTTGAATGCATTACAGGCAAAGATAAAAAACCAAATGACAGTACATTGCTTAGTATCTCAGGAATCAGAAGATATGTTAGATGGTTAAAAGAAAGAATCAGAGGAAGAGAACATCCTTTGCAAGAGCTGAATAAAGAAATGGGTGATCATGGAATGAGACAGAAAAAACATCATCATTGATAAGAACCAGAACTGAGAAGCAGGAAATCACAGAACTGGCAAGTGTCTCAAAAATCTTCTGATCCCAACTTCATGCCTGAAAACAAGATTTATGACCCTCCTAACAGATATTTGTCTTACTGCTTCTTAAAGACATCTATTAGAAAAGACTGCATAATCTCCCCAGATAATCAGCTCCAGAGCTCCACTATTTTCATCAGTTTTGCTAATATCTAAACAGAATCTTTTTGTCTGTTATTTAAGCTGGACAAATGCTAATTTTTCTGCACAGAAAAGAATGACTAGTTTAACTGTTGAAATAGATTTTGACCAAAAGTTTAGATTATTTAAAATACATTCCATGTGTACATCAACATGGCTTTGAAATGGAGTTGGGGTTGGGGGTGGAAATGATATCTCTGATATTTTCAGATTTAAGCAAAATGCTCTCTTATTTGAGATTTTTTTTCCAGTCTGGAACCTTTTCAATTTTCATTGGTATGACTCTTCAAGAAAAATTTGAAATTGCACATGACATTGTACACACCTTACTATCTAACCACATATTTGTTCCAGCCACTGTAAACAGTATTGGACTGCCACAAGCCTGTTTTTGGAAACAAGTGTTATACTTTATATATCTCATCCTGCTTTGTGTAATTTTGCATGCTTTGGAAAGGAAGTGATTTTTTAGGTGACAAATTTACAGCTGGGAAATACATACTTGTTACAAAAGTCCAGGAAATGTCTCTAAAATTTCAGTGGAAGCTAACAAAACTATGTGAGTGAACAGTGTACAACACGTCAAAGCTGACAATAAGTGTTGGCAGTGTTCATTTGAATTGCTCATACACATCATCTCATCCAAAATTAATTGCAGCCACACCGAGGAAAGACTTGATGTCATTGTGGAGAGCTCAATAAACTGTTTAACGTGCACCATCCACTAAGAAAGCAAAGAAATTGTGAGAATACCTAAAAGATAAAATGGAATGGAAAATAGTGAAAATTTCACTGTCTTGATAAAAACAAATGCATGAATCATACAGATCTTGAGTCTACTCCCCCCAAAAATGGATCAGTCAGAAAAAGGACAGCAAAGATGAGTATTAAGAACATGTATTAAAAGATGCCAAAAAGAGAACTTGCACTGGAGAATAGATGCACAAAAGAAACCATGAAAGAAATAATCAAAGCAAAGAATTGTGCTGAAAGGGTAAATAAGAAAACCCTGCTTGCTCTTTCCTTATGTAAAAAAGGAAAAAAGTGCCAGCGAAAGAATGATTCAAAGCACAGCCATACCTTGTCAAGACAAATCCATGATATTCCCTGGCTATGTCCAAAAGACAGGACACAGCAACTTTTCCGAGCTTCCAGGAAAGGAACGTGTAGCCTGCACAGGTCCCACCTGCACAGTGCAAGAAGACTACAGATTTCCTCTTTGTCTCCCTACTTTCCAGAAGAAAAGAAGCCTGTTAAGTAGGTCAAAATCCATCCATCTTGCCCAGGGACCTCAGTGGCAGATCAGTTAGTGGTGAGCAGTTGCCTTACTATCTGCCAGTAAGTAGAGCTAGTCATAGATACTGCGACAACGTAACATTGATAGCAAAACAATAAGAGAATACGAAGTGAGGAAAAACACACATGTAGATAATGACAACATTCAGACTACTATTACTGTTAGGAAGGAGACAAACCTCACTTTTTGGAGAATTAACTAGCATGACTGTATGATTTTACTATGTATTAATACGTAAATATTTTCTTGGCATATTCTTTAGGCTATCTGTTCCAGACCATTGTAAAAAAACAGAGATATTAGCAAAGGGATCACTTGTTGACTGTATTATGAAAAACTTAAAGTTGGATTAATGAAATGGTAAGAATCATTGTTTTAAATGTCCAGGTAATATGAACTTCAGAGAGCTATTTACCCTGCCAATCTGTTGTTTAATTTTGTTTTTTGTATTTTGATCACATTCATTTCATACCTGTCTAGTGACTGATGTGGAAATGTTTGCTTAACAATCAGTGTTGCAGATGGTGCCATGCCTGGAGACGGAACCATGTATGGAAATTTCATTATAACTGAAGAAATGAAACTGACGATTTAGATTATGCTATTACGAAAAAAATTAAGTTTCATGTGATGTTAAAATGCTGGCACAGTGACAAAACCATAAAAGCAAGGGAATGCTGTGATAAGGCTTTCAGAAACTGCATTACTCTTCTCCCTGAAACTAGCAGCAGGCATGGCCCACTGCGCTCTTGGAGGAGTTCATTCATCTCTATGGATATTGCATTTCCCCAAAACACCTAGACAGCAAACGGCTTTAACAAGTATCTTTCATTCATTGTTGTCACTGCCTTGTGACACATAAAAGAAATGAAAAGTTGAAACTTCAGTGTCTTGTATAACAGCACTGCCAATTTCTGCCTAACTGTGATGAGGAAACTTTCACCGTGGCTAGTGCAGACAAATCCATTTTTCTCCTGGTGTGCTTAATTCAGAGAACTTTACAGCTTCCTCGATCACCTACTAATTTGTTACTTTTGAGGCATTTTAGGGATAGCCATATTTTCATAGAATCATAGAACGGTTAGAGTTGGAAGGGACCTTAAAGATCATCTAGTTCCAACCCCCCTGCCATGGGCAGGGACACCTCCCACTGGACCAGATTGCTCAAAGTCTCATCCAACCTGACCTTGAACACTTCCAGGGATGGGACATCCACAGCTTCCCTGGGCAACCCGTTCCAGTGCCTCACCACCCTCATCGTAAAAAAATTCTTTCTAATATCTAATCTAAATCTACCCTCTTTCAGTTTACAACCATTATGTCTCATCCTGTTGCTACACTCCCTGATAAAGAGTCTCTCCCCATCTTTTCTGTAGGACCCCTTCAAGTACTGGAAGGCTGCTATGAGGTTTTCCTGGAGCCTTCTCTTCTTCAGGCTGAACAACCCCAAGTCTCTCAGCCTGCTCTCATAGGAGAGGTGCTCCAGCCCTCTCATCATTTTTATGGCCCTCTTCTGGTAACTCAGTCCAACAGGCCCATGTCTTTCCTGTGCTGAGGGCTCCAGAGCTGGACACAGTACTCCAGGTAGGGTCTCACCAGAGCAGAGTAGAGGGGCAGAATCACCTCCCTTGACCTGCCGGCCACGCTTCTTTTGATGCAGCCCGGGATACAGTTGACTTTCTGGGCCACAAGTGAACATTGCTGGGTCATATTGAGCTTCTCATCAACCAATACCTCCATGTCCTTCTCCTCAGCACTGCTCTCAATATTTTGTTAGGAAACATCATAGAATCATAGAATGGTTTAGGTTGGAAGGGACCTTAAAGATCATCTAGTTCCAACCCTCCTGCTATGCACAGGGACACCTTCCACTAGACCAGGTTGCTTAGAGCCCCATCCAACCTGGTCTTGAACACTTCCAGGGATGGGGCATCCACAATGTCTCTGGGTAATCTGTTCCAGTGCCTCACTACCCTCATAGTGGAAAATTTCTTCCTGAGATCTAATCTAAATCTACCCTCTTCCAGTTTGAAGCCATTACCCCTCGTCCTACCACTACATGCCCTTGTAAAAAGTCCCTCTCCAGCTTTCTTGTAGGTCCCTTTCAGATACTGGAAAGCTGCTATAAGGTCTCCCTGGGAACCTTCTCTTCTCCAGGCTGATAATATGATAATATCAAGATATGATTGTCATACTTAACTTTGCCATTAATCTGACACAGAGTTTTGCAATACCTGTTGTTCCTATGCATGACAAAGCATGTGGCAATGCACATCTCCAAGTCTGCAGTCTGACTTGCTGTTTTATGACTAGCTTCCCAGACCTCTCTTCATGGGTTGGCAGAAGATGTTCAGCACAGTAGACAGATTTCCTCCAGCTAACACCAGCCACACGCGCTTTCCCTGCACCCGGTGCTGCTAATGTGTTTCCCATGAAACAACTGTGCAAAGAGGAATTGTCTCTGTTGATCTGCACATCTGCAGGCTGAGGAAAGCTTGAATCCCGCACAGTACTTCCTGCTTGCTCCCACAAATAGTCACAATAGGAGGGACAAAAGGTTCTGTGCTTGTCTGGAAGAATTTAAAATAACAGGCTGCGTACTCTTAATTGAGCAATATGCTTCAATGGACTTGTATAAAAGTTCTTTTTCTAAAAAGGAAGCTGGTTTATCTCCTACATTTTCGAATGTTACATAATGTCTGACATTGCTTGAAGTAGGTTTCATTAGTGAAATGTGTAAAGATCATCATATTTCCATTGGGAAGTTTCAACTCTGTCTTGCAAGTTGTCTAATTCTTAAAATAAGCTTCTTGTTCATAGTTGTGGTACTTAGATTGAGTAATTAATTTACATCCCAAAATACACCGTAGCAATAATTTAGGGTATTTCTGGCGTTAGGGACCTGTGTGCTAATTGTAGAAACAAATTTATTCACAGTAAATTAAGACAAACAGGAAGGCCTTCAGCTGAAATACTGTGGAGAATGTTTGCTAAAGCTGAAATAGATTAAAAAGCTTCAGTAAGACTTTGTACTAGCAACCTAAATGAAACACGTTTCAGAATTTAAACATAAATAGATATTTCAGTTTTTAAAATACCCAGGGAGTATTAACTGAGAGTCATGCATGCTAAATCTTTAAGAAATGCTACTGCTTTAAATGTTTTAAGCTTTACTGGCACAACTGCAGAGTGTATTTCTACTTAACAGAGAACACAAAAGTCTACTAAGATGTTTAAGTATATATTTTCATAACCCATGAAAGAGCATCTGCTTGTGCTTCATTTTGTACAGGTGCATCTCTAGGTTTAACTTTGATCTTTTGGATGATCATTATATTTTGATTCACTGTTACAGAGCTGTAGTTAAAACAGAGGTAATGCTTATAATAGAAAACGCTCTTAGATACCGCTGTGTGTATATAATGTTTTTCTATAGCATCCAACTTCCATTGCAAAATGTGGAAATTAGATAAACACATAATAAGAAAAGTATTAATACCTGGTGTCTCATCCGTCGATGAATGGCAGATGTAGAGATTTAAATATTTTGATAATACTCTGATAACTATTGTTAGTATTGCATTTGTTCAGCAACTATTACTTTTCATTGGACAGAAAGCAATTCTGAATGTAATGAGATCAGTCTGTTAATTTGGGTTGTATTTTCCCTTTGGTAAGTACATGTGATGGCTTTAAAGTTATGCCGTATTTTTTTCCATGGTTGTAGAACTACTTGATGAATAGGCTACAAATCTGACATACACGGTTGCATCATTTAACCACAGGAAGGACACGGGAATCTTCCTTTCAGCCGAAGAATAGGGATCCTATCAGTCCACAGAGAGAAGAGGCTTCTGTCTTCTCGGTATACATCAAGCCAGCTTTGTGATGCAGCCCAGCAGTGGGTCACAGGCCGGTGAGGGGACGTCAACGCCCTGTGCACTGGGCAGTGCAGGGGGAGCTCGCACCCCCCGGCTGCACCATCTCCTCCCTGGGAAATGCAGGGCAGTGCTGCGTGCTTTGAGTTCAGCTGATGAAGAAAAAGAGGATCTGTCTCCCTTTGGACTCAACATTTTTTCCTCCTTTTTCAATGCTGATTTCTGTTCCTCAGACTGGTGAAGCTGGACAAATAAACTAAAGAGGAAGACAAAAAGACCACGCGGCCGGATCCTTGCACTAAATTCTAAGAATAGATTATTTAAGGCTTCTTTATGAACAGGTAAGGCCATAGATATGTCCCTGAGGATAGCTACCTGCCTGTGTGAAACATATTCTCTCTGCATTTGTTGACCTAGTGACTCACATGCTAGTTTCAATCAAATTCTTCAGAACATCCAGTTTGCCAATCCTGAAAAAGAATCTCAACTTTGAACTCTCTGAATATCCCTCCTAGATGTACAATTTCACTGAGAAATCTGAAATGTTTCTGCTTTAGCAAAGCTTGTAAGAATAAAGCCCAAAGAATATGTTACCGCAGGAGACATATCTCAGTTTTAGGCAATGATGTTTTGGCTGTTTACAACACAACTTGTCCCTAAGCTCCTTTGTAATTTGAAAGTGTACTAAGGATATGTACTATAGCGTGGTGTCTAAGTTCCCGTTTCTTACCCTCATAGCATGGCTGAGCTTTCATGGTTTCTAGAAGTACGTCAGCGTAGTTGTTTTGGCTTCAGTGTAACATTTAGAAGAACCAACCCACATTTTGATCATTTGGAAATATTTCCTTTAACAAAATTAAGGCAATTAAAAAGAGATTTATGAAATGACTGTCCAGTTTTCTCTGCTACTGAGTGTGTTCACCATTCAGAGTTTAATTTAGTTACTTCACTTTTCAAAGATTCATTTGAAGCCTTCCTGATTTGTTGAAATAGCAATTTGCACATTGTATAAGCTGTTTATAGATTTCAGCTACTAGAAGGCTGTTAAGGATATGAATCTATTTTGCCTTCAGACATGCCTGTCAAAGACCGATCTGCAAATGAAAAAATAATTACATACTGTTTCAGATTATGTTTTGATGGTAGTTTTGATACCCAGTATAACTGAAACAGGCTTTTTCTTTAGGGGAGAATAAAAATGGAGAAAAAACACCTTGTTCCGGTGGAAGGAGCAGAGCCATTTATACATACTCTAAAAAACCTGTAAACAGGATTGGACATTCTCTCTGTGAAGAGTAAGGGATATCATATCTGAGAGACAGAATGCGTTTGATTTGCCATCTTCCTCTTTCAAAACCTAACTAAGTGAAATATCTACAGCACTTCAGAAGAGCGTTACTTGACCTAATCACCCGTCCCCACGGGTAGTTGAGCAGCCCCGAGCTCTGGGTGACAATACCTGTAGGCAGTTTGTCTGCTCTTCTGTTTCCTTCCCAAAGAGTGTCTCTGCCATGGACAGATTTGAAGGAGCTCTTCAGCTCTGACAGCAAAGGAGCAGCATCTCCGTCACCGGCAGTGATGGTGAGCTGTGTTTTGACCATAGTTTCCTATGTTTAGAATACTCATTCATTAAAAGTGCAGATGGGAGGAGAAAATGAAAGGAGCTCTTGCTGTTAATTCTAGTTTTCTGTACCTGTGTTACCTGCTTTCTTAAATCTGTCAGGTTTAGCAAAGGTAAAGCTGGCAAAAGAATAAAGAATAATTAGAATCCAGCTCTAAACCTGTAAGGTTTAACCTATAAGGAACTAGAGTTTCTTGCAAATGTTTTCCTTGGAGAGAAGTGAACTGGATGAGTGAACTATGACGTGGGTGAAAAGCTGGCTGAACTGTTGAGTGTCATCAGTGGTCCCCAGTGCAACCAGCAGCTGCTTACAAACAGCAGCCTCAGAGGTCCCCACTGGGGACAATCTCATTCATGATCTTCGTTAGCAATGTGGAGAGGAGATGGTGCGCACCCTCAGCAAGTTTGTGGGCCCCACCGAGTTGGGGTGAGCAACAGGTACACTGGGGTGCATCACCACCATTCAGGGGGGCCATAAGAAGCTGGAGAGATGAGCTGATGGAAACCTCATGCAGCCCAACAAGGGCTCTGCATCTGCAGGGGAATAACCCATGCAGCTCCTGCGCAGGCTGGGGCCAGCCAGCTGGGAAGTGGCTGGGCAGAAGAGGACATGGGGTCCTAGTAGATGTACAATGAGCAGGAGTCAGCAGCATGTCCTGGTAGCAATAAAACCAAACCCTCATCGGGATGATGATAGCATGTGTATAGCCAGTTCAATTTAGATATGAATAAAAACATCCTCACAGTGAGAGTGGTTAATCCCAGGAGCATATTTCCCGGAGAAGCTGTGGAACGTGTGACCTTGGAGATATTCAAAACTCAGCTGGCCAAGGTCATGGGCAACACAGGGTAACTTTGGAGCTAGACCTGCTTTGAGCAGGACCTTGGATCCAAGGACTCTTTCTACCTGAATTATTCTCCTTTTCTAAGTCAAAGAAGAAAAATATAGACTATGTCTCACTCTTCCTAAAGGTAAAGCTTTATCGGGGTTGGGGACCTTGTTCCCTGCTCCACCTCACAGATCAGGAAAGTTTCTAACAATGAAGCAAATACTGAAAGAGGGGACAGGAGGATGATGGAAGAAGGGAATCAGCTCCCTTTTGGAGACCATAAGTAGCAATAGTCTCTTTGGATTATAAATACTACAACCTGGAAAATTAGTATATCAACCAAACTGTTGGCATAACTTGACCTAAATTGTATGAGTTTGGCATAATATTATTATCTGTTTATATGAACTGAGCTGTATGATGAGCTACTTTTAACTGGTGATAATGAACTCCAACACCTTACAGGACAAATGAGAAAGATGGGTCCCACTGTGCAGAGATAAGACTGGAAATCAGAAGACTAATATTCTCCTGACAGACTTACAGCATGCTAAATATTTTTCATAAATGCTTTGAAACAGCTCAGATGGAAAATACTGTAGAAACATAAAATAATATTACTAATATTATTGTGCTTTGTATAAATGTTCCTAGCAATAAAAGGAGATGAGTAACACAACCCTGCTATCCCATAAAATTTATATTAGGCAGAATTACCTATGAACACAATCTTTTAAGGGAGTCTCATTAGGGATCAGTTATCCTTCATGCTATACCAAGTGATTAGTAATGACAGTGAAATAACCTTCCACCTGACAGATAAATGTACAGGATATCACAAATGGGTATACTAAATAACAGAAATGGAGAACCGACAAAGATAGACATAACAAGAAGGATTTTAAAATAAAATGTGGCTGTACCAGTAGATTGTGGTTAGCTACTGTTCGCAGTTTCCAGAAACTGTTTAGTCTTTCCAGTACCAGTCAGTCTATATATAGGTATGATTTTCATTTTATTGAACAGCGCAATGCTCTTCTAGTCTCTTACATTCTGAAGACCGCAACACTTTCTACTGTAATCTCCAGTGGCCATGGGCTATCACTTAGTGCCTTTTGCTAGAGCATATGGATTTGCTTAGTTCTTCATTTTCAAGTTCATGAGATTCTGGGGTAGAAAAGAACAGACAAATATAAAATACAAAAATCTGGTCTGTGATCATTACATGTGTATTTAGGATGTCAATGTTTTCTCTGGGACAAAATTTTAAGACATTGTAAAGATCCTCATTTCTATATTTGAGCCATTTCAGACTATTCTTCTGTATTGCCTACCTAGCCTGTGCAACTTTCAGTCTGAATAACTGTTTTCTGTAGAAATTCTAAATAAAGTGAAATTTTCATCTCATACAAGCTCAAAACCAGTCAGTTGTTGTCTATTTTATATCACTGCCTGAATTTCTTTGACAAGGATTAAAGATGCACAAAAACAAGGGGAAAATGTGAAGTTACAAAGGGTAAGGTATCATTGCAATAATTCCTTAAGTTTTAAGTAGCAGAAAAGAGGGAATAATCTGCATTATGCAACTTTTCCAAACTGATGAATTACAGAAATACAATCACTGAGTAGTCATATATTAGAACTGAGAGAAAAGGAGTAAAAAATGAATAAATATGAAAACAATTTCTAATTTAATGATTTTCTGACCATGTTTGCATCCCTTTCTAATGGCTTTTTGGAAGTGTTTAAGCAAATCAAGGTTTCTGTTGGTTAATACCCAAGATTTATTTAATCACAAAAAGATATTTTTTGGTGACTAAACCAAATTCATTTGAGTGAAAGCCAGTTACAGTTTATAAAGTTTAGCCTTATAGTTGCTAATCACTATGCCTAGGTATAAAAAAATCACAGTTTTTTATTTTAAAAAAATGTAAAAACTAAGCAAATTTAAAACAAGTACTGTATGTTTTCAGAGAATTCAGTATTTGGATGAAAAGAATAGTCTCACAAAACATTATTTTCATATTTTTTCTAATTCTTCTATATCATCACATCTTCCCTTAAGTTAGAAATGAAATTAATTTATATGCAAAGTCATGTACTGGATCAACTTAAATGAATGGCAAAGTTTTGTACATTTTATTACCAATTCCATTTTTTTCTTGCTATTTTTTGCCAGCTACATCCAAGTTACACATTAGCCATTAAGTTTTGCTTTTCCATAGCATCTTTTTAAAAGCAAGAATCTCCTTTTCCTATTCCTGAAATTCACCTGTGTTCAGACCCAAAGCCCACTGATGATAAGGAGAAGACATCAGTGGGTTGTTCCAAACGTCTGGTTTGAGATATGTTTCATTATCTGCTAGACCAGATTATATCTGATACGTGCCTGGATACAAAAAGGAATGGGAGGAGAAAAAGCTCCTGGTCTTTCCTGTGTCCCACTCGCAGGATTTAAGTGCTTTTAAAATGAGTTCACTTTCTGAGGTCACTGGCTCTTTCTTGCTCCTGTCCCTGTAAAAGCCAGCAGCAGACAAGCCCCAAATCTGGAGAGTGAATGGGGTTTGCTCCCAGCCCTGCTCTGCAGTGCCCACGAAAACCAGGCAGTGAGAAAGGAGATTTTGCATCCTTTTACCAGGCAGGGTTCATCCCTAGTGTGAATCAATGAATATTGGATACAGTCTAGCCTATGATTCGCTATGGTTTGCACCTGAATGATGTTCTTGATACTCATTTTGAGTCTGCATCATTTCTAGGAATGATTTTAGAAGATTCTGTTTTGACTTGTGCTGCAGAATTTGATTGGCTAATCTTTAGCTAAAGAATTGCCATTGCTGGTTTTGGATAAAAACAATATACATTCTACTGCCTGGAGGAAGCTGTTTTCCTCTCCTATTTGATACCTGACATTGTTCCTGCTGAAATTTATTTGCTGTGATTTCTTCAGCAACCCATTTCTATGCCATGTGGTTTTTTTGTCACTGTTTTGATTTGCTGCTCCCTCAATTCTTCAAATCATGCTTACCAAGATATGACAGAGTACGCTTTTAAAGCAGGGAAAGCAGTGGTGACCACACAAATCCTTTTAAATCCAATCTACTGGGTAGCAGAGTAATACTTGTGATTGGTGGGAAATTTAAACATGCTTTTGATCTCCCTGTAGATAGAAATTCCTCTGCAAGATTTGCATTGGCTTTGCATTTTCATTTCATGATTTTTAAAGTAATCATATATTTTCAGTAAATTAAAAAGGAAATGATTCGGTGGGTATGTGCAGATATTTCCTTCTCATATTCCTGTTTGGGCTTTGAAAAGCTTCTGTAGAATATTTAGTTCTGATATCAGCAAGGTAACACAGCCAGCGAGTTGAACTGTGTATGACTGATGACCTGGTAGTTTATCCTCTTTAGTCAGTGTTTAGCACCCATTTTTAACTTAGAAAGATATTATATATTCCATGCAACTTGTACATAATGTATATCAAAAGATTAGATGATAATCATGTAGCACATAGGATGGAAGGGAGCCCAAAAGTATATTGTATGTTTTACATCCATTTGTGACAGCTCCTTGTAGACCATGAGCTCTCAAGAGGACTGCAAGCAGAGAAGTGGGCACTTGGAAGTGTGCTGCTTACCGCTGGCTGTACTCCTAACCATTCAGTCTTTCCAGCCTGCTTTTACTCCCTTTCAGAATGCAAAATATTCTTTAGCTCCCTTGGCGTAGCTGGAAAAGTAATTAAAGTGATGATGAAAAGATGATGCCTACAGTATGGACTAAAGTTATATATTGTCTCCTACTTGGGTGTACAGCAGAATCACATCCAGGATGGAAAATGCAAATATACACAAAAGAGGTTAGGCACGCTCGTGAGTTAGGGGTGCTCAGGTGAGGGGCACGGGCAGAAAAGCTTAGCTGGAAGACAGAAATGTGAGGGTACATCTGATATACCCTGGAGCACAATGTGCCAGCACAGGGCAACTGGGAGAGCAGAGCTTGCAGGGAAAGGGGGCAGAGGGAGCCAAACCTGGTTGTCTTCTTCAGACCACCTCTCGGATGCGACCTTGCAGTGAATGGTCCCCAAAATCACACAGGGTTTTGCTTCAAAGGAAGCTAGTTCACTCACTTAGGAAGAAAAGCTGTACTGCTTACTTGTAACTATGCTGTGCGGACAGATAAGGACCCAGGAGCAAACTGTGGAGTTAAGTTATATACTAATATATATGCCAGGTGTATCCATAGGCATCCAATTAGACCTTGCTTTGGCTCTACAGTCTAACACACAATTTCCTGCAGTGCACAGCAGCCCTGCTTCCACGACAGATGGGTAATACTGGTATTGTGAAGACTGCACATAAAGTCTGAAATAAAAGCTGATATAGCTGCTGAAATGGCTACTAAGGATTAGAATTGCAGTCTGTGAAGGATCTCATCATGAAGCAGGGAAGTGCCAATAATAATTTTTCTCTCTGAAGCCTTGCTGTGACCTCACCTGCAACAATTTTGCGCAGTTCGAGGCACTCCTATACCAGAAAGATACTGACATATCAGGAGTACAGAAAAGAGCAACAGGAACCATTATGAAGCTGGACAAATGGATTAAAAGAAGTGTTGTTGAGAGAAAGAAATTATAGGAGGCTACCTATGTTTGAAGGAGGTTGAAAAAATGGAAGGGGTGGATCACCACTAGGAGCAGCATATTGGATTGCTTTTAAACTGGGAGTTTCATGCTGAATGTTAAGAAAGAAATCCTTGGCATTATTTCTTAGGGAGCCTGTAGCAGCTCTTCCACTTGGCTCCAGCCCATCTTCGGAATTGCACTAATAAACGTTGCAGTAATGTTTTGCATTTGTATCATAGTAAGGACCAAAACCGCTTCCACAACAGAAGACATATTGCTTTAAGCCCTTTCCCACCCTAATTTCCATATAGCAAACAAACAGAAGAATACTAACACTAAGTGCTCACTGGAGATAGTCAGCCAAATTATGCTCTCACAAGTACGAGGTCAGTGAAGTCCATGCACACAGCCAAAAGCTGATTTGACCCATAGTGTGAGATACAAGTAAAGCAATAGTACTTGAACATTTATACCCCTTAATGAGGTCGTATTTAATATGCTGTGAGCATTTCTGGTCACCTTATTACAGTAAGGTTATTGTAGAAAGGCAGTGGCAGCAGGGGGCAATCAGTATTGTATAATGCAGAGGCTTCAGCATTTCAATTTTTTTCCGAAGATTTGTGAAAGTAGGGCTGTGTTAAAAGGAAAAAGGAGAATTGCAGAGGCATTGAGGTACACAAAGCCAGCCACCTATTTAAATTCCAGTCAGAGATCAGAGCACGGGTTTGTCACTAATATAATGTGGGGAAAAGTTTAAAACAATGAATTAGCTATGATTTCTTTAAAGTGCAGTTAATAAATATGGCTGCAGTCAGTTCTGAATTAGATTATTGATGATTGGCAGTGGGATATTAAAAGCTACTCACATCAATGCTTTCCAAACAACTTTTTTCCACCCATAGTGCAACAGCATTTTGTTATGGGTTGAGCGTGCCACTTCCAATTTAAACTGAGGGAATTCTGAGGACTACAAGAGCTGAAATCCAGTTTAAATCACAGTCTTTTGGAACTCATTCTCAATTCCCAGAAAAAAATTAAATGTTTCTCATTTTGCTGCAGCCGCCTCCCACTCTCACGTGCCCCCTTGGGTGCAGAAATCCAGAAACGCAGCAGACTTGTCACAGGCACCGTTCCCTTCCTTCGGCTGAGGGCAGAATAAATAGGCTGAAGCAGGAGCCTGAAATCTGCAGCCACACACTGCCTGTCTGCATCTGTACTAAATCCTAGAGGAGATTTTAAACTTTTTGCTAATTACAGGACAGTTATTGAGAAAGACTGTAATTTTTTTTTTCCCTGAAGATTTGGTTTTAACATTAAATCCCTCTCTTTCTCAGTTTGCTTTCAATGGTTTGTTTTATTGAGGACTACTCTGTTGTTCCTATGGATGGTTTCTCTTTGTTCCGGCAGATATTCTGATTCCCTTCAAGCTGCTATTGATTTCGGCGCAGAGAGGTTTCACCTCCACCGTTATAAATCCATTGTATTCTTTGAAAGTGCAACATCAACAGCTGCCCGTTATTTGCTGCTCGTCCTGCAGGTCGGTGTATGGAGAGGCTGGAAAACCTCTTGCCTCCCTGCAGAGAGAGTGTATCACACCACCATTTGTGCCCCTGCAAATGCCGTCTTATGAAATTATTCCCTTCTTAAATGCGAAAGATTTAACAAAGACTCAGATTAGGTGCTCAAATCGTTACTGATTTTGGAAAATATTAAAGATTTTAGAGTCTTACTTTTAAAATTAAATTTGAGCATTTTAACCTTTAGTTTATCACGCCAATAATATGATTTGTTCTACAGTAAATATCTGTTCATGCTGTAGGTATCTGTAAGTACAAAAAACCAAGGTTTTGTTTCAAATGGGTTAAAATGATCTTCTGACTGACACCTAACACACTTTTTAAGGGAAAAGTAATAGAAGTAAAAGTAATTGAAAGCGGATAAACACCTACACAACTGCACTGTCTGTCATACATAGCAAACTGTTCACTTAAAAAGCAAAAGGGTATAAAATCCTTACCATGTAAAGAGAGGAAAAGAAAGAGAAGTGCGGCAGAGAGAGAAACATGAAGATCAACACTATGATTCACATAAATGTACCTTCTGATAGCGAGGTCACAATGCTCAGAAGTGGTCCAGAAGAGTTGATTGCGAATTGGATTATTTGAAGATTTAACTATTGAGGTGATTTGTTTTATGTAAGCTGAACATTTAACTCAATTACAAAAAAAAAAAAAAAATCTAAAATATAAGAGCTTTTATTCATGCTCCAAGTGGAAAATTATGTAAGAGCTATGGCATACATAACTTTTTTTCACATTGTCATCTTTATGTCTGTATTTCCAGGGCTTTCAAAAATAAAAGTGAATTCATGTCAATTTTGTGTGAAACACTGGGACTAAAATGAATTATGTTCCCTGAGAGTAGACAATTTTGAGAAATATGTTTTATGATGACTATGTAAGATTATACATATATTTCACAAGATGGTATCCCTGTCGCTAGGGCTAATGTGACTTCAAAAATAATGAAAAGTTTATTTCTTATAGTAAAACATGAAACAGATATATTTTTTAAAATACTTGTTGCTATGTTTACTCATTTGAATGTAATAATGCATAAAATCAGATATCATTTGATTTAAAAATATGTATATATTCCTCACTTATATTCATCAGAAATAATTTTTTTTTAAACACGAGAAGTTTGTCAGTATCTTGTCTTATAGACACTTCACATGACATTGTATATTTTGTATATTGCATCAATTACATAGTTTTCAGAAAAATGTACAGATAAAAAGGCAGTACATATAGCTAATTGCTCTTCTGAGGCTAATTAAATACTAGAAAGTAGAGTAGCATGGGATGAGGCCAGGAAGCTCTCCCCAATGAGCTGTGTTAAATTTTGGGGGATTGCAATGAAAAGGAAAATGTCAAGGGAAAAAAAAAAGATACAAGTAAAAAAAAAAAAGTTAATCTTCCAGCAAAGAAATTATGAAACACTCCTAGTTTTCAGTTATGCAAATTCCTGTCTAGCGGTTGCTTTTGTGCTCTGATTTTTGTTTTAATAAACATGAGTTTTTTCAGCTAAAATAGATTTTCTCATTTGAAGAAGGTACTTGGATTACATAGTTGAAAGCAGGGAAGATACTGGAGAATATTCAATTATCCTTTGATTCATAGATTAGTTATTCTTATTAGCCTGGAAAAGCTTCAGATTATTCATTCTATTTTGTTGTGCTATATATTGTCTACATTTGATTGCTAATATTTGATGAGTGTTTTCTGTAATTAAAAATCCTAGTTGTTGTAAAGAACAATGAAATATGCATAATTTCCCTTTGTCTTTTTTTTACCTAACTCAAAGCTGTCCATACTTTGTAATTTAGGAGAAGTAAAATGGTCTATAAATGTGTCGATGACAAACAACCACTGAACTTTTGATTTCACATTCCATCTAAACCCATAATCAATCTTTCATTAACTTCATCAGATACAATTGTCCTGACATTGTGTGATTCAGCGCTGAAGCATGTTGGCAGCTCACCTGATACCATAATTGGACAAATTGATGTTGATAAGTCTACTTGTTCAGCAAGATACTTAGTCTGAGGAATGAAGTCCATATTGGCCTCTAATCCAGAAGGGTGCTGGGATCTGTCTCTGCAGTCATCACACTGTCTTTATACGTTCACAGTCCCCCATGCTAAATTCAGCAGCAGCAGACACTCAAAATCAGATGGCTAGAGATAATCTCAACATATAAATAAACAGTGGGTTTGACAGCAAGTGATTTTGTCAGCGCTTGTGAAAGGGAAGCTGACAGCCCACTCGGCCACACAGCAGCACCCCCAGTGCAGTGGCATCCAGCCGGGGGGATAGGTCAGGCTGCAACTGATGCTACAGGAGCCTCACAACTTTTATTCTCCTCCTCTTCCTCAGTTGCCACCTCAGTTAGAGGTCTCCTGTAGAGAACTACTGTATGTGCTGAGAGTGATTTCTTTGCCCCCCATGCCTAACACAGCTTCCTAACAACCATTTTTCCTCAGGGCTATAGATGGAGGTTTTTCTTTCTGACACTGTTTTGCTCATACAGGCTCTATGCCTGATGTACTACTGGTATTTAGCTTTAGTTGGAAGTAGTCAATACAAGCAAGCATGTTTTAAATTCATAATAAAGATCCTGAAACATGTAATTGCTATTTTGATGTATTCTGGGGGGCAAAACTGTGTTCATAAGAGTATGAGAAGCAATCACAATATTGATGGAAACCATGAAACTCAAAATATATCAGGGACAAGAAGTGGACAGAACAGATAAGATCTAAATTCCATGTGTGCAGTATCAAATCTCCAGCAATGTCCTGAGAATAAACATGAACACTTCAAGCTCCATATCCCAAATGTTTTCTAACTGCACTGGTGAATGTTAACCTGGCAGTAACTGGGTTTATTTGCTACAGCATCACGGACGCACGCATCCCCTCCAGGGCCAGCTGCTGGAGTGCGGGCAATGCAGGGTGCTCACCACACACAGCTCTTGGGGTCAGCCTCCTCAAGAGCAGACTGGTCTGGTCAATGATATCAGGTACTTAGCTCTGAGTTCCTGTGACCATAAGACAGTATTACGATTTTTCCTCATTTTTTTAGCTTCCATAACACAAAATGCTGTGTGGTTTTATCGTAGAGTAGTATTTTCACGGTGCAGAATTCAAAATGTATGTTGCATGCTGTGGAAATAGGGCATGAAAGCGTATGAGGGTGACTAAGGATTAAACACTTGATGGCGTTGTGCTGGAGTATTAGCTAGGGCAGAAGAAGAGAAACCTGATGCAGTCTTCACTAGATACTCACTAGAGTATCTTCAAAGGGTCAGGAGTCCTAGGGACGAGGGTTTGCAGCAAGCAGAGATGAGGGAGGGAGCGAGGAAGAGCCGGCTGCTGGAAGGGGGCACTATGTCATTTGGATCCAGCAGTCTCCACCTTGGCACCCACAGGAGGAGCTGCAGGCTGGGCAGGCAGGGCTGCTGCATCAGGTTTTACAAACGGAAGTGCTTCCAGGTAGAAGAATGTGTGACTGCTTTAGCTGGCATGAAGTTGTCTCTCACAGAATCGGCAATTGTTGAGAAAAGGACAAAGCAAGAAAGTAGAAAAGTATACTCTTTTTCATTTAGAAAAGTATCATAATTACAGAAGCATACAGAATGCAATAACATATTTTCTGTTTGCTACTCACTGCCTCAAACGATTTAAGCAGCTAAAGGAAACGAGAGAACTGGGAAGATTTACCGTCTGTGTTGATATTCTTGCTGCAGGCAAAGAGGCATAGCTAATTGGCTTTAGACAGTTTTGAAGGGAATCCCTTTGTAGAAGCATAGGCATATCACATTTGATTTTATTTCACAGTGGTGTGCATACAGCATGAAAAAAAGAGACGGCAAGATTTCAAGCATAATTGCATATAATCTTCATTAAATATGATAATGATCTTTCCTTTCCATAACATTCTTTCCACAAAGTTTCTTGGTAGATGAAAAAAGTGGTAGATGAGAGTTACTGATGAGTGAAATGTACACTCAGTGAGATGCTTTCTCCTTTTGGGACAGCTTTACTGACATCAGCTGAGCTTCCATTTTAAAATCTAAATATTAGGAAACAACTGTTCCCCGTTTGCCACCATTCCACACTCCAATGGAGTACTCCACTCACAATATGGGAATATTGACTTACAAGGAAGCCCCAAACCTCCTAAACTGAGCGAAAATAATGTACAGTAACTGCTGTGATTGATCAAATATTAAACGGGAAAAATATCAAAGCCAACCCATTCCCATGTATAAATGTTTCTCAAGCTCCAATATACTTATTCCTTTAGTAATCTTATAGGGTCAAGCATATAAAAAGGTTTAATATTCTTTAGTACTCATGCAGAGCAACCCTTGAGAAACTGAAATGGCACATTACAGAAATCACACACAAGTTACAAAGAGGTTGGTGACAAAACCACGTTTTGAATCCAGATTTCCCCCAAACCCTATTTAAATCTTATTTTCTTAGTGAGACTCCTTTCTTCTTCCTTACTCCTTAAGCTTTTAAGATTCTTAGAAAACATCAAATGGAAAACACTGATATGGATGCATTACCTTTATGTTAACTACACACTCTTCAAACATCTGGCTTGGCCAAGTAGCCAGGAGTCCTTTAGTCCCCATGAGGCTCCCATAAGCCAGCTGGACAATTGCGCCATGCAGGCAGAAGGCTGCATTGGAGCAGAGGCGAGCGCTTATCCCGAATGACACATTTCCTTTCAACTGGATCTGAGCGTCTGCAGAGCCCTTCAGAGCTGGAGTGTGCCCAGCTTTGTCTGGTCTGTGGTGGCTCCCTTCCTTTTCCACCCACAGACTTGCATTGCTTTTGTGAAGTGCTTTATATGCTCATCACAACTGTTACAATTCCCTTTGATTTCTCTTCCACCAAGGCAGTGGGATGAGTTTTCCAACATCAGCTTAGGAAGAGAAAAGCAGACCCCCAAGGAATCCTGCTGAAAGTCTCCCCTCAAAAAACACACAATCATTTTCATGGTCAGGAGGCAGCCATGCATTTCCATCATCTCGCAGTGCAAAGTCAACTACAGTTATTGTAAAGGTCAATAACTTATCACAGCAAAGGACATAAGATTACCCTGCCCCTCACCCTCATCACCTTAGTAGAAGAAGCGATCATGGAAAATAATGTCAACACGTTGAGGAGGACTGAAGGCTAGTGCCTTTTCTTCTTGTTTCTAGGTAAGCATCTATCCCGCATCTGCTCTTCCTCTCACATCCCACTTTGTGGTTTATTTTTGTTAGCCTACCTCAGAGAGTTCTTTGCCAAGCACCAGCTTTTGCAGCTCTGTGGAGCCACAATCTCATCTTTGTTTTCTTGTTCCAAATGGGCTAATTTCTGAAACGCATCCGTGGATCACCCTCCCCAACTTGTTTATCTGGTGTTCTCTCAGAAATCTTTCCTGCAGAGACAACAGAGAGGAAAAGATAGATTTCTTCCAGATTTGACTGAGATCTTGCTCACAAAAAATAAGGACCACTAAAACCCATAATTTTCTGCAAAACCTAGTGAATATGTTGCAAAAACTAAGTCACTGAAAATGCATTGTCGTTCAAAAAGTTACAGTAATACCAAGGGCTTAATTTGATCACCAAAACATGTAAATGAGGGAAGTGCAACACTGGAAGCATTTTCAAGAAGAGTTGCTCCCGTTGCCAACATTTCCTCTGGGCACCTGAGCCAGGTGAATGCCACCTCAGCTAGAAGGTCTTGAAGATGCCTTTGTTTCAACACTCTGCTAATGATGGATTTCACAGCTGGACAGTTTCTTCAGCAGATTTGCTAACATCTCAATTAGCAAATACTAACCATGAATAACAACATCTACCCATGGGATTTAAGTGTCTTAAACCAAGCTTCTGTCTTTTCTACAGCTTCCTGCATTTTACAGCTTCCAAGTCTCTGGACCATCACTTCATCCTGCATTACACACAAACATCAAAAGTTAGTTTTAGCTGAATCTAAATAAGGAGCTGTGAAGAGGGAAAAGACGTATTATCGTCTCAGCTGGATCGATTTTACAGTCCCCTCAGTGTTCTGTCACTTATAACAACGCATGTTCAGTACTGAAGAGTCCAATGTGAGGTAAATGCTAGATCTTTTCATGGGATCGGGATGTTCAGTCCAGCACTCCCCTAATACTGGAAGCTGTTTGATCATTAGCAATAGATTTGTCGCTTAAGACAAAGCGACACCTCTTGATGCCCAAGATGATGGGAAGAGGTAAGGTATTGAAAACTGAAGGTGTGGCTTTACTAACACAGACCACCATCTAAAGATGTGCTGCTGCTGCTGCTGCTGCTGTTTACATGGCAGTCACATGTTAAAAATATATCCTTTCATCAGAAGAATATCTTCAAAATGAACACACAGCCTTTCTTTTGTCACTCGGCACTTGTTCGTACAGCCAGCAGCCTTGTCTTTAATCAGTCTTCAAGAGAAGGCTGAGAAGTGTTTTAGGTTAGAAATACACAGTGCAGTAGCTCATTGCAAATGGCAAAGTAGCCAACGAGCTAGTAGTGGTGGTCATGAAATATGCATGCGCAAAATGAGTGCTGAGTGGAAATGTAAGCTGTTAGGGTCCTGATTTCATTTAGGCTATTGTAAATCCATAAAGGTTTCTCCAGAATTATCTGAACTTGTAATGTGGTATAGCAGGATAAAGCAACTTTAATTCCTGCAAATGTAAATGACATCAAAGTGGAGTCTATTATTTCAGCATGAATATTTAGCTTTCTAATTTTTCCCCCTCATGACTAAGCTTTACTGCTAACTAAGTAGAAAAGCAAAAAGGAAGTTATTAAGTATATTTTCTTACTGTATATAAAATAGGCTTGACTATCTGATTAGTCCACTGCAGTGTTCAGGACACCACATCTAATCATACTTACGTTCTTCCAGCACAATGAAGGGAGAAAGCACTTTAAAAATGAAATACATGGTCAGTACAGACTCTAAAAGAGGGGTTAAATTAAAATTTAAAGCAACATCAAGAAGCACAGTAATGCTCAGAACTGCAGGATGATCGTAGAGTAGAAAGTCTTAAAATAGTTCTGATGCTGATTTCACAAGTAATTTCTGTATAGTGTTGAATCAGACCTGGACTAATATTTTGGATGTGTTGCTCTGTGTCTCTCATTTGGCCCCCTCCCTCGCATGACATCATCACTACAAAGAATCTCCCTCCCCACCAGATCCCTCGATCCCCGCAAGCAGACCTCCTCCTGGCCCCGTTTACTGCTGAAGGACTGCAAGTAAGTGACAGGGCGACTCTGGGCTCTCACTGAGTTTCAGATCAGCCTCCTCTTGTCATGGAATCACAGTGAAGTTTTGATCCAGCTTTGCTGTTTTAAAATTTCCTAGAGATCTCCAGTATCACTGATGCTGAATCACTATTTACAGCCAGCATTAGAGAACATTTGTTTTGAATGTGTTGTTGATGTTTTAGGAAAATTCCTATATGTGGATAATTTCTGGTTGTAAGGATAGGCTTACTTAGCCTTGCTTAGAACTGCTAACAGTGAATATAATTCAGGCTTAATGAGATGTGAACAACTTTGGGTATTTTTAATCCTGTGGGAAGACTGCTTGCCTATTGAACAGTTTGACCATAGGAACAACAGAAGAATCCAGAGTCCCAAAATGCCCATCCTGGGAGATGTGGAACTGATTGAAGGAAAACACTCTCTTGAAATTGGTCTCCTTTGTGGATCTGCCCTTTCCTTTCTGGCTCATAGACACAGTGATCGCAGTAAATGGCCAGTGTCACTGGGGAGGTGGGGAAGTTACATTAAGGATTCAGATCACCTCAGATAGATCCAGCAGCAGTAACACCAAAATAATTTGCAAGTTTTTATAGCCATATTTTTTTCTTTCATCTAAGTGCTAATGTATTTAACATTAATTATAATGCTTTGTTGCAATAACACCACAATGACAATTAACTCTCCTTTTTTGAGTCTGGGAAATCAGGAGTAGTTTAGTATGTTGTTGAAGAACCCCTGTTGGTCTACATGCACTTCCATACAGCCTGACCTCACTCATTTATTTTTGGAAGAGGATTATCCGCTAATTCTTTTAATTCAGCACCCAACTGGCTAACATGAAATGATCCATAGGGGTGAAAAAAAGTCATCATCACGTTAATTCTTCACCATCATTTGTTTGGGCTCTGTCACAAAATGATACCTGTGTGAATTGTGTGAGCAAATTTCCATCTGTTTAGTCTAGAAAGAGCTGGCCGATAGGAAGGAGCTAACTCATCAGCATTTGGCACAGCACTTTCAAGTACACCTTTCAGAAGGATGTCATTACTTCCATAAGTCAGTAGTAGCTTTGATTCAGATTATGAAATCATTGTGTGCAAAGTAATTCTCTTCTTTTGAAGGTGGCACATTCTTAATTAACATACTTATTTTAGTTCAATTAATATTTATAACATTTTGCCCAAGAATTTTTTCCTGTATTCAATTTAATGCTACTTACTCTAACTCTCAGATCACTCTTTGCTTTAGTGACACAATGTTTGCTGTCTCAACTAAATGTTTTGGTTATGTTTGGTATCTTAGCAAAATAAGCACTTTCTATTCATTATCTAAATCAGTGATTGGAACAATTTGGTATTTTGCTGTTATTTGGTTGTATGTGATGTCGTACAGACAAACATATTTGGTAGACTTAACACAAACCAATATTTAATAAATGACTGCCCTATAGGAACTTCATCTAAATTGTGAAATTAATAATACATGTTTTCAAATAAATGCTTTCCAGCATATGGCCTTTTGAATCATTTATAAGTTGGGCCCCTTCAGTAAGTCTTTTCATATTTAATGCATTAAGTTGGAGTATTTATTTCAGTTCTGAAAAGAACAAAGAATGAGGTTCAAGAGGAAAATCACTCAGGGTTTGGATGAAAGGGAAAACAAATATTTTAGGTCAAATATACAACAAATTAGGGATAGACTGTGCCTTTAGGCACACCCTTAAATAAAATCCTATTCATCCCATCCTCAGGCAAAGGTTTAAGTTCTGCATTCACATCTGAAACATCGCTTATCCAGCACTCCCTCGTTATACAGAGCAAGCATTTGAAGAAGCCCTCAAAAAGTTGTGGTGGGCTCTTTTCTCTGGCACAGACAGCAAAAAATTAACCCTGCCTACCTGCTGCCTGTCTCCGCCCCTCCCCTGACCGCAAGGAAGATCCAAGGGCACACCTCCCAGCATGTCCCTGGGCTCCTCTGGTGACTCCTTCTGCCAGGACTGTGCAAGCGGGTTGCAAAAGCGTTAATTTATGCACCTTTTTATAAACCAGATTAAGCCTACGGGCAATCTGGCTCCTAATGATAAATGTATATGAATTATTGCACTGGAAGAGCTGTGTCTCCTTAAATTGGTACCTAAAGGCAAACCTTCAAGGAGGCTTGGCATATAGTCATGGCGAGGGTTATCTGGCAGAGAGTAGATGTTTTGGCCATTTAGCACTCTTGTGGAGGTCTGTTGAAGAAACTGTTGCAGGTTCCTCTCTCATCCCTTCCCAGCCTGTCTGTGCCTCCCCCTGCTCCTGAAGGATGTTTGGCAAAGCCTACCTGTCCCCTCTCCTCATGTGCAACACAAATGGCTGGTTCGGTACCTGACTGAGGCCAAGCTTGGGCACCTGTGAGGCTGAAGCCAAATTGTACGTGGCCATTGCAGTATGAGGTGTTTGTAAAGATCAGCATTCAGGTTTGCAAAGCGCTTCATGGGAACAGGGTGGCCATGAGAAGAGATGGAGACTGGGCTCCATGTAACAGACATGGATTCGATACACCGATGGCAGTGTTTAACCTGGAGAAAATGTAAATGTTTTCAAGACCTGAAAAGCCCTGGCATTTGTTGTCTACCTTTCTTGGGGCAGTAAGACAATGAGCAGCTTACATTAATAATTGTGAGTTATTTCAGTTTCAAGAGCTAGAAAATGTATAAGCAGGCACTAAAACAAGATCAAAACAAAAATTAAATGTTTTTTCGTTTAAGTGAAAATTATGGATCGCTTTTTTTTGCATCCTACTGGCTAATACATTCTGCAAAAGCCAGCAAGTGTTTGTAAGACAGGTCTTCTGGATGACTTCGCATTATTAAATTTACATTTTTTGTTCTAAAGATTAATGTTGCTAATGTATACAAGTTATTCTGCATCTGTAACACACAGATTAGCATTTATTATTAGCAGCCTATTTATTTTGCTGCATTACCCATTTGTCTGAAAAGTATGTTTATGCTGTGGTTATCACTAACAAGATTATGATCTGTTCAAATGGCCCGATCTAGGCTGCACGAGGCAAATGAATAGCATGAAGTACATCTTAGTCTGATGCCTTGCAGATTCAATGGGTCCCACTGTGATACCAGGCCCTGATATCATTTCAGCTTATATTAATGCGAGGCAGCAGGACTCAGCTGTGGCTGAACAAGCTCCCTGCCTCCTCACTAATGAGTCATGCAGAAACTGTGGAAAAGCAGCAAGGCAGCTTTCCATCCTCAGTCCTGAACTTGAAACATTTCTTTAATACAGCGCAGAAAAGCCCAGGACCACAGGAGAGCAGAGCGTCACGGCTCTAAAGCAGAGGAGATGCTTCCCAGCAGGCCAGAAAAGGGTGTATGGATGCTAACAGTGACTGAGATTTCAGATGTACACAGTATTTGATATCATTAGCCTTGCAAGGCTCCCGAGTCAGTGTACCGGCACATTCCTATAAGGCTAATCTTCCCATGCACGGAAGTACAAGCGCTGATTTAGACATTGCATATTCTGCCAAGCAGTGAGGCAGCTGGAAGTCGAGCGTCCCCAAGTGCAGCACCCTGGGGTCCTCTCAGCTGATCCAGACCTTTCTGTTTTCTTGTGTATATACACAAAATGACACATATCAAATCTCCACTAGGCACCGTAGCTGAAATTTGTAAGAGGCTTAAAATGAGTAATTTATTTCTCAGCAGCCTGAATAAAATACATTGATCATTCAGTAAAGATCTAGAGGTATAGAGTTCCTTACATTGATTTGATAATTTCACTATGATTAGTTAATAAATCACTGTATCCAAGTGTTAATAATACTTGTTTGCAACAGATACTTTTCATTGGTTATGTGGCTGTCTTGCAATAGTGTTTTAATTAAACACTCTGGACGTATGCTATAAAAATAGATTGCAGACATCACTCAAATGCACACAGATTCATTTGAACATTTGCTTCAAATGTCAATAAAGTTTCCAATCTTTACCACCTCTGACCAGCTGCAGTACTCATACTGTAAGTTTCCCTGCCATTGTCGAAGTAAGCAATTATGCAGAACACATGCCTTTGAGGACAATCTATTTTTGGATTCCTAAACGATATATATTCATAGATGAGAGGATGAATACCGTTTTCACTTCTATTCTAGAGAAAGCAAATGACTTAAACTGATGGCTTGAGAAGAAAATGAATACAGGATTCCATGTTTTACTCTCTGTAACAGAGTCTGATGTGATCTTTATACCTCCTCAACAGTTCTTTTTAATAGGAAAAATACTCAGAGGAAAAAAAAAAAGGGGGGGTTTCCCCTCAGTCTCCCCTGCCAAGTATAAAATTCTCTCAAAGAAGTGAAAATGCAGAAATCAACTTTTTCCTCCTGGTCTTCAGACATTAGACCCCATGAAGAGCAGTTGGTTTGGGTTTTCTCTTATTGAGAATATTGGTAGGCTGGAGCAACAACAAAGGAAAAGTGGACACAAGCTTTAGACCTACTGCTTGGCTAGGGTCGGTCTACATTAGTGCAAATGCCTCTGCAGTTTACCAGCAATATTCTGAAGCAAACAGTTGCTTCCGTGGTTGCTTAGTTAAACAGTCCCTTTCCTTACCCTGCAAGGTGGCACCTGCTTTCTGGAGACTTTGTTAAATCAAGCTCCAAATTTTCCACAGTTTTAGAGGAAGTATCCTTCCCTCATCCCTTCTGCCTCTCCCTGGTCCCTAAATATATAAACTCTTAAGCTCTAACCAGTACCCTAAGACACACAAATATATTTTTTCTTGACAGAAAATGCAACTATTCTTTTTTTATTTCAGTTGTTAGAGACTGGAGAGGCAAGAGTCATGCTGTCATCTTCTCTAAGGAGCATCAAATAGATGTAAACACAATTATTTGTGAACAAAGACTAATTTCAAAATTCCTATGTTCTCCCCCAGACTCTAGGAAGAATATAGTCTAGCAGCTGGAGATAACATTAGTAAAGTGCAGCAAAGCCTATTACACAGAAAGTGAGAAGTCAATACCATCTTCGTAGTCATATTCTGTTGTGAAGGAAACTATCTCATGTGAAAACTCTTCTATTTGATTTTCCTCAGGGCTATGAGAAATGAACCCTCAAGGATTTAGCCATACTAGATTAAGATGTTACTGCTCCTAAGCACCAGCCCAACCTGACTGGCCCTATGCCAGGGAACTCAGTTCCTTGGGAAAGAAGGAAATTGCAGTTTTCTAGGAGGGGAAAACCGTGCAGTCTGATAACCTGGTTGAAACCCACCCCTTTGGCATTTTAAGGTAGCATGGAGGTGTACAAAACAAACATTCTATTTTGATACTCCTCCAATGGCAGTAATAATTTCCAGGCAAAAGCAAAATTCCCCACATGCCGCCTCTGGTACATCAGAGAGTGGAGAGGAAAGGGAAATGTGCTTCCAAAAGATTTCTTGTCACCATCACTCCAGGTGTGAGTGACTCTGCAGGTTTACTCAAGATTAATAGTGTAAACATTGTTTAGATGAGGGCTGGCATTTTAACCGCTGCATCCCACTTAACTAGACTGACGGTGGGTTTTTTTCCATTTGGTGTAGCAGAACCTGGCAGCAACTTGTTTGTAAAAGAACTTTTCTTCCTTGTGTTGCCATCAAACAGAAACATTACACAGCGTCCCTGATGAGAGATGTAAATCCAGCAGCCCAGTAGACAAAGTCTCCCACAAGAATCTATAGGGCTTTGGGGAATTTGCTTAAAGATGCAAATAATGAAGGCAGAGGTTGGAAAAAAATATTAAAAAGGAAAGCAATGTTGCCATCTAAGAGTTTGAAAGACGGAGAGAAGAAGGATACCAAGTCAGGAATTAAGGTGACATTTGCTATTGTACACTAATAAAGCACAAAAATGATGCAGAGAAGATGAGGAGGAGTAATTCAAAGAAAACAATCAGTAAGGAATTTACACTGAAACGAACAAACAAGCAAACAAAAAGGAACTAGAGAAAGCTAGCAAGGCAGGTTGTTGAATTGCCAACCTGGGAGATACTAATCTGTGTGAGATGGCTAAGAATAACTCGCTCAATCCAGTCAGATGCAAAGGGATGGAAATGACAAGTCCCTGCCAACTCAGTCTGCAGTGTCACTCCCATACATTCTCTCATTTTGGTTCCCTGGAGTGCTGGTTGCATTTTATCTCATAGACTACAATCAGATTATTTTCTATCACAAAGACAAGAGTATTTGATTCACATAAACAGGATCTATCTTAACTGTCATCTAGGATTTTTTTTTATTACAAGAAAGTGTATTTTGGCTGTTTGCAGTTTGTTCGTAAGCCTCCTTTGACCCTGGGTTGGATCATGTGCACTGAGATCACCAGCACTACAGTACACATGTTGTTATATCTGAAAGTTAAGTAGATGTCCACCAGGCATGACATGCTAATCTCACTTTAGTACTCCATTTGGAATTCAGTGTCCAGCTCCAGGCTCCCCAGTATAAGGCAGACATGAAGCTACTGGAAAGAGTCAGGCAACGGGCCAGAAAAATGATTAAAGGACAGAAGCATCCCTCATACGCAGAGATGCTGAAGGAACTGGGACTGTTCAACCTGGAGGTTGAGGAGAGGGCTTAGGGGGATCTTGTCCACAGGCATCAATACCTGATAGGGTGATTAAGGAAGATGGAGCCAGGCTGTCCTCAGTGGTGTTCCATGTCAGGACAAGAGGCAATGGGCACAAATTGAAATACAGGAAATTCCATTGAAACATAAGAAATTTTTTTTATTTTTTTTTTACTGTGAGGATTGCCTAGAAAGGCTGTAGAGTCTCCATCCTTGGAGATATTCAAAACCCAGTTGGATATGGTCCTGAGCCATCTGATCTAGCTGACCGTGCTCTGAGCAGGGCAGCTGGACTGGGTGATCCCCAGAGGTGCCTTTCAAACTCAGCCGTCCTGTGACTGGTATATTCTATAAATGCAAGAAAAAAGATGCCTGTCTTGAAATGATGACATTAATTAAACTGGTATATCATTTCACTATGCATAACTCCAGGATATGTTGATCACTGGCACAGTTTATCATAGCGCTATTATAACTCTGGCTTGTTGCGTATTGTAGGGATATTATACCAATAACCCACATCACAGAAATCTGAAGATTCTTCTGTTCTACTACTTCCTAATGTACAATAAATATTGAGATACCACGTGAAAATCAATAATTGTTGCTGGATTTTCCAACAGTGGTAACATTTTTTTATATATATAAGCTGCAAAGCATAGTCACATGCAGGGTCTTTGACATGACAAGTATTAACTGAAGACTGAAAAAAACAAAGATTCTCTGTTAGAACCTAAACCTGAAAAGTACCCAGCTCTCTTCCCTTCACTTGAGGGTAAAATCCTGCCTCGGATTAATGGGAGTTTTGCTATTCCATTCAGCAGGGCCAGAACCCAGCAAGTAATCAGTTCTGAGATGTGCTTTTAAATTAAATGACAAATGGTCCAAATCAGTCAATATAAAATACTGTGGGATGTTTTCATAATTTCCCCATCTTACAAAAAAGCTAAGAAAAAATAAACCTAATTTAGCTAAAACTTGCACTATTAAACCACTAAAGATGCTCTATAATGAAGATTCCAACAGAGCCTCAACTGAAAGTGTACGCAATAGCCATGGAGATCCCAACCATTCTTTCCCCCTGCTCCCAATTAGTACTAACTGGTGACACTAATTACACGTGAAATTTCTGAGACTGGCACAAACTGCAACTGCATCTGCCAGCACCTCTTCCGCCCTCCCCACCCAGAGAGCCAGAACAAGTCTTGGGGGTTTCCTGGGAAATGCCTAGTTGCGAGGAGAGTGCGGGAGCAGGCACAGCGGGAGCTTCAGCTCAGGAAGCCATCAATAGCCTGCCAACTCTTCAGAACGTTCTGCCATCCCAGAGGCATCCCCAGAAATCAGTTGTTTAGTGTAGGGTGTGATGGAGTTTCCACTCAGCTGAGTCTCATTGATTTTTAAAGCGTTTGGATCGTTTGTAAGAGCATTATAGACAGGCATCTGGCAGCTCGGGGAAGGGTTGGAGAGACGCAAGGCAAAACCATCATGGTAAGGTGGACAAGAGGAAGGCTTAAACCAACAAGATTAAAATCCTTTTAAGTTTGGACAACTGGAATGTCTAACTTGTGGTTACCCACATTTTGGATTAAAATAAACCTATTTTCAGGTCACCTTTTACAGCTATATCCCTTACCTGAAGAAAAGTAGAGAACAGAATAATGTTGACACAACTGGAGGCACAAATGAATGCAGTGACTTTCTTCAGTGTGTGCTGTAATTACACTTTAAATTCAGTTTCTTAAAAGATGTGCTCTTTGACTGTATCCATTCTGTCACTGAATCCCAAAATATGTAGGCTTTCTGGGAACACACTAAAGTATAATGATGATTTTTTTTTTTTTTAAATGAGCCAACAATATCAGAAAATTGACATCACAAATGGCACAAATACTAATCCTGTTAAAAGTATTAGAAACAGTGAATTGCATCTTATTTTATTGTAGCTAATGACCATTCATTATAATGAAAAAGCAGAGGTTTCTGACATCATCTCATAGTATTCTCTTACGCCCACAGGGGAAACTTTCCAGTTGTTTTATGGAAGACATATCCAGTGGGAAATCTGGATTGACATTAGTGATGATCACTATCACAAGGGCTAGAGCATAAATGAAGATACTCTCCGTCCTATGTTTAGTACTACTAATTATTAACCATATGAAATGGAAAAGAAAATATGTTAATTAATTTGAAAGTGACACGAGGCTAGGAAAGACTGTAAGGAATTGAAAGAAAAATCTCACAAGAGAGGAACATTATTCAGCACCATTTTAGCTGACTAGTGCTGCTACAGGTACCACTGCTTAAAAACGTTGCAGAGCTACGGGGCAGTGCCCAGTAGAAACAAGTGGGAATGCCCCAGACAGAAAGCCAGACTTAAGATGAAAAATTGAATAATCTGCAGTTGTTTAGACACAGTGAAAAGAAAACCCAAACAAAACCCAAACAACAAAAACCAAATTCTGAGTTTCAACAAGTCATCGGGCCTTATAGATCCCAAGATAAGAAAAAGTCCAAGACGTGTCACATCTGTGGGAGCTGCGGATACCACAACTAGGGTAACAAAGGAGCTTCTACAGTCTCTTGGTGTATCCAAAAAAAAAAAAAGAAAGGTAAACCAACAGACACATGCCCAAACTCTTTTGTGTCTGAGCTAAATGTGTGTCTGTTTGGAAACAGCATATCGTATCCAAATATTATAGCTGCATGTATAGTGTGATAATGTTTTGTGTTTATGGCCATTGTTAATTTATGTACATATGCACATGTGTGTGCACATCTACAGAAGGTGGAATGGAGCAGTGGATATTTAAAGGCAAAATTGCACTGTGACTGTTTTTAATATAAAAATAACCTATCAATGTTGCTGAATTTCATGTAAAGCCCCAATACAAAGTACGTCCATAACAACGGATTGTTTCATGTAGAACTCTCTTAATAAGTTGGAATTCCTAATTCCTTTTTTTTTTTTGTTTAGGTTAATTTCTTTGGCAGAGGGGGTGAAGATTTTCAGATCTAATTATTTAATTGCAGACTTGCAGTTGGCCTATTAAAGACAGCACATAATTAAGAGAGTAGAGTGTTGGTAAACAATGACTTGATTTCAGTTGTAAACAAGGGAAGAATTATTTTTAGTAAAGCTTCTCAATAGCTTGCAATGTTTTTGCTGGATCTATGCAGTTTAGAAACTGTAATTTTAAAAACTACTTATGTTTTTGGTAAGTTACAATAAACACAAACCGTATTCCAGCATTAGCCATACACCAGTCCCATGCAGGAGGGTTGCTGAAGGTAAATTCTTGTACAGTTTGGAAATAGTAGGCTAGTGGGTCCAAAATATGAAGATGAATTTTCTTCAGAGCAACCCAGATAATTGGACGTGGAAGAGGAAAATCCTTGCACTCAACCTGCAAAGCTGTGAAGGAGGCTAAAACCTTCTCATCAAAAGGAATAGATTTTGGGCACAGCCCTCTGTCATCGTTAGTAAGGGGTGAAGAGGAAATACAGCCCAAGGACGGAACACAGTTTAGCTCAAGCGGATGCTCTCTGGCCCAGCACAGCACTGCCAAAAGCCAGAGTGCTGGAGAGAGGTCTCATCCTGCCACTTACAGCAGACTCCGAACTGCGTCGGAGCTGGAGAGGTGCGAGCTCTGTAACGGGTGCGCAGAGCAACAGCGCAAACAGAGATTAAAGTTGTGGTTATCACATCGACGTGCCTGCAAACATTTGAGTGACGATTTCCGTGCTCCTTAAAGGGGCTGTCATCAGATGTTTTTCCTTCCGTCACAGGGAATACCCACCGCTGCTCTTGGAGCTGCGGAGGGAGAAGCAGGATCCGTGTGGGGTGACGAGGGTTTTGTACTGGCTGCTGCAGCACTTGCCGCTGAACCAAACAAGATGTGCATTACCTAATGCTGCTGGGCAGCACTGCCAGAGAAATGGTTTTATTCCGTTACCATGGCAATGGTTAGAACAGACCGCTAACGAGATGTCTGATGGGGCAGGCGATATAATACCATATGCAGCAGGCTGGGTGTGGGAGAATAACGCTGTATATCAGGTATCTACTTACCAGAGCTCTTCTAGCTGATTTGTGAAAAGGTGGCAAAAGGATCCTCTAAACTCTGGTCTTTTACTTGGAGAATGTTCTGTACTCAAAATTGGATGTATGTTCTGTATTCAAAATTGGATATTTTTCACCCTTTGTGAGCTAATACTGGACATTAATGCCATCTGTAGTATCGTTATAGCCTCTTATCTACTATTTCAAATTTTATATTACTCCATTAATTATTAACTTCTAGTACAAATCACTATGATAGGAACCTGCTGCACTTAGGTCTGAAAAGAAAACATTAAATCTTTCTAAGGTGTAAGTTCTTTAACAGATCACATCATTTCAATGCTCTAGCTTCTAGCTGGAGCACTTCTAGCTTCCAGCGCTTTTCATATGGTTTCCTGGAAAATCAGAGGAGATAAGCACATGTGTCTGCATAATCAAATCAGTTCATCTGTAGTAGAATAAACAGAGAGGAAGACTTATGTGCTTATTTCATTAGTATATGCTATTGGAAAATAAGTGTTATAATACATATGAAAATATTTTGCATCTTATTATTTTGCTATAGGTCCAGATTTTTTTTTTTCCTTTTGAAGCAGAAAAGCATGGAATGAATCTTCTACTTCGACTTTTATGTATAGATAATCTGATATTCAGCAGTCTTCTGAACACAAAATCCTACATGGGTGGACACAGAGGTATGAAGTTGGGATGTTAGGCAACATAGGAGGCTAGAGGTTTTGAAAGCAATAGACAGAGCTAAAGCAGAGAGAAGATTGAAAGCACGAAAAAAATCACTATAATTTCTACTGTTCCAGGTGATAAGCGCTTAAAGACTTCAGTATGAAAACTCTCCCTGCTCCAAGCAGCCTTATGCACATGATTATAGAACCAGGCCTACTATAGACTAAGGAACGCTTTGGCAATTGCAACCATATTCCTCAAAGAAAGCCCCAGCCACAATCTGGTAATTCAATAGTGAATCCAAGCAATTTTACACAGGCTGTTTATCATCCACATTTTAAATTTAGCGATGGCCTATTCTGAATTATTCAGTTTGGGTAATTACTTTGCAAAATGTTAAGGTATAATGCTTTGGTTCTTTGTTTACACCAAATTTGTCATTGGACATACCCTAAGTATTATCTGAGCCCAGTTCCACTAGATACATGCAAAACATCTGTGATAACAGTTACTCAACCAACTACTCAACCCATTGTTCTCTTGGAAAAAACAGGACAAAATGCATTACTGAAATCTAATTCTGCAGTAATAATAGATTACCTCAACCACCAACCACCTGCCTGTTATTAAGTCCATATCCTAAATCAATTATATAGCTCATTACGCAATCATTGCTTGGGCTATCTAGTTAAATGCATCTAGATAAACAAACAGATAAAAAGGAGTGCAACTAAACTAGAGATGTGCTATAGAATTTAAGAAAGCATAAATTCAGAAAGTAGTCTCTTCAGTAATGATATATAGAAAGTTTTTTTTTTCTTTTTTGTTTTTTTTTGCTTCACCTAGAAACAAAGTCATCCATAATTCTTAAAGAAAGGTTATAAAAAAGCAGCTTCTACAGTGAATGATTTTTAGACTTGGGTGTCTAGAATACAAGGACTAGATCACTGTCCTGTTGAAAGGGTCCACTCCTGAGGAGAGAGGTCCTACACATGTTAGGTTAAAAAAAAAATAAAAATTGGAGAAGTAGTGAGCTTTTTTTTTTATTGTTCTACAAACTTTATTAAAACAAAACCTGCCCAATTACACTGAATTATGTGATGCTATGTGCTTATTTACCGTGGAAACTGTTCACTAGGTATAAGAATAAGAACAAACTTGGTTTCATAACTATCGCATTCTCCCTATATAAATTTAAATAGCAATTTAAAATATTGGAGGCAGTGCAAATCACAGTTAAATTTTGAAAGAAATGCTCAAGGGATCATACTTTGTTATTATTACTAGCAGTTATGTGCATTATAATAACATTTAGAAGCTTTACTTATGGGCCTGGACCTCACCCATTGCTATATATGTTAAATCTGTACCACACTAATAATTAGAGACAGATGAGAAGTAGGAATATTTGTGTTGATTTCAACAAGTGCTGAATTCTGCGTTCTTAACATCACTACAGTAGCTGTTTCAGTTCTGTTTAATAATGCTGCAGTTAAAAATAAATAACAGAAAATGTTAGCCTTTCTCCATTCTTAGTCTGGGGAATATACACTGACTGTTTTATGTTGTAGAAAATGTGTTTGCAAATCTAAGAATCACCTCACTGCATTTCACAGGGAATTTTTGTCAAGTTCTATAAATCAGATGATACAAGCAACAATTTGGTGCTCTGCATTCATCAATTCTTTATGTTATCTCTTAGCTTATGTCTGCCATGGTGAATTTTCAGTCCAGCTTTTTTCTTTACTGCATTCAACTTGCAAAATTTCTTCCCAATCATTTCCCCCCCAAAGCATTTGTTAAATGTGCTCATCAGAATTGTATGGGGAAATCCTTCTAATGCTCTGACGGTGGCAGTTTCCAAAAAAAGCATTATCTCCCTCCTCCTACTCATTAGTCCTTTGTGTATTCATCCAGGAGCTGCATTCAACCTTTCTGGCACATCCCCAGTCAGGAACTGGACTGGTTTCCCCCTTGGACTCTTAGACCATTTTTGAGTCACTGTTTACAAGAGTACCATCCCCACTCCTACAGGTACCTGCTACCTCTAAACTCAAATTTTCACATTCCTCTGTGTTTAAAACCTCCATTTTTGTTTGAATGGACTTGTGGCTTACCATGGACCCATCATGTAGATGGATCGTTCTGTATGATGGGGCTCACACTGGTCTCCCACAAGTCCTTGTACTATTTATGAACACATTTTGGACAATGTTTATCACTGACACCTTCACTGATGAAAATGCTCAGTGTCAGGCTGGTCCTAATCCTCCCCAGACCTTTATTTCAAGGCAACTACCCATTGGCAATAGCTCTCAACTGGCCCCTTCATTATGCGTTTAGTATGAATTTTATTGGTGCTCTAGAGTGCTAATGTTTTAATTGTAATAACAAGCAAAAAAGTTTATTATGTTGCTGCTATGAACTAATTTTCTAACCTCAAAGAATCAGCGAATCATAGACTAAACCTTAAAAGGTCATCTAGGCCAACCTCCCCTGCAATGAGCAGGGACATCTTCAACCAGATCAGGTTGCTCAGAGTCCCATTGAACCTGACCTTGAATGTTTCCAGGGATGGCATATCTACCACATCTCTGGCCTATCTGTTCCAGTGTTCCACCACCCTCATTGGAAAAAAATTCTTCCTTATGTCTGGTCTAAATCTACTCCCTTTTAGTTTAAAGCCATTACCCCTTGCCCTTTCACAACAGGCCCTGCTAAAAATTTTGTCCCCATCTTTCCTGTAGGCCCCTTTTAAGTACTGGAAAGCCACAATAAGGTCTTCCTGGAGCCTTCTCTTCTCTAGGCTGAACAACCCCAACTCTTTCAGCCTATCCTCATAGGAGAGGTGTTCCATCCCCCTGATCATTTTTGTGGACCTCCTCTGGACTCTTTCCAACAGGTCCATGTCTTTCCTGTGCTGAGGACTCCAGAGCTGGATGCAGTACTCCAGAGCTGGATGCAGTACTCCAGCTGGGGTCTCACAAGAGCAGAGTAGAAGGGCAGAATCACCTCCCTTGACCTGCTGGCCATGCTTCTTTTGATGAGGCCCAGAATACGGTTGGCTTTCTGGGCTGTGAATGCACATTGTTGGCTCATGTCCAGCTTTTCATCCACCAGTACTCCCAAGTCCTTCTCCTCAGGGCTGCTTTCAAGCCCTTCATCCCTCAACCTGTATTGATACTGAGGATTGCCCCAACCCAGGTGCAGGACCCTGCAATTGGCCTTGTTGAATCTCATGAGGTTCACACAGGCCCACTTCTCAAGCCTGTCCAGGTTCCTCTAGATGGCATCCCGTCCCTCAGGCATGTCAACTGCACCATTCAGCTTGGTGTCATCTGCAAACTTGCTGAGGGTGTACTCAATCCCACTGTCATTGATGAACATATTGAATAGTACTGGTCCCAATACGAACCTCTGAGGGACACCACTTGTCACTGATCTCCATCTGGATATCGAGCCGTTGACCACCACCCTCTGGATTCCACCATCCAACCAATTCCTCATCCACTGAGCAGTCCACCCATCAAATCCATATCTCTCCAATTTAGAGAGAAGGATGTTGGGGGGGACTGTGTCAAAGGCCTTAGAGAAGTCCAGGTAGACGACATCCATAGCTCTTCCCTTGTCCACTGATGTAGACGCTCCATCATAGAAGGCCACTACGTTGGTCAGGCAAGACTCGCCCTTGATGAAGCCGTGCTGGCTGTCTCAAATCACCTCCCTGTCCTCCACGTGCCTTAGCATAGATTCTAGGAGGATCAGTTTCATGATCTTCCCAGGTGCAGATGTGAGGCTGACAGGTTGCTACTTCCCAGGGTCCTCCTTTCTACCCTTTTTAAAAAATGGGTGCAATGTTTCCCTTTTTCCAGTCACCAGGGACTTCATGACCTGACTGCCATGACTTTTCAAGTGTCATGGAGAGTGACTTGGCAACTACATCAGCCAGTTCCCTCAGGACTCTGGGATGCATCTTGTCAGGTCCCATAGACTTCTGTATGTTCAGGTTCCTCAGGTGGTCACGAACCTGATCTTCTCTTACAGTGGGAGGGAAAACAGGACTTACTTTTCACAAAATTTTTTTGAAGAACTTACATCTGCTGTACCCTTATGTTTTGATTTTTTCATCAGCCAACACTTCTACCAACCTCCAACCTTCTCTGGTCAGCCAACAGTTCTTCAGGTCCTTGCTCTTTTCAGATGTAAGTAAACTATTCTGTTTCTGTTTGAGTTTCTGTGATATATTAAAAGACCAAAGATTATCTCAAACAGATTGTATTCAATTTATCAAAACTGGCTGATATTTAAGATATCTATCTCTGGCTAAATGTGACTCACATCTCTCCTGGGTACTAGAAAATTGGAAAGTGTATAGCCTTCTTCTGAAATAAAATCACACAACTCTGTTATTTTGCAAATGAAGAGCAGAAATATTTATTGAACATATGTGTTTTTTTCATCATTTATGAATAATTTTACCATTCTTCATACCTAATATACCTTCAAAAACTATTATCCTTACTTCTCCTGACATGGATTTTTGTCTGTTTTTAGCTACACTTCTCTCTGTATTGCATTTAATAAATTCTAAATAGTATCAGTTTCTGTCTACTTCCAGTTTTTATTTTTTAATAGTTTAGTTTTCAATAACATTATTATTATTATTATTATTATTATTATTATTATTATTATTATTATTATTATTACTTGTAATTGTTGTTAGTTTATCACCAAACGTCTCTTCTTTTTATGTGAAATGATGGTTTTCTACCCTTCTACCAAAACCGTCCCCTCTGCATTTCCCCTTCCACAGGTTGCTCCTGTTTAGAATGTTCCTTTATAATTTTGCTTACAAGACATCTCAGTTAAGAGACAATTGATCTGAGATTAGTTAGCTAATACCTCAATTCAAATACATTCGTGATTCTGACTTTCTGAGGTAATCAATAACTCTCAAAGAAGTAAGTATCTTGGTACAGAATTCCACTCACCACCATTCTTCTGCTCTGTTCTTCTAATAAAGTGATCAACAATGTTGTTTTGACAAGTTTTACAGGTCTGCATGACTTCAGATTTGTTGTTTTGGGGTTTTTTTTCCTTATGTCAGTTTCATAATAGGAATAAAACAATGATTAGCAAGGAGTGCTTTAGACAGTCTGGAATGTTTACACAATGATATAACATCTCAGAAGAGCCACTCAAAGGACTTCAGAATAGAAATGGCATTTTTCATTTTTTGAAGACTGTAACTGATTTAATATGCTTGCATTTTCATTATTGTCACGTGATCAATATTGAAAGAAGCTTGAAAAACATCTACCACATTAAAATTATAGACTGAATTTGGTTTAACCATGTTTGCATCCTTATAACTGTCTACAGTCCAGTAATTATCAACTTGACTCCTGAAAAGTACTTTTTAAGGGAAATTTGTATTTCATTAAAAACAACCATTAATTCTTCTAAATGTTTCCCCACAGAAGACACTCATGCTAGGTTAAGATCTCTTGACACAGAGTCCAAAAGAGAGATAAACCATCTTTTAATGACCACAGATAACCAGCAAGGCTCTGGCATGCAGGACAACACTAAGGAGCACAAATGAGTGCCAAAGGTCTGCAAAGATTTGTTACAATATATTCACATTTAAGAATTTGCACAGGCATCCCAGATGTGCTCTACAGTGCAATGGAAGGAAAATGTGCACATGCGTGCTGCTGACTGTGCTCAAAGTCCTTAAGTGGGAAGAATATTATTCTGTATTGAACAGGAAATTTAACCCATCAGTGAGAAGCCTTGCTGCAGCTCCCAGCTGGAGGGCTGGTATGGAGACAATCGACTGAATGATAAAGCAGCAACTTGGCTGCATTCTTCATAGCTGGGACTGGGCTTTGCGCTTTGCACTGTAGCCAGTTGTGTGTGTGGTCATTAGTGGAGGGGATGCTGTGTATCCCTAGCACGTGGAAAACCAGAAAATGTCTGGGACATTTTTAGAAAATGTTTTGAATGGGGGATATGTTGCCAGAAAAGCATTCTTCTAGATTCAAGAGATTCTTAGCCACATTAATGCAGTTCATTGAAGAAAAGCAACTGCCTTCTTTAGTAGGATTTGTATATTTTACCCATTATAATGTAACATAGGTATAATTCTAAAACAGATCCCACAGAAGCATCTAGTCCTAAGTTCTAAAGGCAACATGAGTGCTTCCCACCAACAACAGTCCTTTATCTCTCTGTGACTACAGAGAAACTTTGAATTACCCAGCAATATTAAGATAGTTTAATTTTCACAGCAATTGCAAGACATATGAAACAAAAATGAGAAAGTTGGAAGTACTTTAAAAGTTTATCATCCTGTTGCCTGCCTTTGTCTTTTTACTTCTTTGCAAGCTACACTCATCTTCCCTGTGAAAGAGTGAAATTCTCTATAATTTTAATGGAGTTCTCCTCCTGATCATAAAATTTTAATCATTCAGTCACTGAACAAAACAAAAACCTTGTCATTTAAGTGCTTGTTCATAAAGTTGTACTGTTACAGTCTAACCAACTACCAGTCCTAAGAGCTAATGTATTTCATGAGTTATGAACTGAAAAATGACCATCCAAAAGAGCCGCCAAATTAAGACATGATTTATTTTTTTTTCAGGGAAGATAGCAAAACTGTCCCTAACTGGGAGTTTTCTCTGCTCCTCAGAGGAGATTTTTCTGTGTTCATGTGGTGAACAAAAGGCTCTCCTTTTCTAACTGACTACTTGCAGAGACATAAATTTTTCACTGCTTACAGAGCTGCCCCAAGGTTTCTAAAAAGCATGGGAAAAAGTCATTAGAAAAGGGAAAACAGAAGCTGTGGCTGATTAGGGGTAGCGAATGAGGGGAAAACCCAAGGGGAAGAGGGTCATGGAGACTTCAGTTTGTTTTTTCTTCTCCTCTCAGCTCTCTGAGAAGACAGGAGGGCTGGACAGGATCCTTCTGCCTTTGGGAGGGCCACCCTCCTCCGGAGCTGTCTTTACACCAAACACAACAGCTCCTTCACCAAGAGCAGTGGCCAGTCTGGCTTCCCAGGGCTCTCACTTGGCAAAGGAGCTATGGTTATTTCATTGCTTCCTCCCGGCTGCCTGGTGCTTTGGGCAACTTTCAATCTTATCTGTCACCAAGGCCTACGCTGGGTATGAGTTTTTATGCTGGAGGAAGGTATTCCCATCTTTCTGCCATCCCACACTCATGCTTTTCACTGTATGGATCTCCTTGAAGACAACACATCCAGTTCTGGGTTAGTTCTTGCAGTCTAATCCCTTTTAATGCACCTAAAATCTATTTTACTCTGAATTTACAAAACAACCCTCCTAACTACACCATCTAAAATGCATCCTGTATGGTAACACTCACAAAAACACTAAAAACTGAGCCAGTGCCTGACAGAAGTTTTCCTCGTTTGTATCTAGTGTACCTGAGTTTGTCCCCTAGTCTGTATTTTAGACAAGGTGTTTAGCACGGGCTGTCCTTTAAACTTTGCCCAGACTCAGTGGAGGGAGTCAGACCTCCCCAGAGGACAATTTACCCCACTCTATAAGCATCTAAAATAACCACTCATGAGAGGGACTTTAGACGACCAGCTTCAACCGTAGACCTGATTTGTTTAGGCAGCAAACCAAGGTAAAAAATGGCTCTTATTCCTAGTGCCTTTTTCTTCTTTGTTCTCTGATCCACAAAATAGAGGTAATCACGTGCCCACAGAAGAGTTTGTATGCTAACAGTTAACAGTTGTGAAGCACTTCAGCAGAGAGGAATGTGATAAAACTGATCAGAAAGAATCATTCTGAACTGCCTAAGAATTAGAGTTCTCCAATTAAATTTCCAAAAAGATTGCAACCTAATGATGATGTTGCTTGATAGCATAGTTCTTGGCAGGGTGGAATTGAAGAATTTGTAAAAGAACAAAAACTTAAAAGGGTGGTTATATTTCCATATGTCAGAGTACAATTGTAACCATGAATAAAAATGAAAGATTTTTATAACAGAAAGTTTCCAGAGGTAAAAGTTCTCCCACACATGAAAATTACAAATCCAACATCTTAATATTTAGCTCATTCTTTAATTTTTGTCTCTAAATACCCTTGTCATTTTTGATGAATGCTTGGTTCTTCTCCAGCTTCTGCTTGGTTCATCTCCAGCTTGCCGGGAGACACTGTCTTAGTTTACAAGTTCTTTTGCATAGGGAAAATGTATCACCAAGGGCAGGTGGAGGTAGCATCCAGATGCTTGCAATTAGTAACTTCTGGTCCAGATTCTGGACCAGAAACACTTCAATTACTGACATAAATTAAATGCCTGTCATAGTTACCAATAGCTAAGACTCAGGGAACAGTGTTGACCAAGGTGGTCATACTCCTTCTGCTGGCAGGACAGGAACAGTGTCCTATAGGCGATGATTCGTTAGGTTTACAGCAGGAAGAAAACTACCCTGAGAGCCTATTAAAAGGGGTTTTTGCAGTTATTTGTCACTGCTTTTTTTCTTAAAAGTAGGACTAATATACAAAGAACCAATATTAACAATGCTTTAGGGTTTTGAAACATTATACACGGATACCACACTGTAGGATCAAAGAAACACTCATTTTGTAATGAAAGTCATACAGAGAGAATGACATTTAGGTAAGTATCTGTTAGATCTGGCATTGATTATTCATATAAATAAGCTTAACCATGGGATGGAGATTAAAATTTTGACCGTTATTCCAAGATGTACTGTTTGCAATTCTGTTTATAATGAAAAATGAACTTTAATTTCTTGCAAGTAATTTATCATGCATGAGATCATTATTGTTTTAAATGTTTAAAATCTGTTATTGATGGTTTGGTGATTTTTATTTTTGAATATTATAAAAAATTAATTACTTTTCACAGTCAAGACTTCTGAGAAGTAGTATTCCATCTTGTTTTTTACTGTACTTCTCTCATTGCCAGTGAGTAAATAATCGAGTCTTAGTTTTAACCTGAACAACCTGACAAATCTAGGTTTGCTATCCATTACAATATTACCAAAGAATACATAAGAATTAAAAAGAAGACATACTATGTGGAAACTGGTATAAAATATCCTTCACAATTTCTGTGCTCATTCATTCCTCAAGCTTGTCATGTACATTACTGGTTATATTACAAACACATCTATAAGGGGTTATATTTCATTTCCACTTGGCATTCTAATAATTTGTTGGCATAGTAATACGAACAATCAGAGTGAAAGACAAAATAAATTTTCAGAAATGTTGAATATGCAGGGTCTAGAAGATGTTTTAGATAACAAAAGCAATGATCTCATAAAAGGGATTTGTTAACCTGGTCTGCGAATAATATTGATACGCTAAATATCAGTCATACAGCATCACATCCTGTTATAATCTAGCTCCAGTAGGCAAATTCCTCAGAATTGTTTTGTACAGTGTGAGCAGCCTCAAAAGTTAATATGTTGTTTTCAAAGTCCTTCTTTAGTCCTTACAAAAACTTTCAAATATTGGTGACCGTAAGGCGCATTGTGCTACTGGATGATGGTCCTGATTCACGGGCAGAGCTGGACAAAACTACTACACAGTAGGTAGATACTAAGTAAAATGACTGTTTCGGTGAGTAGAGAGCTGATTAGCTGGATTGCATTCATCCTGCAGCTATGAAGAGAAGGGGAAAGATGCCTCCTTGCTTGGTCTCCTGACCTTGGCTCTGCAGGGCTGTCCATCTAGGGAAGTGATCATCTCCCTGTACTCAGCATTGGTGAGGCCCCACCTCGAATACTGTGTTCAGTTTTGGGCCCCTCACTACAAGAAAGACATGGAGATTCTGGAGCGTGTTCGGAGAAGGGCAACGAAGCTGGTGAAGGGTCTAGAGCACAAGTCTTATGAGGAGCGGCTGAGGGACCTGGGGTTGTTTAGTCTGGAGGAGGCTCAGGGGAGACGTTATCACTCTCTACAACCACCTGAAAGGAGGTTGTAGAGAGGTGGGTGTTGGTCTCTTCTCCCAAGTAACAAACAACAGGACAAGAGGAAATGGCCTCAAGTTGCACCAGGGGAGGTTAGACTGGATATTAGGAAAAATTTCTTCATAAAAAGGGTTATCAAGCATTGGAACAGCCTGTCGAGGGAAGCAGTGGAATTGCCATCCCTGAAGATATTTAAAAGATGGGTAGAGGTGGTGCTTAGGGACATGGTTTAGCAGTGGTTTTGGCAGTGTTAGGTTGATGGTTGGACTTGATGACCTTAAAGGTCCCTTCCAACCTAGATGATTCTGTGATTCTGTCTTCAACTGAAAGGATGCAGAGAGTGAACTGCAAGTTTTGCTCTCCAAGGTTAATGATGTCTTCCCACTAAATTGTTGCAAGCTTGTATTGAACTTCAAAGCTTCTGCTCATCCGTGGGCAGTTTCAGGCCTAACACTGTCTTTTTGTCCTCTTGTCCATGTTAGCTGTCTTCACAGGGGTGTTCTGCACCCCAGTCTCACATGCTGTTTCCATATGGTGTGTAGGGAAAAAAGTGCCCAGCAGCACTGCGAACTATACTGACATCTGGCACCTAGATGTGCAGCACCAGGGGCAAGTCTCTTTTTGATAAACACTCTAAACTCAGTGGTTTCAGCTTCTGAAATACTAAAGCTAGGCTCCAAAGCACTTCTGAACTGACACACAGTGTTCCTAGCCGTGTTAGAAATTTTTGCTTTCCATATGTTTTATAAATCTAACATAGTATTTTTATATAAAGATTTCTTTTGAGCTGTTTCATACAACATAAGGTCCCCTTGTCAGATATTCAAAATATATATTTATTGCTGAAGAATACTTTGATCCTTTCAGAGTACTTAATAAAGCCTTTCTTTTTGAGTCTGTCTTCCAGCGCAGGAAGGTCCTACTGACTATCTTCCTCTGTGTAGAAAACGCCAAGTCTCTGCTCACATTTCAGAAGGCTCCAAGCTTTCTCTTATCTTCAGTGGCACATAAGGAAATATAATCTCACCGTGCTTCACTCATTGGTAATGCAGAGAATATTCTGGTCAACACAAAGCTCTTTGGCAAATATTTCTGTCCACCCTGCTTGGCTGAAGACTTAAGGACATGAATAACCAGGCCCCTGTTCAGGTTAAACAAAGTGAGGGAGAGAAAGTGCCGTAGTGTTTGTGCTGCTGCCTGGCATCTCGACGAGCTTGCTATTCAATGTGGCTTTGTGGGAACTTGGCAAGAGACGCAAATCTCTCTCTTCCCTGCCTTTCTGTCAACTTCCATGACCATGCTGTAAAAGGAGAGCCTACCTTTCAATCCTTTTCTGGGGAACAGTAGGCTGGAGAGCACAAGGGGTGCAGGCACTGCAGTAACAGAGACCATCTATCCGCAGTCCAGAGGCAGAGCTTTGCTGAGGGAAAGGGTCAGGTTTTGCTGAAACAGCACCTTGAAGACCTGCTTAAGTCTCATTTGCTTACATGCTTAAGTGCTCTGCTGAACTATAGCCCACAGCAACCAGCTGCCAGCCCTTTACTTCCTGATTAAAAACACAAAAAAAACATTTCTGGAAGCTGTTCACATGCTCTCAGCAGTGCCACCCAAGGTCCCCCTCTTTTCCTGATTATTCCTCTGCGCCTACCCAACAAAACTCCATCCAGACCAGCAGGACTGCTTTAGTTTGAACAACCTGTATGGAAAGAACTGTATTTTCTAATTATGTGCCAGCTTCTTTTCTCTTGCTTATCTCATCCAAGAAAATAGTGTGGCTCTTAGCAAATATCCTGAGGCAGTACAATTGCCTATTAAACGGGGCTCCCTGTTGATTTCAATGCACTTTCAAAGTGCTTCAAAAGGTTGATGGCACAAGATGGCTCAAAGGTGCTTTTTACTAATGTGTTGTTTGGCACGCAGAGAGATAATAACAAAGGAAAATCTGACTGCTTCTTGAACATGGCTATCAGCACGGGCATTGCTAGACAAAATAAACTAACCCTTTCTTAGTAAATTAAAATGTTTGTGTCCTGGAAATGCCATTTATGACACAAAGTAAAATTCCGACCAGATCTGAGAAAAGGAAGTATCTTCTGTTCTTAAATAAATTGGAAAATCAATGCAAAACACTCCAGACAGTGCATATCAGCAAGAATGGAGCGAAATATCAGAATATTTAATAGTCTTTCAGAGGCCATGTGATGTTTTCCAATGCAATCCCCGGTGCATTCTCTCATATCGGATTAAGACACCTGAACAGTTTCAGATGCAAACATGCGGCAGCAAAGCCACAAGAGGAAGGGAGTGCTGGTGCCCAGTTTTCAGGGAGGAGACATTGCCTTCCTCAAGACTGCCTTTTCTCAACGCAGAAATGGTATTTCAAGACAGAACTGTGGCCAGCTTGAGAAGATAAGAGTAAATCCTTTTATATCAGCAATCACACTGGCCAAGCACAACATCTGCTATCAGCTCTGAATTCAGAGAGATTTCATATAAACTAATCAGCTGTCACTGCACACAGAGAGAGAGGGAGAAAAAGGATTTAACAATTGATTGGTTTCATAGTTCTGTTGCTTTTCTTCTTCTGTTATAGTTTTTATAAGTAAGTGAAGCACCACTATTTAACTCTTCTGACACGGTTTAGGTGACCTCGCTATGGAACAGTCTCACTAGTATCTATGAAAAATTATTACCCAGATTTCAAAAGTTATTGCTGATTTTATGTGTCCATTATTTGGAGTATCCTATTTTATTTGAAAATAAATGTTTTTTACAAAAAATGTCCCTATTCTTACCCTTTAAAGGCCAATCATCTTTTAGACATTCAGTTTGGCTATTCCAATTAATGCCAAAACCAGCTACTGTTTAACTGAGAAAAGTAGCATCCTGTCTATGTGAGGTTTTCAGTATAATCCTGATGATTGTGAGCGTGTGGCTTTACTATATACACATGGCAATGATGCAATCTGCAGATTTAGGAATCGCTACATACTCATTAACTTCATAGACAATTATATTGTGTTACGTACAAATAAAAACCACAACTTTCTAAGAAATCCCTAATAACACACCTACATGACAGGCCCTGTTAAGTAAATAATGGGCTTCAGAAAGTCTTGACATTCATGTATTTGTCTTAATACATTGCTAAAGTTCTGATTTGCATTTGTACCACAATTCAATCAACCGAGAAAATTGTGCCATTTTTGTATGGGTTCATTTATCTTACAAAAATTTGTAGTAACCCTGAACTTCAACAAGATTCTATTTTTAGGGTTTTTTTAAAAAACTTTGAATAAATTACTTCTGGTTTGGATATCAATATATTTTCAAAGATGAACTTTAAACATGTAACAGTTCACTTTCTTAAAGTACTTAAATATTTTTCTGACTTCACACAAAATGGCACTTGTGAAAATGTGTCTGTAGGCTTGAATCAGGTCTTCTTGTCTGAACCCTGTGACATCAGTGGGGAATATTTTTGGTATCTGATCTCCTATTTAAAATTTCATACTTGTGTTTAATAGGGTACAAAATCTTTGGCCCAAATTCAGCCGAAGTTTAGATGGATGATAGTCCTTCATCTAAATGTTATGTCTGTATCCTAAAAATGTATTTCTTATTTGGAAAGAGTGCCATGGGCAACCAACAAATCTACTACCGTTCATTCACTACCTTTGCTTGACTTCTTATTTTTAAAATATAAAGATAGAGAAGAGGGATCCTAGTCTTTTACTGCTCAAATTATATCTGATTTTCTGTGGCATGTTAGTCCATGAGACACAACCTAAAGTTAAATATGGATAAAATCTTGTGTACAAACCTTTCTATCAGTTTACCAAGTCTCTGTGCAAGTCAAGCTGTGTAAGTAAATTCATCAGAGTAATGTCACAGGAAACGTGAGCAGTAAGAGTGTTACATGCAGTATTGTAAGTACTTGTTCTTAGCATATGACAAGAAATCCTGCATTATAATCAACTAGGTGACACAACTTCTTATGTAGGAAAATTTTGCTAGCAACAAAGGCATTGGCTAGACCTAGATCTGCTAGACTCCTACTGTAAAGACGGTAGAACATGTTTGCCTTCTTCTGAAGCACAACAAAATCCAGAACATCTCAAAGTATTCTACAAAAGGAGCATTTGTGGTTTTTATCTTAGTGTTACATTGAAAAAAAATTAATGTTTTCTTCTGGAACTGTCAAGAAGGGATATTTCTATGTTGACTGAACTTTTTTTCTGGATTTTCTCTGAAAGGAAGCGGATAAAAATCAACACAAGAGCAAAATAATTACTAATTGGTAGAATTTTGTACTCCTGCATACATTTTCTGTCAAAGTTTTGTGTCTTGAAGTTTTCTGTAATCTCTGTAACTTGAATTAATTAAAGTCAAGTCTACCTTGACTTCAACAAGGCTTTTGACATTGTCTCCCACAACATCCTCATAGGCAAGCTTAAGAAGTGTGGGTTAGAAGAATGGACAGTGGGGTGGATTGAAAACTGGCTGGCAGATAGAGTTAAGAGGGTTATGATCAGTGGCACAGAGTCTAGTTGGAGGTCTGTAACAAGTGGTGTTCCCCCGGGGTCAGTACTGGGTCCAGTCCTGTTCAATATATTCATAAATGACCTGGATGAAGGGATAGAGCATGAAGGGAAAGCAGATCTGTGGAAAAGGACCTGGGAGTCCTGGTGAACTCATCAATGCTCATAAATACTTAAAGGGAGGGTGCAGGGAGGATGGGACCAGTCTTTTTTCAGTGGTGCCCAGTGATAGGACAAGAGGTAATGGGCACAAACTTGAACGTAGGAAGTTCCATCTGAACATGAGGAGGAACTTCCTTACTTTGAGGGTGGCAGAGCACTGGAACAGGCTGCTCAGATATGTGGTGGAGTCTCTGACTCTGGAGACATTCAAAACCTGCCTGGACGCCATCCTGTGCAACCTGCTCTAGCTGACCCTGCTCTGGCAGGGTGGTTGGACTAGATGATCTCCAGAGGTCCCTTCCAACCCCTGTGATTCTGTGGTTCTGTGAATTGATTCTTTGGTCAGAATGACCTTTTCAGAACTGTTTTAGGCCTCTTTAGACCTAAAGCTACAGCTTAAGGGACAGCTGACAATGCTGTTTGACCGTCTCCCTTCTGTGCAAATACTTATGTATGAGAAAATCAAACCTATAAATTACACAGAAAAATGTGCTGTACACTCTATATCAATAATGTCTCTTCAAGCAGACCCAGACAGAGGGCTCCCAATATTTCTACTGCTCAGCAGAAGGTGTCAATATTTAATGTGACAGGCAACACAAGAGGGAAGGTTGCTGATGGCAGGAAGCAAATGGATCAGTCCTTATGCCACAAAGATTTACTTCGACTTGAGTGCATGTTCCACATTTTCCCTTACCAGATTTTTCAGGGTTGATGTATTGTTTACCTAACATAGACTGCCAATGACAATTTTTCCTGTAACAAATACATTTTTCTAGTTACTTTGCAAAAAGATTGAATAGTGTCAGTATTATAATCAGCGATGAACTGCAACCATGTTTAGTGCTGCTGTGCTGGTTGACGTATAAATAGATAATTACAATCCCTGAGCTGAGAGTTTATGTCTCAGAAACAAAGTGTTACCAGTGGATAAGGCAAACACATTTTTTCAACCACATGCCGCATATACGTAAAATTATCAAGGCTTCTGCTGAGCAGAAATGCTCTTCACTCATATTTTTTCTGAGACAATTAGAGGAAAGTGGTACCAGCATGCCTCTGACAAGTTTTGTTTGTTTGTATTGATTAAAAATGGCATCCAACAAATTCAGCATGTTAGATCCTTATTTGATCAGTAACTGCAGAATTCATTCTTTCATTTTTGGGTCCTGAGTGTAAGTGGAGAAGCTTTAGTAAGCCTCCACTGTGTTCATGCATCTCTGAGACTCTATGTCACCAAGAACTGTGATTCCTTATGACACCAGCTGGTAACTGACATCTTAATACAATTTACTCTGGTTAAAAGAAAAAGGCATGCTTCTTTTGCTCTTTTTATTTTCATTTTTTATTGGAAAAAAAGAAGTGTATGAACACAGTGAATATTCAAATACCGAGTCAATGTTCAAATGCTGTCCTGCTTTATCAATGTCCCTTGTTATAGCCAGGTAGCTCAATGGTTCAAATGGGTTGTTGATGCTTCTCCTAGTCCTTGCAGCAGCACTCATTCAAACAAGTTCCCACTTAAGGCCGCAGTGCCTCCAGGGAATCCTTCATAACAGAGAATGAAAATAATAACTTGCAGTGTCTATAATTTTTTCTCATCAAAGACGGAATTTTTAAAAACACTTTACATTCTCCCAGTTGCCCCGGAGGAAACCAGCTAAATATTTTCCATGGCATTTAGTGAAAGCAGGCTTGACAACCTAATCCCCAACTTTTCTTCACAAGCAAGCTTCCCCTATTTTATCACCCCTTACCTAAACTATCAGCATACTTATCCTCCTTTGATCGTTTCCTTTGATGGGACTGCTGAGTCTCCTCTCTGCAACAAAATATGTTTTAGGGTCTGTAGAACCACCCATAACACACTTTGCATGAACAAGAGAGCTCTTTGGTGCCAAAGCTGTAGTATTTCCCGTGGCCTTTCCTGACAGCTGAAGGTACATATCTAAGATGTCTTTCATTCCCATGAGGGGCTATGGGTATCTGGGGGAAATGAAAGCAGCATTTTGCTTAGTCTTATTACATTACAGGCAATTGAAGCCATAGATGATATGGGACCACACCTTTGAGATAAATGAATCACAGCTCAGCCTCTGCTTCAGTTTTGGAAGCAGGCTCACTGCACTGTGGTAAAAAGGATTTGTGAAAGATAAAGGAGAATAGAAAAATGGAATGGGACATGCAGAAGACAAAAAGGAGAGGCAGAGAACTTACAAGTCTGAGAACAAACAAACAAATTTCAAGCAGTATTGGGTAGAATTTGAAAACACTGCAATGAGACTTACTAGGGAATTTCTATTAATACAATATTAAAAAGGGGTGAGACTTGGCATTTAGATTATTTTCCCCATGTAGATATGAGGAATATTAAGAAAAGAAAGAATGGTTAAAATCTAAAGAAATAGGAGCTACATAAAAATTAAGAATTGACATGCAGAGAGTCAAAATAAGTTTTGGCAATTAAAATAAAGTGATGTTAGTTCAGAAGCTCTACTAGAATCTTCATTTGTGAAACAAAAGAGAATGTTGTCTTTTATGTCTGCCTATTGTTTTCAGACAATAACATGATTATTTGCTAGAGGTCGTAACTATTAAAGTATATTGATAGAGGTTTGTTCTCAGGAGAAATAACATTTATGTCAGGAAGAGCGACAATCTCATTTTACCCACATCAATATTCCTAGCTGATGTCGTCTCCTTTCCCAGCACAATACATTCTATTAAAATAATTTATGTTCAGTATCCTGTCTATTGAATTAAGAGTATTTTCAGCTGAGGCAAAGGAATTTTAGAACCATAGCTTTGCATTCTTGGAAATACTTCTTCACAACTCAGTACACTGCATATATAATCACCAATACAGAATACTTTCCATACAAAAATATTAAAGGATGAGATATTATGTTCAAATAGCGGTATATTTTTGCTTGTTTCTTTACCTAAATACTCTTTAATCATACAAAGAGACAGCGGAACAACTTGAAGAGTAGAAGCACTAATGATAATCAGGATCTTCATGCACATGCCTCGGAGTACTTTACAAATTATACAGTATCACTTCCTCTCTTTTGTAATTGGAAAGCAAAGAGCATACACAAGGTCTTCTAGCAGGTTGCCCATACATCATGGACAGAGCTGGCAACAAGGACTAGGGACTACCCTCTTTCCAACGCTGGTAATCTGGAAGGTAGAGGCACAGAAAACCAAACTTATCTTTCAGGATCGTGTATTTCTTTGGAGGTAACATCAGCCTCTCTTCATCCCAAGAGATGTGTTTCATTTTATCGGGCATCATACAAAACAAACCTATTCTAAACAAGTAATTAGTATAAACATATTTCAGATGAACTGATAATGTCAATAAACTCTGAAGACTTTGCTTACTTTGTTTTGATTCAAATAGAGTAAGATTCAAATATTCACTGTTCTAAATTGTCTCTGAAAACATCTTTGTATCTATTTTGACAGTCTCTTTCTCAAAGCTCAAATGTTCTCACTATGATGTACGCCCACGATTGCATTGAAAAGACAATACAAGGAAAGAATCAGACTCTGCTTTGGGAAAATGAATAAACCTATTATATAGCAACCACTTAACAGTGAAATCAAGGTAATTTTTCTCAAGTGTTCTGATTTTACAATTTTTGAACTGCTTGTTGAGAATTTTAAATGAATTTTGAAAGCATAGAGTTGAATTTCCTTGCTTTTACACTCTAGTTTACCTATGATATTTTTACATGCCAGCACAATCAGGTAAAAATTAATTCCAGTTATATTTCAAATATGTAGTCTGATGAGTTGGAAACTAGATATAGTCCTTATGTATAAGCTTGTTGTCAATAAAGGTGTATAGGTTACTTTTTTTTTATTATTATTCATTCTGATTATGTATGTGTATGTTTAGGCATTTTAAGATATTAAAAAGCACAGCTCAAACTTCTGAGAGATGTACAACATTTTCTAAGCTATAGGAATAATTAAGAATAACTGGTTGTTACATCTGATCTTTACTCAGTAGTGGTCGTGTGTTCCCTACAGAGCGTAACCAAAATGAGCAGAAGCTTTGGATGCACAAGGAATGTGAAAGTTTCCCTTTTTTTCTTTTGAGTGAATTATTCCAAAGTGTGTGAGGCAATAAGAAAGCTATTTTTCACCTACAACAGATGAAAATACATAAATCATACCTGGAAGATATCAGCACCAACCGATTTCATTGAGTCAAACTCTATAAATCAAAAAAACTTCATTCTGATTTTAGTTATCATCAGATGCAGCTGATCTATTGAAAATCAGAAATCTGTAGTACTCAAAAGTGTATAAAATGCACCACAAACACAGATGGAACTGATAAGATTTTCAGAAGTATTTCCAGATAAGTAGGCCTTTTGGGAAAGTATCATCAGGACTTCCAAAAGTAATCAGACCGCCTTGTCAAGCCGCTATCATTCATTTAATCTATTGTTCCTTTTTTGTCTCTTAAGGGCCAGGTACACTAGGGTAGCTGACTTCTGAGAAAGTAGATCAAGCTAAGGTGCATTTATCTAAACCGTGAATTCCTAGAGAGTTAGCTGAACAAGTAATTTCAACTCATAGTGAACTGGACACACATTTATGTTTCCTATCTTGAAGATCCTATCCTTCTAACACAAATTCAGGTTTTGTTAAAACGAAAATCTTCTTCCCTGTAACTGGCCTGATTTTTAATGTATCAGGTTAATACCAAACAAACAAACAAAAGAATAGAAATAAATGAAAAAAATGAAAACATGAAATTTAACAAGAGCAAGGGCTGGATTCTGGACCTGGGACAGGGTAATCTTGGTTATACATACAGACTGGGGAACAAGAGGCTGGAGAGCAGCCCCACAGAAAGAGATCTGGGGGTTTAGGTTGATGGCAAGTTGAATATGAGTCAACAGCATGCCCTGGCAGCCAAAAGGGCCAGCTGTGTCCTAGGGTACATCAAGCACAGCACAGCTAGCCGGTCGAGGGAGGTCATTGTCCCACCCTACACTGCACTGGTGTGACCCCACCTCCAGTACTGTGTGCAGTTTTGGGTGCCTCAATACAAGAAGGACATTGAACTATTAGAGTGTGTCCAGACGAGGGTGACCAAGATGGTGAAAGGCCTCAAGTGCAACACTTGCGAGGAGCGTCTGAGGTCACTTGGTTTGTTCAGCTTGGAGAAGAGAAAGTTGAGGGATGATAGTCTACAACTTCCTCAAGGAGGACGGTGGAGGGGGAGGTTCTGATCTCTCTCTGGTGACCAGCGATAGGAACAAAGCTGTGTCAGGGGAAGTTCATATTCGACATTAGGAAAAGGCTCTTCACTGAGAGGGTGGTTGGTCACTGGAACAGGATCCCCAGGGAAGTGGTCATGACACCAAACCTGTCAGAGTTCAAGGAGTGTCTGGACGACGCTCTTAGTCATACAGTTTAGTTTTAGGTTGTCCTACAAGTAACAGAGAGTTGGACTTGATGATCCTTATGGGTCCCTTCCAGCTCAAGATATTCTATGATTCTGGTATCTAACCAGGTTGTTCTTTTCCCCCTAGAACATGGAACTTCAATTGCTACTAAAAAATGAGGCTTTCTCATACTTTTATATGGGCTATGATTCAACAAGCACCAATCTGAGAAGTGACTAACACACACACCAAAAGGTAATACTTGAGATAAATCCATACTGAGGGTAAAACCTGCGGAGCAACAGCATGGCTATTTATGCCTTTTTAATACTTGCTATAAATACCTTTCTGTTGACTGGAAAGAAGCTTTTTTAAGGCTGATACATCATTGCTGAAACCCAGTCTTCTTGTTTTATTTATGTTATTTGTCTGCTACTTGTCTTGTCTCTGTCCAAGTAAGGTCCAAGCAGAACTTACCCAGTGCAGAACTAATATTTCCTGGTTTTGTTTTGATCCTTCAGAAAGACAAGAAATCTGAGCCCAAAGCAGAAAATGCAAGACAGTCCAGTCCCTCTGCACAGGGGCCCATCGTTAATTGTTGTATTGTGAATGTCATGAGTGGTTCAGAAGATAGAGGCATTTGGCATACCTATGATTATTCCTTTGAGAAAAGAAAGAACCGTGGTCTTGGCAGCAATGCAGCTACTCTTTGGACACTGGCCTGGCAACAAGAGAAGAACATGTAGGCTCCATGTTCTCCTCATGTAAGCATGAGGAAAGACATAGGACGTGCTCAGTGTTTTACAGCATAGGTACCTAATACTGGGCTCTTCACATGAGTTTGTGGATGGGATCTTTTTCCCCTTTTTGTTTTCATGAGTCTTTTCAACAGCAAATCTGGTCTGAAAAGTGTGGCAAATGGTTGCTTGCACAACGTCTGTTGTTGTAAGATCAAGGTACAAATGTTTCTCTTCATGCCTTCTGTTTTGTGTTTCGCTAGTTAGAAATTGGCCCCACACTTAAGATCTTTACTAGGAATAGTCTAGCTTGGCATGCTGTGCTCAGATCTTGACAAAATATCAAACACTAGGCCTGTTACAGAAAAGCGGGGTTTCATTGCAACTGCTTTAATAAAAGGAAGGAGACAATATCAATTAAAGATGATACTCCTTTGGTGCTTTCTTTGTTTTGCAGATACTCCTTTTGCTGCAGGTTGTTAAAGCATTGGTAATTTAAGGGCCTTCCCGTTGGTGAAATATCTGCTGATCTGGTCTTATTTATAGGCACATCTCCAGCCTATCTCAAGATAGTAGCACATCAACAAGCATAATGTCCTTATTTGTTCTTAAAGCATCAGGGCACATGCAGCTCCACTATCACCTAAACAATAAGAACGCAAGAAGCGAATAAATTCTGTTTTATGTATAGAATAATGTGGGGTTGGACTACAGGTTTTATGGTAAGCTGATTTTATACTGATGTCAATATGTATCTTTAGAAGCACACTCAGGCATACCACAAATGTGAGGGAGATTCTGGGAAGGCAGGTCAGGCAACATGTTATTTCAGTTTCTATGACTATCCCTTGGATATCAAAGGTCTAGTAGAAAGGAAAGCACCTGTGAAAGCAATATGAGAAGAGCACCTTGTCTGCTCTATACACCCTCTGAGTCAGGACTGGGGTCCTTTGTGTGACCCATTCTGTACTAAGCTTAATTCAATGCCATTTCTTCATTTGTATTATAGTTCTCCCAAGATGATGGTGGCTTTGGCCTGATTTTTCATGGAATATCCTCGAAATAAACCATGCAAGAACTTCTGAACAGGCATAGATTTCAGCATTATGGCCTGAAGTCCTTGAACACAAATTGTTTTCTTCTACAAAGGTCAAAACATACTTGCATATCATTGATTTTTTTTTTTTAAATCCTACTGTATCTTTACAGTGAAACTAAAAAAAGCAATGAAATTATGGAAAGAGGAGCTGTGGTTTGTTATCTATTTTTTCAGCTTTCAGGATGACTTGATTAACTATGTAATTAGTAGAGTCATTAATGAATTTAGAAAAGATCACTCATAAGTGTTTAAAGCACTCTGATCCATTACTGTAGAAATCTTTGAAGGTTAATGCACAGGTCTCATTGTGGGGTATAGAGAGATATTCACAGGAACATCAATTTTCACGCTGACTATCATTTATGGATTTAAGGTGCAGATTAGGAAGTTGAAGCCTTAACTGGCCAAAAGACATGCCACTGAGGCACATCCCTGAGGAGGGAATCAGTATGTAAACAATGTCATTTCACAACAGGATGGGGCAGTAAGACATCCTACATTTCTACAATGAATTCTTTTATGACGTATCAGTATGCGTGCACAAGGTGTTAGAATTCTTTCCTACAACAAAATTGCAGTTGTGACCAAAGATACTAAATCTTGCCTTTCATAAACCAGAATACAAGCCTTAAACATTTTTCTTTCCTTCTGAAAACTTTGCAATTATGCTAACAATGCAATGTTCTGTTGCAAAAATTTCAATTGCGAGCAAAATCAATGCATTCTTACCATGCTCTGCTACCCCTACCCAACATCCATTATTTCTTGTATTTTAGAAATTTGCACCATGCCATGTCAGGAATGGGCTCAACTGATTGGTACTGAATAGATCAGACAGTGAGCTCTAGGTTAGCTTTCTGTTCTTGACAGTGTTCCCACTTGTGCAGTCACTTCTTTCCGCATCATTTGAGTTTAAAATGGAAAAGTCACTGTTTGTCAGCAGTGGGAGAAAAGCAGTTAAACATTTTCTGAGTAAACTATTGAATATCTTTAAATGCTATTCAATAGCTGTAAATTTATACTGCCTTCATGAGCTGAGACTGAAAATCAGAAGTGAATGTGTGGGCTGCATGCTATAAGAGGGAGGGAAAGGACAGCTGGAGAAGTTCCTCCTCATTCTGGTTTTGGGAGGGGGTACCACAGTCTCCACCACACAATTTGCAGCACCTTTTGCATCATATAACAATCTGATTTTCAATGGAAAGCAGCACAGCCTAAGTCTCTACCATGAGATTCTGCTCAGTGATGCCTGTCCTGCATCTAACCTACCACGGATGCTCAAACGATTAACTGTGCTCCCTTTCATCCTTCCTGCCCTGGGAGACCACACAGTTAAATCAGGGGAAGGGGGCAGCGTGAGCCAAACTTTCTTCTTTTTTTCACCTCTATAACCCTCAAAAGCCTAGCACAAAGGTTTGAATTTTCAGCCTTTTAATTAGCCAGTGTTCAAAGTATAGTGGAGTAGTCGTGATGGGCTACATAATTAAATAAGTTGATGTTTGTGGAGAGACAAAAAAAAAAAATTTATGAGTAACTGGTACTTTTTCAGACCAGTAGCACAGTGGGAGGTTTTATGAACCAGAAAGTGTCCAGGCTTTTCTTCAGCTACAACTGATGATCTCATAAAATAAATTATTTACCCTGACAAATCTTGCCTTACCTCTGCTCAGAATATGAATTCTTCACTGAGCTTCTTAGAGAAACAAAGAATAATAAAGATCATGTAAGCTTCTAACAGCCTTTCATGAAAAAGGAAAACAACTCTCAATAAAATAATGGTCTATCACATGGTCAATATACTTTATGTCCTCAAGAACTCTGGCACAGTGAAGGCAAAACAAATACAGGACAAGGGAGTGTAGCCAGAAGAAGAAACGATAGGAAGGTGTGAGACAATTCAGTCCTGGACTTTGTGTTATCACCCCACCTCCTTACACACGCACAGCACAGGGAAGGGTGGTTGCTTGTTACAGAATCCCTTTTTCGTGTCTTATTGTGAACATCATATGAGTTAATCATGTTAACTTTGGGTCAGTCCACACACACTTTACAAATCAAATAAAAATGGAAGCTATACATAATTCAGTGCATGCTGGATACCATCTTATTCCTACTGGTGTCACCACTGTATTTGCAAGAATTCTTAAAAGGTCCAGTTATGATTCTTTTTCTGGTCTCTACTTTGAAAATATGTTTTTAATGATGATGTATAGATAATTATATGCCATTATGTATTTCTTCAGGCATAACAGTTTCAGCAGTGGTATCTCAAGAAGCAGCATGCGGTAAGCGTTTGGGACAGTCCATGAGCAGAATTCTGAGCTGCTTTGCACAAAACATGGCAATACAGCTATTTAGATCCCTCCTTTCAGGAAGCAGACAATCTGATTCTAAATTCCTTAAAAGACTAATAAATCAAAATTCACTTTCAGCTTCTGCAGCTGAGTGCCTATTTTTTAATGAAAAAATAATACTGAATCTGAGCTGATTGCAACTCTGGTAGCCTGTAAACCCAAGCTCACTCTTTCCATACGTGGTGCCATTAACTGAAAGTAGTAGGAATTACAGACACACGTGCAAAAACAATTTTTAGTCTTCTCAGAGTGATCAAACAGAAATCTCAAATGATAGTTGGACTAGAAAATAATGATATAATAGAACTGAATTTGTAAGACTATGTAATTTTGTTGTAGATAAAGAACCATGGCCATATGACATCTATCTGTGTCATACTTAAATTTATAATCGTCATCCAGTGACAGATGCACGTACACACAAGTATGTACATATATCATCTCTTCAAAACTGCAGGACATCTGCTCAAAGACAGAAAGCATTTTCTGCTTCCACAGCATCATAAATCTGCTCGTGTAGGTAGGTATTCCCGATGCATTCAAAACCAGCATGACAGCAATGTCACAATTATGCTTCAAGTATGAAGCACCATGGTAGTCACCCCTCCGGTGACCCCATGATTAACCCAGAACCTCTCCACCCAGCTGGATAGGACAGCATGCACCATTCAGAAGAGCTTGTCCCTGTGCTCCAGGCAGGTGAAAACAATGTTCTGCAAAACAGTGGTGGTGCTGGTCTCATCAATTCCCTGGGGAACTTCAGCTTGTCAGCTACACCTGTGCTCATGCACGGCTCCCTTTGCAGCTCCATATCTGACTGACCTCTAATTTCCACTTCTATACGCATAATTTCTATGCAAAAGAAAGCCAGGCAGAAATCAATGGGGCCTCAGAAAGAGATGGTGGTCTGGCTGTCAGTGGACCAAGACCCAGTTGCTCTGCAGCTCCCATTAAAAAGCAGTTCTGGATGTTGCCAGTAACTGCCAGTCAGCAGAGGCCCATTTGAGTTCAACCACTGGGGATTTTTCCCTACCATAGCCCTAAATCTAAGGCTTTAAAGTGCTTCCTGCTAATGATGCAGGAGCAATATAAATATCCTTGAGGCTGCTGAGCCTGGTGAAGAGCTAATAATGACACAAAGAATATCTCCCTATTTCAGGGGGATACTGAAATTAAAACCCAAACCCCAAGCTGACACAATGCTCTGGGTCACAGAATTGGTTGTGCTTCATGCCCTTTCTTTGATAAATGTTTGAGAATAAGCTCTCTGAAATACACCCCAAATTCTTTAAAAAGGCAAAGGCCTCAAGGAGTTAAGCCTAGGAACAGTAACTGTTCCAGACATCTTAACAAAAATTTATACATTAGACAGAGCTCCTTCTGCCCATGTATTTCAGTGTTTCTGGTTACAGTCGCATCCATTAATAAATGACCACAACTGAGGGGCACATTCTTTCATTTTTTGTCTACGGTCCCTTTTATCTACAATTTTCCTAAAGAAATTAGGATTGTGCAATAGTGCCATGGGCATTTATCTCTAACTCTTCCTTCTCAGCTCATAAGTTCAAATTTGTTACCTAGTTTTCATCACATTTCTTATCAAAGTGGGCCAAAGATGTTATACAGGGTATCCCATAAGTGACAGGAAGATAGACTCTATCAGCATTCCCACCCTAGAAGAGTCTTGGCTCAACCCTAATTTGGTGCCAGTGAGACACTTTTACAGTGGCCCCAAACAAGGAAAAAAATTCAGACATGGCTTATGTCAATAAGAGAATCAGAAAATAAAGATCCAATGATAACCAGGTTACGTTTGTTCTGCTGATTGCAGAAATACTGGTTCATAAATGTTCTATATGTTTATAGTTGATGCCAAGGAATGGTATGCAGAGAGGCTCCTGCTTATACTTATTGCTGTAACAACCAAGGGCAGCCAGCTTTTGTTATTTGCCCCGTTGGAGGGTCGGAAGCGGAAAAGCGTAGAGAGGTCACACCTGTGTGGAGGAGCGGACAGGACGGGTGACCCAAAACTGACCAACAGGGTATTCCATCCCATCTGCCTCATGCTCAGTATAAAAGCTGAGGGATCAAAGGGTGAGCCCTTTTCCTTCAATGGCTGGTGTCCGAGGAGGACTCTGTCTGTTCGTTTGCCTTTGATCCCGATCCTGAATCCAGATCCGGAATCCAGTTCTCATCCATCACTGTGTCCATTCTGGGACTTTCCCAGTGCCTGCTGGTGATGTGATCGTCGTCCCGGGAGTTTGATATGGTTTTGTATATAATTCATTATTTTCTTTTTATGCTATTATTAATATTTTCATTAAAGTAGTTTAGTTTCTCCTAAACTCTTAAGTCTCTTTCTCTCTCCTCTCCTTGAAGAGAGATGTCGGGGAGAGCATCTGTTGTCCACCTTGGTGGCCAATCCGGCTCAAATCACAACAGAGTGTTCTAGTCTAAAGAAGAAAAATATCATCCAATTCTGCAAATATTAATTTACAAGATAAAAATTAGCAAATGGGATTATGGTTCATTTTCAATAAAGGAAATATATTGTTCCAGATTTAGCTTCTGGCAATTTTTAAAAAATCCCATCGGAGTTATAAATAGCACATTGTAGTTTTCCACCAAGGATCTTGTATTGTCCTTTGCTTGAGATATACCATATAAAGGATTAATGTTTTTAGTTACAAAATGTTGCCATTCTTCTTCTGTAGCCTAGTTTGAATATACTTTATATTTTACTGCAACTGTCTCTAATACTCAGTGTCTTCGCAGTTCTTGGTAAAAGGAAAGGAAAACAAATTTATGGTTCTATTACTAGAAAATACTTACTTTTCTCATAAAGAACTAACAAATATAATCAGAAATGGATTTCTGGCAATTTTTGACAGTAAAATATCATCTTTTTGTCTCACTTTCTGTATAGCTGTAAATAATTCTCTCATTACTTCATCACATGTATAAGCAAAAGCTTGACAAAAAGGTAAAAAGTTACACTAAAATTTTTAAAAATTGCCAAAGAATAGCAGCTGCATTATGTAAAAACTGTCTTTCTTTTGACAGATGCAGTACCAACTCACATCAATCCAGGTTTCCAATATATTAGAAAATATGGAGTTTGCTTTTTACACTCCATGCGTTAAAATTGGGGCTTGAAATATCCTTTCATTTTACACCTAAACTACCCTACTGAATCAGCAGAGGATCAGTATTGTAAAACCTGCATGAATGAATGGATACCAAAGGCCATTATTTTACATTTCATGTGCACAGTACACTAACATTAGTTCTACAAGACACATGCCTGGTCTCCATTTTCTACAGTATAGAACATGAGAAGGGAACTGCAAAAATTCACTGAAAGCATATTATTTTACTGAAACAGTGGTCTAGCTAAACATTTGGCCAACTGCATCAATGTCAACTATATCATATTTAAGATTTGAGTCTTCGAGATTTGGATTCCATTATAGCAGGAAACCATGACAGCCCTTTCCTTCCTGAGGGCTAGATTTTATGTTTATGGTAATTAATAGGAATTAACTCATTAACGCAATAGGTAACATCTGCTTCTGGTAACATTGCTGATATATTCTTGAGTATATCGTAGGAAGGAATTACCTGGTATGACTATAATATATTTTAATAAGACACCCTAAACTATCTCTGTATGTGGGGAAAGGAAGCAGATATTCTAACTTTTCAGCTATCCACATAGACGACTACCGAAAAAAAATCGAAAACAAAGTTTGAAAAGAAGCCATCCATGCACTAAAATAGATCATCATTAAACGTGGAGTTTCCAGTTTTGAGACAGATTTTCCTTATCTATGAATTCTGTCCCACTAGTAATTAATGACAGTCATTGAAAGCCTGTTAGATGAGATAAAATGTAAAATGAAGAATTTCTCATGAAGAATATTTGTGTTATTTCTATAAAAAATTATTATAGAAAATTTTACCATAGAAACCCACTTCTTTCAAAACGTTTGTTTTGAACTCTACTTTCAAAACATTTATCCTGTAATAGAAATTTTACATTGTAAAATGTAACTTTATACTGCAGTCAGCATTGCTAAATAAAATAGTTGGGATTTCCCTGTAATAATAGCTAAATGACAAATATTGCATTCTCAAGATCACTTTTGCTGTCAGAGGACTTAGAAGTTTTTGCTCTTAAAAGTTTTACGGATGAAGGAAGTAATTTTGTTCTTAATCTAAATATAACTCTAAGTATTTTGACACATGTTTGAAGAGTGTTCGAAACTTTTGTTTCAAATTTATCTTTCTGTAGTATAACTTTGGATATATAATGGCATACATGAAAAAAAAGATTTTTTTCCTTGGGCAAATTCAATCTAGTCCTGCTCTGAGCCAGAGGCTGGACTACATGGGCTCCAAGGGTCCCTTCCTGAAAATGCTTCCATAACTCTGTGAATCTTAAGAGCGTTATCTGTTAATTTTGCATCAATTGATCCTTGCAATGAATACAAGAAAAGGCCAGTAAATTTGACTAGAATAAGGCTTTTTCTCATCAGTTCTCAGTGAAACCCTCTTTAAAACTTCAGCTAACAGACCTTAAAATGTATTTGATGAAAAAGAAGATGGTACATGGAGTAGTTGGAAGAAAGGAAAAAATATCTTCCTGTACTTGACCATAAAGGTCCAAAATCAGAAAATCTTTACTTGAAGAAAAGCTGACATACTTGGCTGGAGATGAACGCAAGGCTCCTTGCAAATATGGTCAGTAGCAGATGTCAAAACACCCTTCAAAAAACACTATTAATGACTTAAAGTAGGACATCTGAGGTAGGGTAATATTGATAAATAATTACAAGATGTATCTTTTCTTTGAGTCCTCTTACATGGCTTTCTCTAAAAACTGTGCGCAAATGCTATCTGTCACTTACCCAGTTGCACTGCGTGTGTGTACTAATGTCGTCCACTGAGTCAGTCTTACGTAACAGAAGCATGCTACATTTCAATGATTTTGTCAATCTGTATATCTTTTTTGTAAATGCTAAGATTAACCTTTGCATAATTAGAGAAATTGTCCTTACATGGAAAAACACTGACTGGAAAAACAACCCTAAACCCTCTGAAATAAATAATGGTACGTAGAGTGGTGAGGTATGTCTATTTCCTGTCTTCTTCCCAAACTAGTGGACTATCAACTTCTTTTCAGAAGTACAGGCTTTTGGTGAAGGCTAGAAAAGATCTCTCTGTTTATAGAAGATACCATCCCACAGTATCTAAGATGAGCGCTGAGGAACAGCAGTTTCCCTATGCAAACCAAGAGGAACTGAGGAGGAGAACAGAGGAGCAATTAAGAATCTGGCATCTATCCATGACAGGGATTTAAGCTGGAAACTGAGGCCAACATTGACTTGCGTTACAATTCCCTAACCACACACTTAATTGATAGAGTATAATTGTTTATCAGGAAAAAAGACTTGGTTAGGAAGCTGTTAACTTTTCCTAAAACAACCAGGTCAGGTAAACGCATAATATCTGGCTGATTAAAATGCAAATGGCTTACCTGCCAAACTGTATTTGTGCATGGCCTACTAAAAATTGGTTTTGCTTCTGTTGGTAGAAATTTATTTGTTTTCTGACAGTTTTTTTAACTTTGTCAACCTTTGCCAAAATCTGAATGTAAAAATCAAAGTGAAAAGCAATCTATTTTAATGAAATGTAGCATATACTTCTTCTTTAAAGTGTGCATTTGTTAAAAATGTCATTTTAATGGAGCAAAAATTAGTATATTTATAAAGGCTTGTTTTGGAAATGTTAAAATTTTATGTTTTAATTTTAATTCTCTTTCCCTGGGAAGATGTACATTTTTTGCTTATAAGGTATTTCAGAAATGATCCACATGCAAGGCTATGAAGAGAACTTTTGGATCAGATTTCATATTTACAGACCATAAGGATTCTGGATTGCCTTCAACCAATGTCTCTGATCATGTGCAAAATATTGGTGGATTTAACGGAGCCTGAAATATTTTAATTAGCTCAAGCATGTTTTTCTGTAACAAATGATACATAATTCCATGATCCATTGCTCTTTCAAAAGTAAAATTCCTATTTCTTTCTCTTGAGGTTTATTAGATTTTAACCATTATTTAAAAAATAAAACAAAACAAAACAAAACAAAACAAAACAAACAGAAATAACAAACTGAAAATTCTTTTAAAGGTGAGTAATCATTCCACATTTTCCATAGTCGCTTAACTCCCATACCGTGAAAAGCAATAAAAGTTTGCACACCAACGTACGCATGTGTGTGTGATCATTTGAAGAATACTGATTGTGTATAACACGTGGATACATGTATCTGCTCAATTTCATATACATTTAGATTACATCTATGCTGTATTATGCAGCATTATACCATTAAAACATCTTCAAACATGCACCTGCCTGGTAGCATAGCACCTTAACTATTAGCAGAAATAGACCTCACCTAAGGACCATTACTAACATCCCATTTTGTGGTGAAATTTGTGTACACATTTCCTAAAATGAGATAGCGTTTTTTAAAAGGGTGGATTAGGCTTCTTCTTAAACTCTGTTAAGTACACCTTTAACAAACTAAGCAAAGCAAGCTAGTACATGTTCCTTTCCTGTGTTGTTGATTACTAAATTTTTTTGTGGCAGGACTTGTCTCTTAATATATTTTTGTACAGTTACTAGGCTAGGTGTTTATATTCTGTGTGGTTTACCCAACTAAACTATTATAATAAGAATAAAAATAAGAATCAACAGTAAGAGCAGTAAAATCCATCCTCTAATTGGTTATTCCTTTCTTCAAGGATTAAAATAATGCCATGCTTTTCAACCGTATTATAGACATTCATTGTAACATAATGATGCAATAACTTAAATTAACTGATGTGTGTTTTCAATAGCTAGATGATATTTGGTGCCATCAAGAAAAAAATGCAAAAAGACTCTTTTTTTTTCTTATTCTCCTGACTGTAGCAAATCAAATATCCATAGTAAATCTGAAAGTCAGTCAAAGATTATCAAGGCTTTCTCAGAATACATTTCTGAATTTTTTCTTCTTTTGGTTCAAATGAAATTCAACAGGAGAAATTTTGCAGTGACTTCTAATACATAAAAAGCCATATAAAATTGATTGCTAGTTTTTTTAGCTTTTGACATAAAAGATGTTACATAGGTTACCAAGCTACATGCCCAACAATTTATCTCAAAAAGTCAATTATTTTTGTAAAAAATTCACATCATACTCTGATTTTTAAATCAGTAGAGCTTATACAATGACAGAGATGGAATGATTCAACTGGTAAGCATTCAGTAGAATTTCTTGCTGTGATTTTGAAACCCTCCATTTTGGTAAAAAAATCAATGCTAATATCTGCGTATCTTAGATATAAGGTCTTCAGTTAAAAACATAAAATGCACCTTATGGTAGTTCAAGTAATTTTCCTTATGTAACCTGTGCTGCCTGTGATGTTGGAGACCATGTTCCTTAGATATTTATTCATACTAACACCTGCTGGGTTTAGAAAATATTGCACACCTCACGCAAAAAGCTAGAAACCCAGAACATACTCTGGACCAAACAGCAATCCCCAGGCAGAGAGTAATATTCTCCTAAAAAGCCAGTAAAACCCTTTCACGGGCTTTTAGTCCGGCAAGTACTGTCTAGCAAGGATCCCTGTGTAATCAATGAAGACAGAATGAGAAAGACACTTCCACAAAGGAATTCATCCCATCCTGAAATAGATGATTAAACCATGTGGTGTATTATCCCTTGGAGGTGTCTATTTCTCTCTGTTGACTACAAGAAGAACCTGGTTAATGCATTAATCAAGCCAGCTGACTCTTTAATGTGCAAAGTTAGACAAAATCCAACTAACACTTCTAGTAATATTTCTGCTGTATCATGTTTTCTCTTATAAATAAATAACTAAATGCTTAGACATCTCAAAAGGATATTTTAGCAAATTAATTTTTCAGCTTTATGCATCTTTAGCCTAATCATAAGCCAAACTAACACCTATTTTGAGGTATTTCATCATGCTCTGTAGTAATATTTATATTGATGTTCTGGTTTGATTGAAAACTAAATCTTCTCTTGCAAAGTCCTTGAGGTGTGTGCACATTTTCTTCTCTAATTTCATACTGAGTTTCAACCTCTTTCTGAGTTTTTCAATAATATGGAGTTTTGAGTCTAGAATAACTGCAAGCAATACAAATAAGATGGCAGCAGTGGTTCATTTTTCCTGAAAGAACAGTTGCTATACTTTCCCTGGGAGCACAGCTTGCGCCTCATGAATCTGTTGAAGAGAGATGGTGAAACCTGAATAGTAATTTTCCTGTTCAAAGTTTTCAGATAGTATTATTTGAGAAAAAATATTATAGTCTTTTTATTTTCACCTTCAGAATGGAGAGTGAATAAGCTATTCCACTTTTTGACTGATAAGTTATTTAATATTCTAAGGCATTAATGTAGTGGGGCTGATGAGAATGATGAGAATGGAGAGAGCTGGAATGACCATCTTACGGTGAAGACACTGGACCAGCACTCTGGAAGATGTAAGGTGAATTACCCATTCTCTATGGGTCCCTGTTGGGGTCCTTGGCAACCATTCATTTTCCCTGTGCTCGACTTCTCATTTCTGCAGTGATGGAAATAAGACTTCCTTGCCTCTCAAGAGACTTTGGAATAATGGTTGATATTTTCATCTTGGACAAATATTTAAACATTATTGGCCACAAACATAAAACACATGTATAAAGCAACTTACTTTGATTACCCTGTGATTACACCCACCACAATTTTAGCACAAACCATAGATTTCTTCCCAATTTTTATCACTAAAATGTATTGGTGACTCAAGGCGGGAAGTAATTCACTTGAATACAGCCATTTGCCAAGCTGGTAACCCAGCAAATAATGACCAGAAAAAGGTCATATAAGGTTTAGTCTAATCCTAGAAATACCAGAAGCTAAAAAATGAACAGGAAACAAATGAAACTGTAACAGAGTTAATAATAAGAAATAAATTAATGCCTGATGTTTCTTGAAAGCCTTTTTTTACCTTCACTGTGTTTTATATGCATAATGGCTTATTTGTGGCTAAGCCACAAATTTTCAGGTAGTGACCTGATTTTCAAATTATATAAAAGGATGTTACACTATGAAAGAGGGGACTGAAATCTCCTTTACACTACATAGACTGTCATACATGGCAGTCTTATTTAAGTTGCCCCTGTGTGATATGATCATGCTACACAAATATTTGTTGTATTTCTTATTCGCCTTTATTTGGTAGAAACACCTATATACATCTGAATAGTCTGCCTTCTTCTGCTTTTTATTTTTATTTGAATTCTTCTGCTCAGATAGTTATATTGCAATAATTTTCACAACTAAGTCTGATTTCAGAGACAGATTGAAAGCAAGGCTGCTTGCATTCTCTAGGGTGTAAAGATACGAATATTGAAAGCTAAAAGTGACTGTATGGGTCATTCATCCAAGACCAGATCTTGTTTTTAACAGTAGTGAGTAAGCAATAGATAAGGAAACAGAACAATCATCACTTGGAAGACTTCATTGATATAAGAAGTTATAAACAAACAAAACAATCTATTTATTTTTAAAATGAAATCTTCAGAACTAATGAATCTTGAAATTTATTGCGTGCTTTCAGTGAGTCTTTAAATAGCAGTTGTTTTTGTTTTGACTTGGAACTAGAAAGAGGCAACTAGAAGAAACAAGCTGTCATTTTTAATATCCTGCTTTTCTGGGTTTTCCTTAAAAGATGACAGGGGGAAGTTAACAAAATTTATTATTTGACCCATATTAATTGGCTAAGTCAGAGAGCTGCTAAGGACGCTAGGGAGACTCTCCAAGTGACTGTAATTTTATACAGAAATCTCATATGATATTTCACGTGAATCTGAAGGCAGAGTTAGTTGAACTAGCCATTAAATATAGCATTATGTAAGAGGGTTGTGAATCATGCCTAATTTTAATCTAAGTATGTTTCTCATACCTAAATATTGATACAATATTTTGAATACTATTCTCAATATGGATAGATACAAAGTATAGTAGCTAAATTGCATGATGCTCTAAAAGAGTTAATAAAAATATATATTTATATATGTTAGGGCTGCTTTCTGGACCATAACCCAGATTTGTTTTAAAATTTGTGGAAGTGAAGTCAAGATTGACTTTGGATCAGACTGTGCATCCTTTTCCTAATCACTTCCACAGAAAAAATCATGTGGTTTTGTAATACAGCCTTGCATAATAATGCCTGTAAAGGTAGAAATATAGGACATCCTCGTAAGTGAGAAAACATGAACTGCAAAGCAAGCAGGGATAAACGTTTCTGCAGCTGAGAGACAGAGGCACATATCAGAGAGAGGCTTTGGTGTCCTACAAATGTCGGATTTGATCTGCAATTTTTTTAAAGAAAGAATCTGACATTTTTCTTTATCCGAAGGGACCCTCAACAACACTCTGACAAGAGGAGAAGAAGTTCTGTATCATGACAAGAGTTCAGCTACTGAATTGAATATAGGAAGATTTACTTTCTTATATACCTTCAGCACACAAAGCAACATGCCTTATCAGAACAGCAGGCAATGGTACAGATATAATATTTGTGTCAGATGCAAAGTATAATTTGCATTTTTAAAATCATATCAAGAAAAGAACCAAGAAAGAAAACAGCAATATAGAGAGAGAAAGAAAGAAAATTCAGGAAAAAAAGCATGATGTAAAGGAAAGAGTGTCTTTGCTTCTGTGCTGGGCGTGTTAAGGAAAAAGTTCGTTCTCTACCTTTAGGGGGTACCAGAAAATATTGACAGCAACCAATTTAAATTCAGAATGAATCATCCCAGAATCGCTGTGTACCCCATAATATGTCAGACTTCTCAGTCCAGTTCAACAGAAAAGGGAAACAAAGATTGCTTTTATTTTTCCTTGGGTTTTCTGTCCACTGATTGTGACTTCTTTGAGGAATGTCACAGTTTAGACTGAACGCCAGTGGAACTGGCTTTGCTGAAATGCAAGCCAAAGACACCTGACCTGGCAGAAGATCTTTTCAGCTTCTGTAATTTACAGCAGACTTAAGAGGACCCAGTTTCTCCAAGTTATGTTTTTCAGCGTCTTTTACTTTGCCTTCTAAGATCTGCTACCTATACCTTGCTTTTACATTTTTTTCTATAATAAACACCAGTTTAGCCTGAGCATTGCAGCACCCGTAAGTAACCAGTTTTTCCTCAGCAAATTAGGAAGAGAAATGGCTGGAAAAGAATTGAGTCTTTAATCTCAATGGCAGGACATAAACACCTGGTAAAATTATCATGGTTCACAGGCACGGCACTGTTGAAACCAAAGCAGAGGGTTACATCACAGCAGGACAGTCCTGGACCAGCCTCTGGGGAATGCAACAGCTGTGAGATTTTTCCCCAGGATTTACAAAAGAAAGAAAAATTTCCTGTTTGGGTCAAATGGTAGAAGTGGAGGCTGTTCCTGACAGAGCTTCCCTTTGAAAATCTCCCTTTGAAACAGCGTTACATGACCATAATTCTTCCTGCTACTGACATGGAAAGGGAAAGGGTAAAGATTGCCTGATGACTGCTGTTGAGTGACGCTGACATCCACATTGCAATCCCGTCTGGACTTTCTGTCGGCTTTAAACTTTTTTTCTTCCACATTAAATATTGCCTTAAGAGTGAGCATGCTATTGTTAAACTGCACAGCATCGTACCAAATATATATGGAGAGACGGTCTGTCTTAACTATCCAGGCTGCACCCAGTTGTAGCAAGTTTTCTTTGGGTTTGAAAACATCATCTGCAAAAAGCTCAAAGTTGCATAGGAGGCAAGGGCAGCTCAAAGTAGGGAGTCTAAACCAGTTCTCTGCTGTGTTAATTCACTGGTTTAATGTAGAAAACAACTTAAATATTACACACAATTACTATTACCCAAAGCCACCGTGATCTGGGCCTAGAAAAGTAAATAAGTGATCTTATTCAGGCCAGGATTTCTGCTGCTCTCCTCCCTCTGGAACTTAGGCATAGGAGAACATTTTTGTTGCTAGTTAACCCGGGAGTCAGGACTTTCTATAGAGCTCTGGCCATAATGAGGAATTTAGCTCAGGAAAGTAAAATTAGAACAAACCCTACCACCTCCTAAATACTACGATGAGTTTTCAACACCTTGTATGGTAAGAAACTGCCCTTTCAGACCTTCTACAGCAGCACTAGAATGAGACATTTTAGTTTTCTTTGTATTTATCTGTTTATCCCACCAAAACAACACAAAACCCCGCCCAAACCTAATTTTTACCTTTTGCTTGAAATTGCTTGCAGCACTATTATTTCCTACTCATGGACCTCAGCAAGCAATACTATATGAACTATATATTAAGGTTTCTCGCCTCTGCACGTACACACTAAGTAGCATCATTTTGTCTTACTACATGCTTCAGGTCAGATCAGGACTATTTCCACTACAATCTTGTCCTCTCTCTTAATATACTTCTCTGATGATAAAATTAGTAATGAGAAAAAATTGGCTCCCATTAAATAACTGGAAGTGTTTCCATTTACTTCAGTAGGCTCAGGATGTCATCTTTAGTTTCTCATTTCCATTGGTGGTTGAAATCCTGATGAGAAAAAAAGCTGCACTTTGGTCATTAATGAAAAACTGCCTTAGTATGACTTAATATCCTTTCCCAGTACCCATACATTGTTAAAATGTGTGCATTCTTCTCCTTAAAAATATTTCCCTCCTCCTCTCTTCCTCAGTTGACAAATTTCAGATGCTCTTAAACATAGGTGCAGTGGCCTTACTGCTTAACATGTGGAAATAACTCGTAATATAAAAGATCACTCTTTTTGAGACCAGGGGAAATGTTAGCCTGTCACTGACTCGCTGTTCTAAAGATGCTGCTAATCGAATAGCTTCTTACTGCCTTTTGCCTCTTCCATCCCATTCCCATTGCAAAGTGGTAACTGTGCTACCCTCAGTTACATTCACTGCACAGTTTCACATACAGAGTTTTTATTTTCAAAATTTTGTTGGCATAAATTAACTAATAACAATACAGCTTTTGCATACAGAAACCATAGTCTTTGTTAGCGTTCTCATTTTCACACCTCTAGATTAATTCTGGAGTTATGACACGTAATTGAAGATCAATTTTTTTTACTCTGAAAACACTGCAATTCTTTTCTTTGTTTCTATTATCAGGGAAATGTTTTAGATCTCCCGTGTATCTGGAGAATCTTCATGGTAATTGTAGCTTGGTTTCAGCATCTCTGCACTTGCCTGTGTGTGCTCATTCATTCAGAAATGCATCTGCATCATCAAGGAAGCATTTGGAAGATGACATTTTAGTTTGCTGATCCTAATTTTCAGAATTTCAATTGATCCTTTAAAGCTTTCTGTGGGTTTTTTTTCAGTTTTATTGCATGCCCTCCTAAACTGGTAATCCTCACATAGGTCTGAAAGAGTAAATGTGAAACCATGAAGTGAAGTCGATTCGGTAGTCTGTTTCCCACCTGGAGATTCGCAAAAGATGTGAGATGGTTTTACAAGTGGCAATGATGGGTTTGCCTCTTTTCCGCTAAAGAGGTCAGAGTCCCCAAAGACTGCAGCACGAACATTAACAGAAATAGCTTCATTTGTGAGTAGTAGAGACAATGTTGCTAAACAAAATCCTAATCCTTTGTCCCACCATCCTTTTTAATAAGAATGCAGCCCTACTCCGGAAGACAACTTTTATTTACATCTTACCAATATAAAAAAACTGGCATATACTGAAATCTGAAAAGAAGTTACCAAGATAATAACAACAAAAAAAGGCAGTATGAAGACAAATGCCATAAAGACAGCTAAGCTGTTTTAAAATCAGTACCTTACTAATTAATTTTAAACCTTTTTTTGTTTTTAATTTTAAAATGAACCTGACCTTTTTTTTTTTTTTCTCAGAGAATTTCTAGAAGGAAGCAGCATCCTGTGGCTGCCCCACAGGACATATGTGGCTGGTGGGTGCTATAGGTCCATTCCTGTGTTTGGTCCAAGAAGATCTGGGTCCTTTCCACCATCCATTACAGAGTGTTTAGCCCAGGTTTGTACTGCCAGCCCCAGAGGCTCTGACTCTGTCCCAGCACAGATGGCAGACATCACCCTTGCTAAGTAATACATGAGACCTTGACTCTACAAAAATCAATCTACTTTCATTTTCATAAAGCATGAAAGGTAGATTGCCTCTGAGAGCAGGGTTTTTTTATTGCTGGGCTTTCAAACCAGCAGATGAAGAACATTGTCATTTGATACTTTAACAGCAAACACGACATGAACTGTCATCACAGGTAGTGCAGAGTTTTGCTGGCAGATATAGAAGTGATCACAATAACAAAAGATTTAAACCTTCCTTATTATTATAATCACTGTGTTCAACACAATAGCTTTTCACCTGTTCATTGCTATTTTTTGAGAGTCAGCCATTCTTTGCTATAAAACTACGCAGCCTGAGTCTCCTCACAGCTCCCTAATCAAATCTTGCCAGCGGAGAGCAACTGGATGGCCTCCCTTCAGATCTCATCAGTGTCATTTATTGAATGGATGTACCATTTCCGACACACCACGAGACTGTCCCCTCTGCAGAAGAGCTGTGCTCACTGCCCTGAGAGTGTCCCTAGACCTTGCAAATTGGCAGTAAGTTTTCTCTGACAAGCCTAGGGGTAGTCTCAGCCTTCTGCTATCCCTCTGCAATGCTGCTATTAATGCAGATTTTCTGCTCTGTCCACATGAGGCTGTCGCCTCTCTCCACAGTATTTTGGCGGGCCATTCCACCCCTCACTGCCTCCGTGCAGGAGATGTAACGAGGCACCTCTACCAGTCTGCACTGCCAATTCCCCGTGGTGCCCTTGGGCACACCCTCCTCCTTGTCATTCAGGTTTTGAGGCTGCTCCTCAGAATGGAAACACATGACGGGGTGTTTATTCACTTCCAGACCTATTTTACAACTTCCCTTTGATGAGCTGCCCACAAGCCGAAGTGGATGTTTAAAATCTGCCACACTGATCAGTCCTGTCTTGCTGTCATTTTGTGCAAGCTTGCCTGTATCCAGCTATAACAATTTACTTTTTTAATGTGCTTTTAAGAAAGGATGGAAAACAGTATTTTTTCTATAATCTCTGTTGATTATAATCTTACCTCTTCAGGTTCACCACTGAGGAAAACTCCCACCTTGCTCTGAACCCAACCACACTCTCAGCCCCTACTGTCTCGTGTCCCTTGCATGCTTTCACTCACCCTTCTCCTCAGTTTCACAGGGTTGTCCATCTCTGTGTTACTCCTGTATCTGATTTCACTCAGCTCTAGTAGTCTACATATGCAGTTATAAACTCAAAAAAAAAAAAAAAAAAAGGAAAAATATAGCAGAATTAATGAAAAATAGGAATTCTAACGTATGGATTATAGGACAAAAGCAGGTTAAAATATTTGTAATCTTCCAAAGGAGCTCCACCATACCAGTGTAAGAATCGTTCGACACAAAATGCATAATCAGTATAGAACACACATTCTCTATAGAAAACATAATCTTTACTAGCAGTTAATCTCAGATATGGATGTGCCATGCCCTACTATTATAGAGGTTCACCAAGTGTTTCTCAGCTACACTGATTAACTTTGATTCTTTTTGGAACTTGGCAGTCACATTAAGGGATGGGGGCTGTTTTTATTTCCTAAATACATTGTCCCCACATTTCTATACTTTCTTCTTTCTATATATGACAGTATATATAATTTCTACACTTTCTACTTCAAAAATAAATTTTTAAGGTTTATCTTCCAGACCAAAAGCAAGTATGAAAAATAAACCCAGCATTCCTTAGGGCACACCATTGGAAACAACCTCTTAAAAAAACCCCTATGTTTCACACTCAGCATTTCTTCTTACTCAGAGTCATTGTCATATTTCCTGACTTTACTGACAGACAGAAAACCTGTTAGTATTGTCAGCATTGCAGGGTAAACAAAGCTATGGAAGAGAGAAGAGAATTCTGCTCTTCATGCATTACTAACAAAAGCAACAGCTGTAATTCAGGTACTGAATTTTTTATTTTAAGTAAATCAAAGGAAAATGCCACACACCATAGAAGCTGGAGAGAAATTCTAGCATTGGCTGAGAGAAACATAAAGAAAACCTGCACTGAAATTTATAATCTAGGTATGCTGCTTTCCTACCTTTTCTCTTTTAATCCCCATATATTTCAGAACGTTTTTTATTAGAAATGAAGGGCTGGCTCAGTAGCCTAAGTTTTAATATAAACTCAATTTAATCTTTAATGATGGTAATATTATGATTGTTTATATTTAGTCTAATCTGTTCTTGAAATAGGTGCCTCTGTGTGTAGAAATTCTATAAAGCTAAGAAAATAATATAAGAGGAGGTTGTAGAAGCCCGATCCCTGGAAGCACTCAAGGTCAGGTGGGATGGGGCTCTGAGCAACCTGATCTAGTTGAAGATGTCCCTGCTTATTGCTTGGGAGGTTGGCCTAGATGACCTTTAAAGGTCCCTTCCAACCAAAACTGTTCTATGATTCTATGATCCTGAGAGCTATCCCAAAAAAGCCTCTTATTCCATAACAATACACAAACTGTCAATCTGATATTTCACATCAGGCAAATAAATTTCTTCAGGTGAGAGATAAAATGCAACCTGTCGTATCATGGAAAGATTAGCTGACCACTAATCTGGGATTGACACTGAGTGGAGTTATGGAGCTGGATGAGTCTCCTCCAGAAGTGTACTCTGGTGCTGCATGGGAGATACAAATCAGCCCAAACTGGGTGGTCTTCCACACCTCCTACGCACTGCAAAGGTGCATGGATGCTATCGTGCTGCACAACTTTCTCCTAATTTTGTTTGCTGGGGACACACTAAGCCTCATTGTAGAAACTGGCACTCTCTGAACCTCCTTGCGTAGACGCCTTACTCTGTTCCCTTCTGGAATGTGTTGCTTCCACTGTCCCTGCAGCCTGCCAGGGAGGCAAACCAACTGTAAATCTCGTCAGGAAAAAACAAGCAATCACTTTTTTACGGTTTCATTTTCAGAGTCCTGTAGAACCATATTTCATGAGTATGTAGTCTGCTTCAAAGTCAACACATCAGCCGCCTTCATTCAAAACTGTCTAAACTCTAGCAAAAGGGGGAAAAAAGAACCTGATTTTTTTTTCATATACTTTACTGCATATTATCAGACATACCTATTCCAAAAACAGCCCTTCAGCAAAAGACAAAAAATTCCCTTGCTCATTGTGCTACAATTAATTCTCTAGGGATTCTAAAGACAGTCTCCCTTTTTTCCAGCCTCTGTTCAGTGTTTGCTTGCAAAATTAAAGGAAAATGGCAATTTTATGATGTCTCTTCTGACATTCAGTCACAGGTTAGTTCTAGTTGATATGCCTTGTTTTGGGTCAAGACACGTTGTGCTTTCTGTTAGCTGTTTCCAACTCTGCGACATATGGCTGGATTTTCATGTTTGTTTCACATCAAAAGATGGTAGCCTTGGGAATTAGTATTAAACCTTCAAATTAAAAGAAAAAAACATTACTCATTTTACTTCCATACCACTTTGTGATTAATAAAGATATTTCATAACAAACAAATGTAAAAGCTAGAAACATTCAGCCACTTGACTCACCTTCATGATATCTTATTTCAGAAATCTCACTTGGGGCTTTTCAGTCATCAGGAAGAGGGAGAGGTGGCATATTTTGATTTTAATACTACAAGGAAGATTGCTTTTTCAGTGGTGCTTTAAACATTTACTTTGTCATAAGTCTTCTGTCACAGCAGATAAATAGGAAGCTGTCACCTGCTTTTTTCCCCACATTCCAGTGACACTCATCAACTAGATGGTCTTCCCTACTCTACTGAGATAGGATCCAGTACTGTGTTATATGAACAAAAAGACTTATATGAACAGACAGAGGCACATATACTTTCCTCCATTTCCATTTCCATTTCCATGTATCTTGCACCGAAGTATGTTTTTCAGAATTTAAAATGATGTTTTGCCTCAAAGATTACAAGAAAAGCAGCAAAATCAGAACAGTTAACCTTCTAGACCGAGTCACCAATAGTCCACTAGAAACAAAAAGAAGTTCAGCTGTAGTAGAATGTCTTTTATTTTGTAACAAAAAGTACAAACAAAAAGCACTATGTTAAAAATTTAGTGGAAAAGTGTAAGAATGAAAAGGAGAAAAAATAAATTTAGTTTTCCATCAGAAAATGCAGTCTTATTAAAATAATTTCCTGGATTTAGGCCAGTTTTGCCTAAATTTTAAACAAAATAAGTCAGTTATTTTCTTGTTTCGTTCTGATAATATCAAACCTGTTTGGTTTTATACTAATCTTTTAAAATGTTGCAACTCTGCTTTGACTACAGTAATATCTAATGTAAACATTCTATTCAAGATATCAGAGGAGCAGAAAGAATGGAAATGAGCATTTTGATGGTTCTGAATCAAATATCTTTCAAGTTTTCCTTCTTTTGGAAATATCAATACCAGGGACGAAAAAAATTTCCAGGTATCTACTTTCCCAAAGGATACAAGTTCTTGGTTCTCAGTTTGCACCAAGATTTTCTTTGGTGCCTAGACCAAAGTCAGACTTAAAGCTAGGAACATAAATAAACCTTTCACAAGGTTTTACAATTAAGCCAAAAACATAATAACAAGGCTTACCTTCTACCTCCCCAGATAAACCCACCCCATTGTAACAAGATTTAATTAGCAAAGAAACAACAATGTAACCTGATATATTTGGGGATCCAACAAATGCTTGTATTTCATGTGAAGCCATGTTACTGCCTAATATGTGATCAATATAAGGAAGCAATAACAGGGTAAATAGACTCTTCCATGGTTGCTTAATAAGCCATGAATACATTCTGTTTTGGTAGAAAAACTTTGTCAGAAAACATCAATCAGTATATGCAAGAGAGGTAAAAATACAGTCAACTGTAGCAGCCTCATTTACACCCCCACTCATCTGCAGGCAGTTTCTATTTTCAACAGTGTAAGTCAGGAGTAACTCCAGAGGAGTCAGTGGCAACACGCCACATGACGAACTGTGAAACTGCTTTCCGGAGATAGTATGTGATTGGATGTATTCGTTGACTTTTGTGTTGTGATTTATTAGGACTGAAGGGACAGGAGAATAAAGTACAGGTGGGCGTACAGATCTGGTCTACAACGTGTCATGGTGCCCAGTGCATAGAGCTCAGAGATGCTGGCAACAAAGTCTGCTTCGAAATCAGAAGTAATACATCCTTGCTACCAGTCTGAAGCAGGGCACAGCTTACTCCCTACCCGCTTGGATGCAGCACTGTGCAAAGGTAGCAGTACTGCTCCTGTCACCTGAGATGTCACTACACAGAGCAGCTTGAAGCTCTGTGGCGGTGTAGGCTCTGCATGCTCTCTAGAGTACTTTGTAGAGATGCCCCTAGGCTCCCCAGGTTGGTGTAACCATAATTAAGAGACAGAAAATTACACATGGTGCACCAAAAGACAAAAAAACACACGCTGACCTAAAACAAGCAGCCACTCAGGAAATGGAGTGTGTGAAAACAGAGCCTGGGATTCATCTCCATTTAGATCCAAGTCAGAAATCAAAGGCTACACATCTAAACTAATTGTCTCATGTCTTGCAATAGAGTGTGGAAATGTGCACTTTCATTGTGACTTACCTTAGAAAAACATTTAGAATAGATCTAAATGCATGGATTTTAAGATATTACAGTTAGATTAAATTCATCCCACCCAGCGTGTCTAAAGCAGCAGCAGTGGGGTCTTGGCATAAGAACTTTGACAACTGATGTGGAGAAAAAGAGACTCTTAAATACTGATGCTAAAGAAGCAGAGAACACTTTCTCTGTATACAAATGTATACATGTATACAAATACGTTCGCTTTTCCATCCTGATATAAAGATGAAGACACTATACTCTGCTTGGCTAACAAAAACTTGTGCTTTGAAACCCTGCCACGTGCCACGGCAAACTTTGCTCCATGATCACAGCTGCAAAAGCATTAAGTTTTTATTAGGATTCAGGTTCTCTTGAACTTGCTGAAAGCTCCAGGATGGGGCACAGTGCTGAGGTCAAGACAGGGGAAGTCATTGACAAGGTAATTTATGTGATACAAACATCCAAGTAAAAAAGGCCAGAGGTATATGCCCAGTAATATGAAGATCTGATAAGATTATATACATAGTAGATCCATGCAAAAAAACACCCAGGCAATTGTTTCCTAAACAATGAAAATACTTACTGTCTTTCTAAATAGTCATTAGATATGATACTCTGCCTTAACTGAATCACCTGAAGTCATATGTATATGCAGCAGTACTACTACACAATATTCTGAAGTTTAGGGATTCTATTACAAGGTTTTCTTAGCTAAACCAATAAATAGTTGTCACAATCAAATCTGTGCTTTAAATTTCCTGAGATTTCAAGCCTTAAAAAAAAAAAAAAAATCAAATCCAAATATTGGCTTTCTGCACACCAGGAAAACCAAGCTTCTGTCACCAGAGGCAAAGCATCAGCAGATGCTTTATTTCTTTATGTTTACCTGTCCTTGAAATGACTAATTTTCAGCACAGTGCAGAGTGCCATGAAAACCCAAAGCAGCCTTCCCCTTTACTTTTATTGTTAAACACAGTTTGAAGTGTCTGAGTACAAAAAAGCCCACTTGTTCAAATCACCTCTACACTAACACATCCATGAAAGCGAAAAAGAGAGAGAAATCTCCAGAAATGTGGTTTATCAGCATTGCATGGCCATTACAAAGAACAGTTTGTGCATATTATTTACAGTGACCAAATATGTCATTCAGGATATCACCCCATACATACTCAGATAAAAGAGTTGAACATCAAGAGAGTTGTAAAACTTCAGTATACTAAAATGTGTCTCTACTGAATATGTCACCAGAGATTCCTCCCGATGTCTTGCACAAAATGAATGCCTCCTATTGAGTTTCCCCCTCGTTCAGTCATCCTCATCAGACGCAGCACATTGTACATGAGCAGGGAGGCATAAGCATGTGAAGGCTGGGCTGCTGTCCACAAATGGAGATGATCATGATCCTTTGGGCCAGCCTGGATCTCCACCACGGTCAGGAGTACATCAAAGGAGCCTTCCACAAGAATATACATTTCTTGCCTTAAGTGTTAGGTATGGTTGTTCGAGAACTAATTTGTCCTGGCCTACTCTGCCTTGAGATTTGGTAATCTGCAACAGCTGCCCACAGCTCCCTCTTCTTTAGGTTTCACTAGGCAGAGCTGTAGTGCACAAGAATCTGGGCCCCGTAACTCTGAATTGCCTGCGAGTCTGAATCAATAACTTCTTTTCCTCCAATCTTATCCTTATAGAATAAACTGTAATCACTATCCATAAACCCTAGTCAGAAAAAACATATCACTCAAGTTCACTAACACCAACCCCACCATATTTCATCAGCTCCTGGACATCTCCAAAGCACCTTGATTACTATCTACGCTCTTGACATTAGCAATAAAATATGTTAGAAATGGAGTTGTACCTTACAAGGCGCTCAGTGCTTGGATCTATTAGACACCAGATGCTGTGGTTTGGTGATTGCTCCAATGTATCCTCTTTACTAGATACTTCAGAGCCTTTCTGACTCTCCCAACTACTCTGTCACCCACCCAATCTGTCATTAAAAATCAGAGCTACTGCTCCTGCAGTATGAGCTTTCCTCTTGTCCGAGATTCTCCATTCTTTAGAAAACCAGAAATCATCCCTCCTAAATATCAATGAACCAATTTTACCAACAGTACATGTCCAGTGTCTTTGCCTTCTGCCTTCATTCACTTCGGAGACAGATGTTCCCATGGATATTTATCCCCTCTGGAATATTTCCTTGCTTTGCTTCCAACAAAAGCTTTATCCCCTCTAACAACTGTAAAAAAAAAAATCTCATGCAGCTTTTGATGATTATTGCTTTGTCATTTTGATGCTACTGCTGTTTCCTTCTGTGTGGGAAAAGGGACAACCCACCGGTCTCATTTTGCTTACAGGAACAGTTATTTCAAACAGCAAAACACAGTGAAAGCTACGAGACATACAGAAGGAGATTGCTTTTTATTTATATAAGAATAAAAAAAAAGCTATGAATAAGTTTAAAAACAACATCTAAGCATTTATGCCCTTTTAATAGCTTGTTTCATAAACATATATTTTTGCTCAAACAGGATTTGGAAGTGTCTCTTAAAATATTCCATGGTCCAACTGTTTCACTGCAACTGCTTTTCAGGGCTCATGAGTGGATTTTGCACGGATCTTAACCCCAAGGCAAAATAGAAGACATTTTAAAAAATCTGGTTAGACACCCATACCATCAAATATGTGCATTTGCAATTATTTTAATTAGTTCTTCAAATAAAGGTTAGTGCAGTGCTTATTAATGTTAATACCATGTTATATAGTCTATATATAGGTAAATGTATGTTCGCTTATTTGAATGTGCAATCAGTCATCATTCTGCTTTCCCCTTTCTCTTTTGGCTTTAAAAGGGGATATCGAACCCCGAAACATTATTAGTGTAATGTTATGATTGAGAAATTACACTTACTAGAGTAAAGAGACTCAAAGGACGGTTTCCAGAGCAACCGCAATTCAGCCAGCTTGCACTTTACGCATCTCCTGAAGGGAAATTCTGCCTCCTGCTCACAGCTGGACTAAATCCTTATGGTTACCTCTGGCTGCAGAGCGACTCTGCAGCTGTTTCTCCCTTTTGCAGGCTGCAGCAGCCATGTGACAGCTGCTGTCCCCCCACCAGGGATCCAGCTACCGCCTGCGAGTTGGGGAGAGCCCAGCTCAGACCCCTCTTAACAACCCTCCTCCTACTCTTGGACCTCTCTCTCAGGAGCTCTCTACAGCACAGTCCTCCCTGCGTCCTACCCCACGTATGCAGCTATACTGAGTCTCTTCTGTGACTCTTCCTTGGCGAGTAAATTCTGTCCCCAAAGGCTTTAAATTGGCATCCTCCTCCGTGAGGATCCAAGCTGGCCCCCGGTCCTGCTGTCCTCCCCCTGGAGAGCATTGAGGAGCTAAAGGCTGAGCAGCTGCAGGGCCAGGGCTTCCATACTGCCTTAGAAATCACAAAGATGGAGGCCTGGACTCACACACATGAGAAATGCTGACCAAAATCTCATACCCATACGCAAGCAATATTGAATTCTCCTATTTAACATCAATAGGAGTAACAAAGGTTCCTATTCACACCAGTCAAGCCCTCATCAAACATATCCCACCCCCAGATTCATCTATGCAGCTCCTAGTGAAATAAACAGTAAGTTTGTACATCTGTAGGCTGAATTTTGTCATGTTTTTATAAACACTGACTACTTGATTTGGTCTTGGTGCTGTGAGTTCGAAAGCAGTTAAGCTACGTTATTTTTAACTGCAAACATTTTGTACCTTTGAAACTGTATATGGCACTTTAAAACTGGTTATTACATTGCCAAGTATAAAAACAATTAAATTTTATCTATTAACACAGGAACAAGAATGTTCTCCCAGTAGGGATTAATACCATTACAAAATAACCTTTAAAACAAGTTATAATTGTGGAAATCACACCATTCATGTTAGACTTACTGACACATGAGACCCAGCTCTCCAAGGGCAGTGGCCAGGGTACTGTCAGCTCATGTTTCTCTAATACTCTCAAAGCCTGCTTTGGAGTGTCAGATTTGAGCCGAATTTGGGAAGGCTGACGAAAATAATGGGGCTGACTCTCTGTAAGTGACTCAGTGGCAGCCCTGTTAATGTGGGTATTTGGGAAAGACATCTGACATTTTCCACAAACCAGTGCAACCAGCTTAAATAAAGCAATTAAAAATATAATTCAAAGCAATTAGAAATCTGTCCTAAGAATGTCATCACAGTGTTACAGGTAAAGCAACAGACAGAGGTAATGTTGAAAAAAAATAAAAATAAAAATGGGGGGGAACATAATTTCTCATTTTAATATGACAATAAGAATCTGATAATAATGACTTCCTAAAGGAAACCTTCAGTTTTCAGAGTAAAATCCTCAGAAAAACAGTTTTTGAATATATAGTAGTTGAATACATTAAACAATCAGAAAAATATTAGCCTAGCTGCTATATATTATTTACAGTTCTAAAACACTCATACAACCTCTGTTAAATTAATCTGACTTCATGAGTTTGACAGGATTAATACTGGTGTCATAAATCAATAGATATTCTGAATGTTTCTTCTTGAATCCCACAAAATTAAAAACAGTGATGAAGAATCAACTTGTAGCAGACAGTGTAAAGCCATCTCTACCCTATGTTCAACAGTCATCCAACCACCATTCTCTGTCTATATAGCTGAAAAAAGAGACCATGTTATAGAGTGAAAAAACTTATCTGATTGAATGACTTCTTCCTCATTGCTCCAAACTTTTGCTGATGTTTCATCGTTTGCTCTCTTTTTTTTCATTTCATCAATAAGACTGCAGGTTCCTGGAGTCAAGAATGAGCTCTTTGTTCTCCATGTAAACTTTCATACTCAATGCTGCCTTTAAACATTAAATGACAATGCTCAGAGGAGAGAAAAAGCCAATAAAAGTCATGACAAGTGTTTTGTTCCTGTCTTTGGGATCAAGATTTGCTTGAGAGTTTGATCTTGGAAGTGGCTGAGCCCTCTCGTTATCCAGAGAATTCAAGAAAGTGTCTTTAGTCAGGATAGCTTACCTCCATTGAATTCAGTTCAGCTACAGTTTATAATGCATGGTTAAAATTTAGCATAATTTTCTTCAAAGAACAGGCCTATAGAGTTGTTGGATTTCTCCATTGAGTCAAAGGAGAATGTTCCCTCTTTTGCAGCATAGACCCCCAACATCCCAGTCCTTTTGCGCTAAGAAATGGAAGGATGAAAAGTTTACATACATATATGGATATAAGGAAAGTATAATATTGTTTTTGTGTGGTATTAGCCAACAGAGTTATCCCTAATACTGATAAATTAATTCCATGAGTCATATGCCAGAATTTGTGTAAATATTTGCAGACTGAAACTATTTTATTCCTTTAGTTATTGATCAAGTATTCATCAATACAGCTTTGTGATTTCAATAGGACTATGCTAATTCAAATCTAGCTTTTTATATGTGTAATATGGTAATGGATAAAAAGCCCATAATCTCAAACTTTGACCACAGTGGTCAGGAACATAACCCCAGAAGACTGGAGATTACACCTTGATGTCGTGCCAAAACCAGATCACATGGCTACAGAGAAAGTTTATTTCTACTTTCCCTAGAATTCAATGGATTTTTTATTCTGTGTGCCACCAATGTCATTTAAATTACTCAAGCAATTTAGATTCAATGTAACAGCAATAACTGTTAAATTCAACAAACTAGCTTTATGTGTATTTGTCACTGTCCTGGAGCTTCTAAATATGGAACCATTTGGGGAAGGTTTATGAATACATGGTACCTGTTTTGAGTTTCTTAATGTGGATTTGAGAATTTAAGTGCCTTACAGTGTTGTATCTGAACAAATTCTTACACTCTCATCCTGAAAACAGTATTATGCTTACAAAGAAAAATTTGCTGCAGCAAAAGGTCTGCTGATTCACTGCTGTTTGCCCCATGGTGTTCATTTAGATTAGTGCTGCTACAGTGATTTAGTTCCACCTCAGAAGATAATGAGTCTAAATTTTATTTCTGTTATTTGTGCAGCCATGTACTGCAGGATAAATATCTGGAAAGCAAAGGTGAGGGGACAGAACAAGCTGCTCACTTGGTAAAATTAATTTTAAGGTAATGATGGTTCTTTTTTGATTTTTCTACAAAAAAAAAAAAAAAAAGACTTCTGACAAGAAACATCATATAACAAATTTGGGATAAGTTTCCTACTCCCTCCAAATGAGAAGAGGTTGAGATTTGCTGGTTTTTTTTCAGTCAAGAGATCTGCATAACACTCTGAAAGCTGGTTGTAAATGCAGCTCTGCTAAACACTTCCTCTACAGTCATAACAAAAGACAAAAGTAAATATAATAGGACTGATGCAGTTGAGTGTTTTACCTGATCAGAGTCTTAACTGACTCGTGCATTCAAGTTCAGTTTTCAAAGAAACCCTAAAAAAAAGAGGTATCGGTGAATAGGAAACTACTTGTAGGAGAAAGGGAAAAGGACCCTGCAGTTCCCAGTGAGCTGCCCTTCTACATGCCTCTCTCTAGCGTCTGCATGTATGGTGCCCACAACAATATCCCCCCCATCCATGACTGGTCTGTCTCAGTACTTCTTCAGTACGAATATACTATTGTATATAGTATATAGGAAAAGCACCATTAGTGCAACAACAGGACACGGTCAACTCCTCAGGAAGAGATTCAGGCAATAAATTCACTTTACCAGACAACTGAAACAGATAAAATGGCAGCAGATATGACCTTTTTTTTTTCTTTTCTTTTCAGGCATATATTTTCTTCTTTATTTTTGACACCATGTTATTTTTTCATCCTTCAAAATAAGTCGAAGTGGCGCATGGTGCCTTGTTCAGTTACCACAGCACTGAGGTGATGTTCGCAACAGGAATTTCCAGTTCTTGTAACACAGCCAAGTGGAGTGAGTGAACTCTGCTTCAACTTGTACTTACTGGGTAGGAGCAGAAGTGCTATTGATGGGCAAGTTGGCATTAAAACCTTGACCATATAAGCGGCTTAAATCATTTCACCTGCAGATCTTTAAAGAAATTTTTTTCATATCCACCAAATACCTCATTAACTAAAGAGATTTTAGTCCCAGGGTGCATGCAAGACCTCATTCTGCCATAAAAATTTACTCTTGACTTAGCTGGTACAAGGTGAAGCCCTAAAAACTAAACTGACCTCAGAACCATGATTGTATTTCCAAGCTTCCTACCAAATCTCTAGTTTTATTACTACATGAGCTATGCAGTATGACATTTTTGTTATTGTTCTAACCAAAATACTCAAAGGGTGCAATTCTTCTGATCAAATATGTTCATCTATAGTGTAGATGTCTAAATGTGAATTAGTCATGTAGCTTCACCCTGGAGTCAACAGAAAGAAAGAAATATGTACTTCTGAGATGTGATGCATCCCATCTTAATGTAGACATCAAAACCAGGCCAGGTACTCATATTCAGACTGTAAAGTAGCTTGTTCTTCTCCATGGACTGAGAAAGGATTATGGGGGACTAGCTCACCCATGGCTTTCTCATCCATACGTTATGGGTGATTAATCTCACCAAAACTAGTGAAATGAGTCTCAAGCAGAGCATAGAAAGGAAGAGGATGAACAACCCCCACCAACCCCTCAAAAAAAACCCCGAACCAAGATGCAGGGGAACATTAAGAGCTAGGGAAGAGGGGACATCGGATTAGCACGGTGCCAGCTGGCTCTGCAGAGCAGTAAACCTCGGAGGAGTCCTGCCTGTTAGAGTAATCTGGTTGCCTTCAGATTAAAACATGTGATGAGACAATATTCTTTTAATATGCCAGAAGTTATGATCTAGGGTAAGTACTGCAGATATTCATACTATATGATCATGGCATTGTCCTAATTCTGTTCGCTAAAGCTGCGCTGCTCTGCAGGAGGCTCTCCCCTATGCAATACAGGCTTACAGGTGGTGGCATTTGAAATGCAGTTCAAATTAATATTAGTCTTTCTGCATAAACATTATGCTTCAAATATACATGTTTCACTGCAACACTGATTGGTGCAGCTACAGTAACAACGATCAGGGACATTGATGCGTTCTTTAAAGTTGAGTATTTCACAGTAAGAAAACTAATTTATCAGCTCATTAAGCACTCCAAGGAACTACTCCACTGAGGCTGTAGCTGTCTGCCTCTGACCTGTGCTCATAAAGCTGATAAGCTGAGAGTGCCCCTTTTCTCCTTAGTTTCTCAACTGTGTGCATTTGGCAACTGTTATGTCTAACTGTTAAATGATTATGTTATTTCATATTTCTCATTTTCATCAAAAAGGATTAGTTTATAATCCTTACTACCATTTCATTGAAATAACAAAGCTGTTTTTCAACTGCAACAAAAAATCTGAAAAAAATACTAGTCTTCATGACTACAAGGCGGATTGATTTTCCCTTCCTAATTTGTATAAAACAAAAATAATTCTAGGCTTAACATTACAACTCACATAGAAGCTTTTGCCACTTCAGGATATTTTTACCATCCCATTACTCCCCTAATGTATAATCTTGGGAAGCTTTAAAGAGGGCAAGCAGAATGGCAACGTGTCAATATAGTGTATAGAAACTGTACACCCGTAACAAGTTTGCCAATGCAGTGATAAACACTGTATGAATATCTACTTGAAAATGTTTTTCTAACATTGTTTAAAGACGCAAAGGTTTAAGATGTGTGCCCAAAACTACCTCCCTGAGAGCTTAGGTGCCTATAAACAAATCAAAACAACATATTTGGCTGTGTATTGTATGGCATTCGAACTGTGTTACACATACTTCTTTCACTGACTACAGAGTCAGTAGTATTAAATAGACTGCCAAGGTCTCTTTTCTTATGATTTAATCAAGATTTGACATTAAGGAAGACATTCTGTATTCATCATTTGTTTCAGTGTGTATTAGATTTTCAAGGAGATGGTTTGAGCAGAAACGAAGCTGTGTCATATCAACTTCCATCCACTCATCTTATCTCCAAAATGTTTTTCTAAGCAGAACGTGATATTGCCATCTTCTGTGAGCATCTATAATTGTCCACTGGTTGAGGCACACAGAAATTCAGTTTGACTCCATGTAACAGGTCTTCCTCCGCACGGTGTTTTTTGACTTCTCGTGGAAATAGACGGAGTAATGAATACAGGACTTAAAGACTGAGATAAAAAGCAGCGTTGGGCATTTGCTTTGAATTCCAATTTTCCTGTTCAAACAATCTTTCCATAAGTGTCTGTGGCACCTTTAATTTGGTTTCCTGTCCTGCTCTGTGTTTTGTATCAAAAAGATCACATGGTGTTATACAATATACAAAAAGTCACTGCTAAAATTGAGTATTTTCCAGTAACTACTATTACAGAAATGTATTTCAGTGTCATTTGTCTCTATACACAGTGAATAACTGAGAGATGTGAAACAGTTGTTTAAAATTAGATATTTGTAGCAGCAGCCCTTGCAACAGGTATAGTCTTTTCCATGTCTCGTGTAAATTTTAGTTTATTTTTGCTCACGGTATTCTCTGTAAAATGGTTACACAATAATAAATCATGTGTTGATTTTACTGATCAATAAAAAACCCACAAAAAAGAGTTGTGAGGAATGCTTATCTAATGCAATATGTAGCAGACCAGTGAACAAACACCCCCTTCGGTACTCAGTGAAAGCAGAAGAGCAGGATGAGAGGTATGTGTCATCAGTGTTTCTTCTAAAATGCCCATTAATCAGGTACAGCTTGTAACATGAGATCCCGTTCATGACAGACATCCAGAGAAAAGATAGAGTTGTTCTAATTATGCTGTATGTAAAGGAGCAACCGGATGCATTTGCCAGTCCACAGTGAGGCACTGGAAGCTGTGGGTAGTTGCTCGGCTGCTGCTGCCTTGTGACACAGGCTCAGGAAATCGTCCTGGTCACTTGCGTGACAAAACTTCTTATCTTAAACCTCTCCCACACCGAGTCCCATTTCAGTACCTGGGGTTTTGAAAAAGGAAAAGAAAAAGCACGTAACAGCAAATGCTAGAGGAAACATAGCCAATTAAATGCTAACATTCAGTTCTGGGTCATGGACTTGTTTTATGCAGTCTAGCAACAAATGGTTTGTAAAATTTCAAGTACTGAAAACATACCTTCATGTTCTTAGGTAAAACTGGGCTTGTTAAATTAAACTGACATTTTCAGGAAAATGAGGCTTGAGGTATTCTCAGTTTTGGGATGGATTTTACCACACACGAAAAAAGCTGCAATGGACTCTATGCAGCTACAGCGTGAGCCATGCCAAATTCAGTTGAATTATTTATGTGAGCATTTTACGACTAAATAGTGTCATCCACTTGGGATGTCAGTATCAACGAACATAAAACATCTAACTGGAGACTAGACTGGATTAGCGGTTATACTAACACAAAACCCTGTCATTATATCTATTGGATTCAGCAGTACTTGTGGATCTCTCCATCTACTTTGTAAAGGCACTTTGCCAACAAGCAATGGCAGTTAACAGACTTAATGGATCATCTACTGCTAAGAAAACACTTCATAAGAGTGCAATCAGCCATGTCAGGAAATACAGCAGCAATTCAGAGGACAGGAGTGATCAATACGTCCTTCTAAGACAGCAGATTCTTATCTAGCATTTCACTGGGAAATGACTTTAATGAAGTTTATTACAAAGCAACTCTCCTTCAGTTTTTGCCAATTTTTCCAGACTTACAGGGACCAGCTGACCCTAAGCAATTCCAGGTGACTACAGGTTTAGTAATCATAGATATTCTCAACCAGAAACCTCACAGATCTATGCCACTTTTGTGTATTTTTGTGTTTATTTGCCATTCTTCAGACAGATATGCTTCTGTTTTCAACAGTGTTTTCAGACAGTGACAATACTCCAAATACTAATATAAGTTTTCTAAAGAATGGAAAAGTCTCTTTTTTTTACAATTCAGTTGACAGGCTGAATATATCTAATATATACTTTTCAGATACTCTGTGAACCACAAAATGGCTCCTCATTTATACAGTACAGGTAGATCAGAGACAGACAAAAAGTCATTCCCTCCAACGTAAATGATGGACTGTGACACAGTGTGTCACAGGGTGAAGAACAATGCCATTTGGAAATTCATCCCTGTAATTAAGTCAAGCAATTCTGAATATGAATTGACCTTTAAAAATCACCAGCTATTTATCCATATTTCAAAGAAAAGATTGAAATTATTGGCATTTATAAATGGGACACATTTTACATTTTGGCAGCAATAGCAGTATCAGCAGGATGGGGACATAACTACACTGTTAAATAGGTAAACAAGCAAGTATCCGTGTAAACCAATGAAAAGGAATAGATCCATAAAAGAGAAGTTTTGATTATGAGATGCAGAGACTTAACATATGGTATGAATTCTTCTCAGCCTCGTGCCCCTGTGGCTCCTGGCATGCACATTGAGGGTTTAAAGAGCTTTATCCCTCTGTGGTATGAACAGGTCAGTCTGTTCTGAGGCAGCTGAAAGTTACATGTCCTGAGAAATCTCAGATAATTTTCCCCAATTGCAACCAAAGCTAGTACAAGGCAGATAGAGAATATACAAAATAATCCTTACTTTGTAGGTTGTAGTCTAAGTGACATGCAATACATATATCAAACTAGAATATCGCCTAAAACAGTTCTCTCCAGAAGAGATGATTCTCAAAAACGAGAATCTGGAAAACAGGGTGATTAAAGGGCACAGGGGCTGGTGGCCATGCCCAACACCCATGTGCGCACAGCTACACACACATCTATATTCTGCATCTCTCATGGAAAATAGTCTTGACTTATTAAGCAAGAAGGAACCGTGGCTGGATGCATTATAACATTTTTTTTCCCCTTTGGAGGCAGTGTAAAGATTGTAAAAACATAAACAGGAGACATGAAGGCCACTCAGCAATAAAAAGACAGCTGGAGAGTGGCTATGGTGCAAGTATACAACATGTAGGGTCCATCAGTTACATATTTATAGGGCTAATATGCAATGAAGACTGTACATGTGTCATTGTTGCCATAGTTACAGTGGCCTTGTGGGGCACATATTGTATCACTCTTGTCTTGCACTTATTTACTAGAAAAGGAAGCAATTGCATCTATTATTTATATGATTCTTGTTTCTTTCGCCACTTCAACTCAACTCTGCACTACAATAGTCGCTTCACTTTCCCACAGTTCTTTGAACGTGGTTTGTATGATTTCTGATTAGACAACCATGAAAATGGCATGAGATAATTTTCTACTGAAAAATATAAAGCCTCCCATGATCTTATGTGAATACGAATTCCAGACTGTGCTTTTTTTTTTTGATAAACATAAAATACAGTATTCTCAACACGACTTCAAATTATTTTCCAAGAGTGGGAGGACATACAAGTGAACTCAGTGGATAGATCACATGCTATAAAGTAATTGTTGTATTTATTATTTCAGTCTTCAGTAATTCAGCCTTCTCTTGATGCAAAGTTCATTATAGTCCTCAGGAATCATACTGATTTAATGCTGGTTTACTGACAATAACAAAGAGGTACTTGTCCTGTAGTTGACGTCTTGGGAAGATAAAGCAAACAGAGAAAATAAGAAAATGCTTCTTTTAGTTATTTTGGGGTTTATGGCCTTAAAATATTTGTTAAATGCATTACAATATAGTTGTCCACAACACTGACTAAAACAATTACCTAGAAAATAAAAGCAAAATAATTGATTACAAATAATGCTCCGCATATTTCAGCACAGCATTGCAAGCTGCCTGTCTTCTACAGAGAGAGCAAAGAAAAAGAAAAGTGACTGTGCTTTTTGTCCTGTGCTGTGCTGAGACGTGATGGAGAGAGAAGGGGCTCTGGGAAAGTGCAGCGTGCAGGCTCTGGGGGACGCGTTTGGCCACAGTTCAAAAGCTGGAAACTTGAACAGTGCATGCCCACAGAGGGGCTCTAAAACTCCTCCCTTTCTTTTTCATTATAGTGACAGGAATATACAGTCAAGAATCATTTCAGCAGCTGAGAATGGCACTTCTTACTCAGGCAGGTGGCAGTCCTCATGGTTTCACTGTCTGGGCACAGAGGTTTTTGGCAATGATTGTGTTACTGATTTACACAACCATTTGCTGTGATCCTTCCTATATTAAGTAAAAGCATATTAAAAATTTAAAAAACCAACAACAAACCAACATATATCCAGTGGTATATGCACCTGAGAAACAGATTTCTGGTGGCTTGAAGAGCCTAAGCTCCAAAATACAAGGTATTGCAAGCGAGACAGTTTCTTTTGGAGGGGTATCAAACCAAGAAATGTTACTGTGCTCCCCAGAAACAGTACTGTGCCCATCTCCTTGCCCCAGTGCAGTTCCAAGGTTCTGTGGATGTGTACACCCAGGCTGCATAGGTAACGCCCTAAAAAATGAAAGCATGCTTAATATACAGATGGAAATACTTAGCCTTAATTCTGGCATGGACTGGTAATAATGGTAGTGTAGGTATGGCAGCATAACCTTTGGAACAGCACAGCAAAACCACCTTCTTCTTGCTATGTCCAAATACCCTTTTGAAAGTCACTCCCCTAAATTATCAGTTAAGCCATGTCTCTCATCATGCTCTAGCATCCCAAGAGCCTGCACTTCAGGTGAAATACTTAATTATCATCGCATGACAGCCTAACCCAGTTTGGTTTTAATCCTTCTCGAAACATGGGACCTCTCTCCTATGAAAACGTGTTCAAGAGTCTCCTCCAAACCAAACCCACAACTCCACAATGACTCTGCAACATAGAACAAGACCATTTGAATTTGACAGCCACCCTCTTAAATCTAATGTCACATCCCAGATTCAGGCTGAACAAGGAGTTTCCTTCCACAGGGGTGTCCGTGGTCACCTTTGCATCATATTGTCCTGTCCTGTTGTATTGTGTTTGTGTGGCTAGATTTTGGCAGCAGGGGGGCTACAGGGGTGGCTTCTGTGAGAAGCTGCTAGAAACTTTCCCTACGTCCAATAGAGCCAATGCCAGCCAACTCCAAGACGGACCCATCACTGACTAAGGCCGAGCCCATCATGACGGTGGTAGTGCCTCTGTGATAACATATTTAAGAAGGTTAAAAAAACACCAAATGCACAAGAACAGCTAGAAGAGAGGATTGAGAACGTGTGAGCGCAACAACTCTGCAGACACAAAGGTCAGTGAAAAATGAGGGGGAGGAGGTGCTCCAGGCACCAGAGCAGAGATTCCCCTGCAGCCCATGCTGAAGACCATGGTGAGGCAAGCTGTCCCCCTGCAGCCCATGGAGATCCACAGTGGCACAGATATCCACCTGCAGCCCGTGGAGGACCCCACGCTGGAGCAGGTGGATGCCTGAAGGAAGCTGTGATCCCATAGAGACCCCACACTGGAGCAGGTTCCTGGCAGGACCTGGGGTCCTGTGGAGAGAGGATCCCACACTGGAGCAGGTTTGCTGGCAGGGCTTGTGACCCTGAGGTGGACCCACACTGGAGCAGTCTGTTCCTGAAGGACTGCACCCCCTGAAAGGGACCCATGCTGGAACAGTTCGTGAAGAACTGCAGCCCGTGGAAAGGACTCACTTTAGAGAAGTTTGTGGAGAACTGTCTCCCGTGGGAGGGACCCAACGCTGGAGCAGGGGAAGAGTGTAAGGAGTCCTCCCCCTGAGGAGGAAAGAGTGGCAGAAACACTGACCGCAACCCCCGTTCCCTGTCCCCCTGCGCTGCTGGGGGGAGGAGGTAGAGAAATTGGGCATAAAGTTAAGCCCAGGAAGAAGGGAGGGGGTGAGGGAAGGTTTTTTAAGATTTAGTTTTTATTTCTCATTACCCTCCTCTGATGGGATTGGTAATAAATTAAATTAATTTTCCCTAAGTCAAGTCTGGTTTGCCCATGACAGTAATTGCTGAGTGATCTCTCCCCATCCTTATCTCGACCCACAAGCCTTTCCTCATATTTTCTCTCCCCTGTCCAGCTGAGGAGGGGAGTGATAGAGTGGCTTTGGTGGGCACCTGGCATCCACTCAGGGTTGACCCACCACACCTGTCAGATTTACTGAGAACGTAATATAGGAGAGGAGCCATTACAGATAGAACAACACTGGCAGCCCGGGAACAGGAAGCTGCCACCCAGGACAGTTGTCACCTTGCCTGCACAGCCCTCTTCAAGCACACTCTTAATCTGGGTTGCAAACACATATTGGTGTCACTTACTCATCTTGACACTAAGCTGGAAACAGCTATGAGGGCTGCTAACCTCAGCAGTGTCTCATTTCATGTGTGAGTAATAAGTCCATGTTCCCCAGAGGGAGATGAATGCTAATGGCTTGAAACTGAGAGGTGCTGAGCATTTAAACCTCTGCTGAAGTCATCTTCTAGTACAGAAGGCACCCGAACAATTATGGATGCTCCTACTCCTCCTGGGATCAGGACATAAATAAGGTTCTGTATTTTTCTGTAGTTAATAAAGGAGCTCCAATGTCTTCTACGTAGAGGAAAAGTAATAATATGGTGTCATTTAGATGATGGCTTTGTACTGTTCAAATGTGCTTATCTGTTCTATTTAGCTGTTTCCAGTGAAGCAGTATCAAAGGGTTATAAACAGTCCACCTAATACTGTGAACACACACTGTGAATTTCCACATATTTGTCAAGTCATATCAAAGTTCAGCTAAATGTAATCCTACATCTGCCAGTTCACGGCAATCCTTGAATGTGCTGATTAAGAAATAAATGTGTTTGAGACAATAACGATTGATTCCTGTGTTCCAAGAGTGGCAGCTAAAAGGAGTTTTCTGCACAGTTTTTTCTCCCCCTAATTAGCAACAACTAAACTGCTCTAGCAAGACATTTCCAATTAATTTCCCATTCAAACAAAAAATATTTTTAAAAGGGTTCAACATTTTCTGTTAGATGTTTCACCTTTTGGTTCAAGACAGTCCAGTGCTTGACATTTTATATAACTCATAAACAAAGGTTAAAAAAAAATTCAAAAATCAACATTTGACATGGCATAGTCAACAATGCTGATCCTATTTTTGCAGTGGGAAGGTGCGAGAATGCAAAAGCAGATTCCTGTCTCATAGCTGTCTAGGGAAAAAAAATAAAGAAGAAAGAAAATATTAAGGACCCGTTTGATTTGTTTTCAGGTTGGCTTAAGAGCATTCAAGGCTTTACACACATCTAACATATTATTGGCAGTTTCAATATATAAAAATTGGAAGATCCTACTCTCTGGATTTGAGGCTATTGTATACATACATGAATCCTCTTCCCAAGCTCTTACGTTATTGCGTATTCTCTATGCTATATCACTGAAATGATATCAAACTTTTTTCACTCTTGAGAAATAAATAAATCTGTTTTTTCCAGATGAATTGTCTTAGATTCATGGCTTCCAACTTTACCAAGTGAACAGATGATACCAGCAATATTACGATGTTTTTAACAGGCAGAACCTCAGAGGAACAGGGTCAAGAAGGAAAAGACTAAGGGAGCACTATTTGCATTCTTTTACTCTCTTTTCTCTCTCAGAACAGTCACACACAACCAGTAAGAGGTTTAGGCTAGGCATATTCTCTGAGATCAATTAACTATTTGCCTGTCCCCCATGAGCCTTCAACAGTGGGACGCCCTTTCAAGGGGGAATTTCATTCAGTCCAAGGTGCCCGTAACCTTTACTCTGCCCAACGACCAGTGCAATCCCATGTATGGGAATGCGTGTATGGAAGAAGACCTTGATACCAGTCTCAGTAAATGTCACACAGACCCACACAGCTAATGCTATTGCAGAATTCTTTGCAAGGCTTGGGGACTTCATACAGTGCCATGCCACCAGAAATGACAAGCTCTCATTGTTGGAAATCCTAACATTATAAAGACATATCAGCATAAGCTAAAAGTAAACAATAACATTTGCCTTAATTTTCAGTGGTGTTAAGCACTTGAAGCTCCTACTGACTTCAGTCAGATTTGTGGGTACTCAGCACTTCTGTAAGTCAAGTTATTTAACTTGAAATTTTCTTGCTTTTGTCATTTTTTTTAATATCCTTAATACTAGTGGCACTTCTGTACGAATATGATAGCACAACAGAAGTAGATTTTGCTTTTGGCCATATGACCTACTTTGAAGCTTCTTTCACAGTCAATTATTCTTTTGGCTTCTCTATCATTTTACAGTGTTAAAACTTTTTTTTTTTCGTAATTAAAACCTAATATTTTATTATCACATAAGAAGAAAAAAAAAATTCCTGGCCTCAAAACTGCCAAGGAATTGTGGCTATATGAGTGAGATATAATGAATAAGAACTAAGCCAACATTTTTAAGGTTTCAAGACACAAATTAAGTTTCCTCATTATTATTGAATCTGAAAAAGTAACCTTATTATAAAACACACAGAAGTGAAAAACTTCCACAGAGGTCAGAGGGAGTTTCTACACATTGAGTGTTTTTGAAATTGAAGTTATATATTGACATGCCTGAAATACTGATTTAGGCTCTTGACGTAGCTTCTCAGTTTGAAAAATTCTGTTATAATCTGTGAGATCTTGCAGGTGGCAGCTGAGAAATTGCTCACTGTTGCAATACGACTTCAGGAGAAACTAACTTTTGGGGGGAAGCAGGTTCTCTCCTCAGTTCCTACTTTACAATCAGAAATCAATCTGATTGTAAAATGCTCTTTTAATATGATCATTAAATGTATAACTTAGTGGATTCAAAAGTTAAAAAATATAACTCTCAGAATTTAATTTTTTTTCTCGAGTGTTGTGTTTTTATTAATAAATTCAATAACTAGTATGCAAATAAAAATTAAAACATTACACAAGCCAGTGTGAGGGATTCAGCACATAAGTTAGAAGGCCAGAAGCCATCAGTCTGATCAACCTTTCTGGCACCCTTTGCAGTCACATTTCTCAAAGGACATCCTCTGCACATGCCCAAAAACATCTGCTTGGGATGAGGTTCTTAATGTAGACAGCTAAGGGATTTAAACCTTCCTGGTAAGAGCCCACTTTTGCATCAGTGGGCTCTTACCAGTTTCAGACACCTCTTCTTCCTCACATTCTCCATTTGGTTTCCATGGACTTGTCAGGGACGCACCCATCCCTGTCCCCAAAATATTTTCCAAACTCCAGCTTGAGAACTGCAGTTTGAGACCTGTGGCAGATGTCAGACAACTTCCTAAATTCGTTCTTGGTTTCCTTTCGAGAAAAAAACCCCACAAACAAACACAGATGCCAAAGTGGAGGTAAAATAGCCAAGAGACAGAGAATTTACCACAGTGCTTTATAAAACTTCCCACGGTTAATTGCCAAAAGAGTCAAGAACCTGCAGCTCATTTCCAGTGCTCCAGCCACTAGATCTAGTTTTATTTGCATCTTCTAGATTCAGACACACATCTAGGCTTCACTCCTCCATGTCAATATTTATCAGCTTTGGTCAAGTGCACCATTAACCTTCTCGTTGGCAACTTCTCAAGCATTTTACTATAGAGCACATTTCCAGGCTTCTAATTATAGTCTCTTCTACAGCCACTCTGATCTATTAACATGCTTCCTGACCTGGAGACACCAGACCTGAACTGGTAATAGTCATAACATATACAAGAGGTGAGTTCAGTCACACCTGTATAAAACAGAGATGTAAAGTCATCTTCACAATTCTTACTCAATATTCTCCTGAATCATGACAGGAATACATTAATTCTTTTGGACAGTGACCTTGTGAGCTCAATAAGAACAACTTATAATCAGATGAATATCTGTCAAAAACTGTACTGTCTGTTCAAGGCTACTGTGTACAGAGTTCATATACTTCTTATTAAAGAGTTTTTTATTTGACGCAGGTCATGAATTCTGATCAGCTTCATATGAGATGTTCTCTCCTGTTTGGCAACATGTAATTGCATCCAGTAACACTGTTTTGCATAAGACCCTGGCATATTTCTTTGCAGCTGATGCGACCCTTAAAATGTTAGGCAATTTCACAGTTATTTCAGTCTCTTGTCTTGCATTATACGCTACTGTTGTTACAGAGCTTATGTTGAAAATACCGTTGTAGTAGCAGATTAACATTAATACCTTCTTCACAAATTCTCCGACATTAATTCTCTACCTCAAGTCTCTCACAGGAGAAAGCACCTGACAAGAAGAGAAGAAAAAATTATAAATTAATCAAACAGAAGGAAAGCGACCAGATGGAAAAAAAATGATAATTTGATTTAGATGCCTCAGTTCATTTTGTAAGAAATGGAGAAACGCGGACCCCTGAGACTGCCTGGGACTGACAACTGCCTGAAAAAGAAGTAGGTTGGTTGCTAGAAAATGCCAGAAAGGGGAGCATATTTAAAATTCATTCTTCCTCTTAGACACTTGACTTAGTTGCCCATACATACACCTTAGATTCCTCTACGAGAGTAGATTTGTAACTGGAAATCAAATCACTTGAACACCTCACTTGTGTATTTGGTAAAAAGGAATGCCTAATGGTCCTTTTAGATATGACCGGAAGAGGGTTGCTCATTTTCTGTATGCTGGTTAAAGCACTCAGTCATGATGGATCTTAGTCCGTTGACTGTACGGGATTCACACCCACATTCTCTGCTTCCCAGACAGGTGCTTTATGGCATGACTCATGCTTTTGGTCAGTAACTTTTTAATGTAAATTGCATATGCGGCCCCAGAAATAAAACTTGTACTCAAGTCACAGCATCCTGGGCTGGGTACTCCAATCTCTGAGCCACAAAGTCAATGTTTCTCATTTCATCTGTGCCCATGCCTTGGAGCTGCAGGGCAGTGCAGGTTCAACAAGCAAGTTGGAGCAAACCCAGGATATAAAGCTAATGTTAAGGACGTCTGAATAAATGAAAGTTATTCCTTTGAATCTTTTCCTGCTGCCTGGGTGAAGGATTGTGTCTTTAGCCCTGCGGGTGGGAACCTCCACAGAGGTTGTTGTAGAAAAGGCATGAGCGCCAGTTTGGATCTGGTGTTGCACTAGCTGCTGCAGGCAGTACCAAACACAATTCAAGCTTTCCTGCTAACCCAGGCCTCTTGGGGTCATAGGACATCCAATATGGGAACTCTACATGGTCAAATATGAGAAGGAACAAGCACTTAGGAAAGGATCCCTTAGCCACCTTGGCAATCTTGGTTTCCCTTGCGAGGGGAGAAACAGCCACCGTTTACCTGTTTTAAAGATGGAATAAGATAGTTTCCTGAAATGCCTGTCAATCTGTGTTGACTACAGTGACTGTGACTGAAGTTAAATGAAATAAATATTCTTAGACTAACACCTCAGGTGCAAGACAGGTGAACTTCAGGCAGAGAAGCAGCTTTCTGAGAAAAAGCTTAGATTCTCAAGGAGTTAATTGGGTTAGGTAGGAGTCTTTTCATCCTCTTGTATTAATTTAGATGTCTATGTTTTCCCCTTAAGTTGCCCTGTTGATACCTAAGTGATTTTTATTCAGAGTTTGTCCAGATTCTCTAGGTAATGTAACAAAGACAAGACAATTTCTTTGTCCCTTGAAGCACTAAATTAAGCTAAAACAGCATGACAAACTAATGTTCTTTTCTAGCAGAACATCATCCTTAAACACCTTCATTATTTTATCTCTGTATTCTACTATACAATAGCCTCCTGTTTTCTGAGCTGAACTCTGTGGGGCTCAGTGTACACCATTTAAGTGAGCTTAAGGATGTACTTTGACAATTACTGATGTTACCCTCCATATGACCCAGCTGTTAGATGACAGAGGATTAGTGTCCTCATAATTCCCATTTAAAAAGTTAAAATGGATTGAATGGAACAGGTGCTGCATTATTTGTGCTGATCTTTGTTCTGTTGTACCTCATTTTCTCTTGTCCAAGCAATATTATCAAGGGCTGCCTAAAAAGAAATGCAATTCTAAAGGGAGAACTCGACTGATTTGTGGACGTGTCTAGGGTAGTCTTTAGTTGTCATAATAAAAAAAAATCAAGTTTCTTTCCATATTTTTTGTTCCTTAAACAAAATCTTAGATGTGGAAAACTCTTACCTCCTGATTTAAATTACAAGAAAAGAAAATAATGAGGATTAATCTTTTGTTCTTGTCAAGTGAGAAGCTGATATCTGACTTTTGCAGAATGAAGTTTCTCTCATCTGTATAAATTTACAATTTTTGAAACAACTGATTCGTATGAACTCCATGTATCAGATAAATACCTAACTTTGATTGCCAGTCTCCTCAACGAAAATTAATCAAGATATCTCTCAAACTTTTCCCCTTAGACAAGCTGAATTTTTACCTGGGAATATTGCACAAGCAGCAAATATCTTAGTCAATTCCTCAAGAATATACCAATAATCTGAACTGATTTTAGCTTTAAGAAAACTTTGGTGACTACAAAAATTGATATATAAACATAACACCATTTGTTTGTTGTACTATTACCTGAACCTTGTCTCCAAGATTAAACAAATTCAGTAACTGTGACTGTCGGTTCCCACCATTGCAGCAACATACTGTGCTGGAGCGGAAGCAAGTGTGTTATATATACACACAGAGACAATTTTACTTGTTTCTTCAAAGGATATCTTCTACCATCTCTTGATTTGGTAGTTGGGATTATAGTTTTTGCAGTTCAAAGGTTATCTTCTGTCTAAACTAGAATTCAAGTGGAACTCAAAATTCCTGGATGAGAGGTGTTCCCTTCAGTTCTATTTAGCATGTTTGGCAGCGATTCTCTTGGCTTGTCTGATAAAATCTGCAAGGAAGCAAATGTATTCGAGCCTTCAGAAGTCAGAACCACTTGTGATCATATCTGCCATTAAAACATCATCTTCCCTCTCTTCTGGCTTTTGCAAGATGTCCAGCAATTCTGAGTTGTTGCTCTATGCATGTTTTTTGTCCATCAAGAACTGACACATCTGGCTACTTAATCTGAAGTTAATATTGCCACAGTGTTCCTCCTCTGAACTATAGGGATATTATTTTTCCCTCTTCCATTTGTTTTTCAGTAGATTTTCTCTCACTTCAGATCAAACTTTCTACTCACTTGGGACCAGTTAGGGCTTTTGCTGTCAGTCCCAAATAAGTACTGTGTTTTGATACACAGAGTCCCAACTCTCTGTGGGTTCTTCTTTTACTCTGAGGAGAAAGTCTACTGAAAGGCATGAGTTCCTGTTGTTTCAAAAATCCAAATTTGGCTAGTTCTTTTAGCCAGAAGGCAGGCAATACAAAATGACAAGCTCTCTCCACTTTCTCCTTCTTTGTTTGTATGGTTTGGCCTTAGGAATTAAGTTTTGAGATTTGGATGCTATTTAGAACAAAAAGCTTGTGGCAACTTGTGCCTTTAAAAGGTCTGACACAAAGAAGGCAAAATATTTTATTGTTTTGCTTTGTTTTGCTTTATGCACAAAATAAATCAATAAAGTACCAGTATTAAAATCCATTGGGGGGTAAATTAAAATATATTTATCTTAATGATTCATTTCTCTTACTCTGGGCAAAGGAAAGGCCAATGCCCCAAACCCCTTCAGTACATGAAAGAAAAGATCAGGATTTTCCTTATAACTAACAGGCAGTAAGTCATAAAAATGACTAAACTATCTGTGAATAGAAAAAGCAGAAGCTGCAGCATTTGTGAACCTGTCAGTTAAAAACCATAAAGATGGGTTAAAGGAAAAATAGGCAGTACCCTTGCAGCTAAAAAATTTAATGCAAAGCACATGAAAAATACTTGCATCTTGACTACCAAAGATCTTATATTTTTCCCCAGCTCCAATGCTTAATTTTCTTCTTTGCATCCATATTTCTTATTTTGGCTGATTTATTTTGTTTACTTGCTTTTTAAATGATCCTGCAGCGTATTTCCCAGCATTTATGCAAGATACTTGGAGAGAAGTAAATTAGAAGTGATGAGAACATGGTATTTCCAAAAGAATAATAGATGGAAAGTAAGCTACTTCTAATTAGCATATAATTAATTAACAAATGGAAGTAAGGGTGACACATCCTAGAACAGCTAGTTAAAAAACAAATAGTTCAGGGCTAGAGACAGGACTGTCCTGTGCTTATGCAACTGACAGTGACAAACCTACTGGAAATTAATACTACAAAAATTGGGAAGCGTGAGTAACAAAGGAGTTAGAAAAAAAAGATGCTTCTGAAGCAATCATTTTTGGGAATTATATAATATTACCATTTCACATCAGCACAACTTCACACTTCCCAAGCTAGAAGCTGCAAGACAGAGGTACAATGAAACTCAGTTTATTTAGAAAGCAAAGCTTGTACAAAATCCTTCTATGAAATCTACTTAAATCCTGAAAAGAATTATTGCTCAGGTCATAATGTCGTAATTTTAGATATGTGGAAAAACCTGATACCTTTAGTATAAATTTCAAAACCTCTTTATTCTTCTTCATACGCTGTCTTGGTATTATGCTTATTCATATAAGAGTATCTAAATTTTTGTTCATGTAATCGTTCTTATGAAATACCAAAGGAAAAACTCTTCATACCAAGGTTCAGAATGTTAATGATCTAAACGTGTATTTATTCCCCTAAACAGAAATATTCTGATGTCTCAACAGTGGGCATTCATAATCTCAGTAAAACAGTAAAAGTTGCTCAGTAGCTTTGTAAATTCTTTATTTAGATGCCTAATAGTGGGCACCCACAATCATTATTTTTAGGCTCCAGGCCAAACCCATCAAGCTATTGAATTATCTATGTATTTCTCTTCCCTCTGACTTGTAGGCCACAGATAAGCTGCACCACAAAAAAACCCCTCACAATTCCTAGAAATTAATCAAGGAAAAAATTATTTCTAAATACTTCTGTAATACCAGATTTTATTCTAGAACATGTTATTGCCCCAGTTTACCAGAGGTCTATCTTTAAGCAGAGACATTTCACCATGAAAACACCAAAGAAACACAAAACTGCTTGGATTTCCAGGTTAAGTTTTTAATCTTACTGTTTGTTGCAAATTTTTCATGGTTTTGATATGGGTAGTAAACCTCACTGGTGCTACAGTACATTACCATAGTTCCTTTGCAGAAGCGCATCTGATCCATCACATAGAAGAGAAATGGCAAAGAAATGAGAGATTCTTGAGATCTTATAGATTTAAAAGCACGGATGGATCAGAGAGCCTCTGAGACAGAAGGCACTTCAGAAGGAGTCATCAGTCCTGGAAGACTTTTAAGAAGAGAAATGGCCTTCGCTGGGAAGTCAAACTGTCCCCTTCTGCGTCTTTAAGAAGGAGTAAAACGGGAAAGTAGAGGCATCAGATACGCAACATAACTCTGGCAGAATGAAACACTTTGTACATAGTTTATTCTACAGAGATTCAGATGCATATTTGCAAAATAAGCTCTTCATAGCTGAATAAACACTGTGTGTTCAGATTCTCAGCATCACAGATGGCACTGCTCTACTATTTCTATAGTTACACTACAACAGTAATCTTACAGCATACAAAAGCGTGATATTTGCATTAGCGCACATATGAAAAGCAGAACCAGTCTAACAATGCACAACATCTTTCATTAAGTTATGTGATGTGTTTCAAGAGATTTTTTCTTAAAGAGGTTGATCTCTCAGTAGGGTGAGCAAAAAACCAAAAGGCTGTTTGCAAACCTTCATAGGCACATAAGGGGCATCTTGAACTCCAGCTGAGACTGAAGAAATGGGGAGTGATCTCTGAGGTGTTTCAGTACCCAGAATAATTGAGCGCCGCACTAGTGAATCACAGCTGGTAACGCACAACAGGTGTCCAGATGTATTCCTGCTTTTCCCTCATCCAGGTGAACTATGGAGAATATTCCTTCCCCTCTGTTATGCCCCAGCCATGCCCAGACATTGCCTGGAGTGTGCCAGTTGGCCCAAGCCAAAGCTGTGCCAGAAGCTTGCTGGCAATGAGGACAACCACATACACACCAGTGCCTGTGTCCATGCCTCTGCCTGAAGCAGTGTGTTGGTGCAGACCCAAAGAAACTTGTCTCCTTAGCTAAAGAAAGCTTTTGGACCTAACTCCCTCTTCAAATATTGTATTGAGTATTTGAGCTCTCTCAGTGGCATACTATGTTAAGCAAAAGAGAAGTACGTGACACATTATGCTGCCTTCGATTTCCTCTGGCAATTTTAGAAAATACTTCATCCTTAAATAATGGAAATCGTGAGAAAATATGGGGTTCTGGAATTCTGATTTTAAGGGTAGATTCATTATCAGATACATTGAAGTGCTGGAAACAAACCTATTGAGCCCCAAGTGAAATAGCCACAGGCTTCCTATGATCTAAACACTATTTATCTCCATGAATAAATACAATACAGAAGATGAAATACAAATCTTTAAATGGATTCTGAATATGTTCTTTTTGTAATCATTTCTATGCTGTATGGAAATGACTTTGAAAGTAACTTCACAAGCTATAGTCTTTATTTCAAGCAGATAGCACAAGAATTCACAAACACTCCCTTGACCTTTCCAGTATGGAGTATAATAATGATCAGATTGCTTAGACAATAAAGCACTTTCTTTTTTTATCAGACTCTTTTCTTCACATGTGGGGCAGGGGAAAACCCAGCTTAACGTCTCCAAGCAGCTACAGTTTTTCTGAAAATACTAATGCATCTTCAGTGCTTTGAGAGCCAGTGAGTAAGCAGGCTAAGAAACAGAAACAAAGAAATCCTGTCACCATTAGTTTGCAAGGAGATTTTAGCCAGCAAACTGTAAAACACAAAGTGGCTCTGTTGTTAAGTAAAATTGTATGTATGTACTATACAGAACTCAGTCTACACAAGATCAATATTTTTGTACAGCTGCTACCTTAAAAGAAAACCATCACGTGTCAGGCAAAGTAAAGCAAATGTTCTTCCCTAAACATATATGTAACATGATATCTGAGCTTTTCTTTTCTTCTTGACAAACTCCTGCCTCATTCCCTATACAGCTTTGCAGTTTTCAAAAAAGTAAAGTAGTCACTCAGGAAACTGCCTCTCCTGCACAACCTATAGCTATAAGGATTTCATAAGAGGGAATTGATAACAAATACAAAAGTTTTGCTGTTGATACTAAATTATTCAACATAGTAAAACCAAAATCCAACTGAGAAGAATTATTAAAAGTTGTTAGGTTATTGGGTAGCTGGCAATACAATGAAGGTGTTATTTATTTATGATAAACTTAAAGCATTGCACATGGGGAAAAGTAATTCTAATCATACGTAACTGAAAGTCTCTAGATTAGCTGCTGCCCCTCAGAGAAGGAACTTTAGACTAACTTTAGCAGTTTAAAGTATCAGATCTGTACTAAATAATTAAAAAAAACCAAACCAAACTATCAAAGTTGGAAAAAACAGCAAGAGGGGGAAGGGGTGAAGAACAGAAAATATGAATATGATACTGTGAACTGGTGATATACCTTCGTGTTGAAAGGTTTGTGTATTCCCCTCTTCCTGTCTCATCTCAGGAAAGGATGTTATACAACCAGAAAAATCAAGAGGAGAGTTACAAGGCAAGACAACTATGTGGAGAGAAATTACATAGAGTAAGATTCTTCAGCCTTGAAAAACATAACTGAAGTGGACTACGACTGATGTATAGGGTATCATGAGTAGCTTGGAAAACACAAACAGAAAATGACATTGCTTCTCATGATACAAAACTAAGAGCTCTCAAGATACAAAACTAAGAGCCATCACAAGAAATTAGCAGGTGGAAGGTTCAAAGCAAAGAAAAATTCATTCTTCAACCAGCATACTGTTCAAGTATAGCATTCATTGCCATGGAAGATAGCAGAGGCCAAAATTTTACAGGGGCTCAAAAAGTAGTTAAATAAATCAATCAACATGTATGGTCTAGGTCTAGAAATTTCTTTGGTCCAGAAATTTCTAAGCCACAGACCACTGGGAGAGTACACTCCTATCAGTGCCTGTGGATCCAGGTTCTTATACCTTTCCAGGTATCAGTAGTTCAGTTTTGCTGGAACCAAATGGACCTGTTATAACCCACTGCGGCCATACATATGTTCTTCTCTCTTGATAAAATCTTTGTATGTACTGATGAAGACAAATGAGGCTATAGAATCATAGAATCACAGAATCATCATAGAATCATAGAATGGTTTGGGTTGGAAAGGACCTTAAAAATCATCTAGTGCCAACCCCCTGTCACACAGTTGGACACTTTGTGAAGATGCTTGCACAGTACATCCCAAGACAAGGGCTGTGAGGGGTTGAAAACAGCCCAGTTAATTTCCAGAGGGTTGGTTTTTGCGAGCTACCAGCAGTAACAGATGTGAAGCTATAGCAATCTCCAGAAAGGATGACTTCAGGGGATTTAGCTGTTAAGCTCAAGTAAATCCACACTGAGATCTGCAAATTTTCTGAAGTTAATTTCCTGGGCCCAGAAGAAGATATGCTGGTGTTACAAACCGCCATTTTGTATTGCATTTCTTTCCCTGCTCTAAAAGGAGTGTCCTAAAAGGATACTTGTGTTGATTGAATTAATTTTTTCCATCACGTTTTCAAACAAAATATTTATTTCTTTTGTCTCATGCTTCAGGAAAGTAGTACTATTTTCATTAAAACAGTTTTCCAAGAAAATTCAGGCTTATGTTTTGCAGAATTTTACACTAAACATTTCCTAGCACGACAAAGCCGTAAGCAGTGAAATAGGTTTTTAAAATGCAATATTGCAAACAATTTGAAAACTCCTTAGTGCTATTGGTCATACCCTTCAGGTTAGGATGAACAAAGCTATGTGGGATACTTTTTTAATAATAAGAATGGCTTAGTTTGTTTCTGATAGAAAATACCTATGAATCACAAAACTAGATTTTGAGAGACCTTCAATCTCAAATTGGTATGGCTAAGTCAGAAGAGTTCTTGCTTGGAGAAGGCCATAGCTACTTGCACTTCTGACCCTCTGGTAAGGAGTCCAGTATTTTAGCCTAATTTTCTGCTGAAACTGAGTTTGAGGAAACTGCCAGGCCACAAATTAGAAGGACTGATTCTTTGCAAATAGCAAATGCTATTATGAAGGTGGTAACCTCCAGCAGAATAGCTGAGCTGACAGCTGGGGATGATAATGTCTTCAACTACTGCAACAAGATTTGCTCATCTGTCAAAGACCTTAGAGAAACCAAATAGCTGGCTGGCTGGGAATAAGTCACCCTTCACAGCACTTCAGCATGTAGTTTCAACAGCTGAGGCCCAAGCTGCAAGCTATTTCCACTGTATAATACCGTTCCCTGAAGCTATCAATTCTGAATGTCATATAAACAGCGACAGCGTTAGTGCAAGGATATTTACCGCAGCCTGGCTAAGGCTGGGTATGGCAATGGAGAAGGAAGGGGCTGGCACACATCGAAGCGATGGGAAACATTTGTTTCCCTCTCTTGCTCAGTTCATGCAGCCAGGAGAGAGATGCAGAAAGCAAGGAACGCTTTTGCTTTTTTGCAATGCTGGCAGGTAAGATGCTGTAGGAAAAAACAAGGGGGGCTACTAGTAAAAGTGGGACTGCTAGTGTATGCAGGAGGAACCGTTTTTTCTCCAGCATGCAATATTGCTCAGTGAATTTAGAATGTAGGAATATCAGCCCTATGTGATAACTCAGAAAATCCGAACAGGACAAAAGTAGGTTTGGCTTTCCCACCTACCCTCTCCTACTCCAGCTACGCTGTGCATGGTTAAAAGCAGTGATGGTTCAAATGTTTAGTTTCATTGCAGAGTTTAACACTGAAATACTCCTTATTCTATATCCTTTCCTATACCCTGTGCCTCCCTGGGCTTCCCAAACCGTTCTTAAATTCACACATATGTATATGTATATGTATATGTATATGTATATGTATATGTATATGTATATGTATATGATGTATATATATTTTAAAACCAGGTTTATATAGTGAGAGACTTGACTTCAAATACTCAGCATATTTATAAGTAGGCCTTGGAATTCCTTAAAGTTAGAATTGTGTTCCAAATTTAAGTATTCTAGATTCTAATTCCAAAAACTCTAAATAGCATTCCATAGATTGTTTTGTATTTTTGTGGTATAATAGAAGTAGGAAGCTTGTGAAAGAAGAGACTGGCCCATTGAATATTCAATCAAGCAACAACCAAGCATCTTGCTGAGAAGCAACGTTTTTTTTGTCCTTTCCTTTTTTTCTTTTTTTCTTTTTTTCTTTTTTTTTTTAAGAAAAATAATGAGAAACAAGAATAATTTTTACAGATATCTCAAGCAGCAGCAATGAGCTACCAGTCCTGGAGTTAATATATTCAGAGTTCTGAAACAGATAAGCTAAAATGGCTTATTTGTTATCCAAAATTTGAAGTATCTAATCAAACACAGTTGCTACAGCAAAGTACTAACAGGTAGCAAATGTTTTTTTCTATACTCTTAAATTCCTCTTTCTTGTTCTAGAAATTTGTGTACCTGTACCTGGCTGAAACAAGAATTAAAAGCAATATAGTAGAATGCATTTGTGAGATGATAGGCTGTAATGAGCATTGTTTTGAGAAGAAAAAAAGCAATATAGTAGAATGCATTTGTGAGATGATAGGCAGTAATGAGCATTGTTTTGAGAAGAAACACTGTGCCTCTTTCCTATCTTCTCTGATGCTTTGAACATCTCCCTATAGATAAAGCATGTCCCTATATATAAAAGGGACTCGGTTACCACAGTTTCTTTTGACTTCTAAGGTGCTCCATGGTGCTACGGAAAGTAGTCATGGGATAACGTATAGTCAGAGAAAGATTTAAACGTTGCAACAATGGGACAATAAATACAAGTAAAGTGAAGTGTGTGAGGGATGAGGGCGAAAGGAATTAAACATTCATACACTCTACAGGATTTTACATTAACGTCAATGATCTTATACGTCATTGCAGTCAATTAAATGGAGACCTCTGTTCACTATGCAATTCCAGATACAAAGAAAATACTATGCTAAGTATGCAGAAGGAACAGAACAATCAATGGTATGAAGAAGATAAGAATTATTTTATATGCAACAAAAATGTAGCTTTTCTGTTATTTCTGTCTGGAATAATGTGTAAAGTATGCATAATAAAGTAGCACATAAGATTCAGAGAAGGGTGATAAGAATAACTGGGTGAGAAAAAGCTCTTGGAAAGACTTCGAAACGACTGAGACAGCTTTAAGAATATTTTTAAATCAAATAAGTCTTTGTTTCCTAATACATGAGGAATAGGATTGTCAAAATTCAAAATTTAAAAAAAAAAAAAGAAAATAGTTCATCACCCAGCAAGGGTGCAGCCAAACTGAGGAACTCATTACACACAAAGTCATTTTGTCCTAAAAATGAAAAAGATTTAAAAAGCAATTGAGAATTTTACGTGGGTCCAAAAAGTTACTGTAAAATCCTGCGAGAAGGAGGTCAGACTACTGTGTCAAGACCTAATTCTTTCTAATCATCTCCAACTCAGAAGAGGCCAGAATTATGTTTAGGGGTAAGCAATTCCACATCTGTCTGTAACAGGGCTTGCATATCTCCCCGATCTAATATGACCTCAAGTCAGAATGAATACAGTATTTGTTCTGTCATATCACACATAACAGGAACTAATAATGACTATTTTAAAACTGTTTGAAACTTTGTACATTTGAAAATGTTGGCCAAATGGCAAAAAATATTTACTAGTAGAATTTCTGTCTTGGAAAAGACTTTCTTGTAGGAAAAATATAAGATCTGTGCATTATAACAACAAATACAACGTGTTTCTCAATACACCAATATTCTAAAAGAGACTTAAGAATAGTCAAGTACTCCTTGAAGTGAAAAAAAAAAAATAAATTTGAAATTCAGAAAAGAAAAAGGGGTATCTCTCTGAGCTTCAGCAGCAAGCTGCCAGGCCGTCTGCTGGCACTCCTGCCCTAAGCACACATATGATCATAAAAAAGGATGTGTTGGCTGCCTACATTCATGTCTATGTTTTCAGATGGCACTCAGCCTGTTCACATATTGATTGGGAGCTTCGGTATAGGAATGGGTGCCAAGGTATTTTGAGTTTAGATGGGCAGCTAACATAAATAACATTACCGATGCCATATCATTCACAGAAAGTCCTGTGAATGTGCCAAAAAATCATAACAGCAGTTGGCATTATATTTTGTGGAAAGAATAGTCTGCTTTAGACAGGAAACAGAAGGCAAGATGTATCATGCTGGATAGCAGTAATTACATGAGAAGCCTACTTTTTCATCACTGGATTCAGTCTTGGAGTAGAACATCCTTAGAGATGTGTAAGTTTCCATTAAATGGCAAATGTTTGGACTGGAAAGCTGATTCACCCTCTCCCAACAGCAGTATTATCTTCAGGTCCACAGCACTATCTAGGGTCTCAGCCAGATTAAGGTGTTGGAGTCTCTCACTGTGTTGCACAGCTAAAGCCTGCAGCTATAGGGAAGTGCTTCTCTCCTGCTGCTTGGATGTATTGCAGAGAGGAATGGAGAGGAAATGAAGCCCAAGGAAATTGGCACAGTCCCCCTCCTCAGTCAACCAGTTGCATGTTCTATCCCATAATTGCATGTCTGTGAAAACTCCCCTTGCATTTGTGGTATGGTTTTGCAGAAACTGAATTGGGTAATCCCCCTTATACTAGTACAGTTGTTCACAATCCTATTAGGAAGGTTATTAAGAGAGTGCCATCAAAAGAAAGCAATTCCTTAGGGACAGACTGTTGGAAAGGAGGTTTAGGAGCCAGAGGAACTGAGCTGCAGGATTTCACCCAGCTCGTTGCAGGAGGAAGGCTGCTGAGTAGAGAGCAGGCAGAAGAAGGAGGATGAACCACTTCAGTTCTTCTGACTAAACTGAATAGCTACTAATATTTTAGCAATTGGCTTTTCACAGGCTAGAATTAATATCTTTTTTATTTTGTTGAGGGGTTTATAGGAGACTAACGTACTTTTTTCTGTGAAATTTTGAAAGACAATCTATGAATTGCAGTAAGTTAACACACACTTGTGTATTCACACTAGGCAATTACAGTACTCATATTTATCTATTCCTTTTTTCTTTGATATTTCACATTCAGTCTGATATTTTGGTTTCCATTTTCTCCTTTGCCTCACCTTCTCTGGTACCAGATGAGCTGTCATTGAAATCTCCTGTCTTAGGCCAAGGAAGGAGAGAAATTAATTTAAGTAATTAGTAACACCCAGCTTCTGTTCTGTCACTCTGGATATTAGCAGTTGCTATCCTCTCTCACTATAGTTGTGCTTACTTTTTCTTTGTCATCTTCTCCGCAGCACAAAATCTCCATGGACTGTCACAGCTAGATAAGCACTTATCCATGGTAGTGTTTAAAACAATGCTGGTTCTCACAACCTGTCTTTGTGATCAAGTCCTGTGCACCTGGTACTCACGAACAAGACCCAATATCAGACCTTGAAGTCAATGAAAGGTTCACTACTAACTTAGTGGGAGTGGGATCACCCCAGTGGCTTGCACTAGCACTCCAAGATCATGACCAACCTCCCTCCTGAGTTTAGTGGACTCAGGATCACGGTCTATCTGGTCAGTGAAGACCAGTGGGAGGCATTTTGCAGAATTGTCACAGACATTTTTGTATGCTGGAATTTGAAGTTGCTAAAAATCAGGGATTTAGAACTAAGCCCATATTGGATTCCTCCAAATACTGCCTTTTACTAATATTTTTTATTATTATTTTTTTATAACCACTTTGCTGGAGCATGGAAAGCATACCTATTAAATACAACTTTTGGACAAAGATGGATAAAAAGAAGGTCTTATTTTATTAGATGGGATTGTGCTAACCTCTGGTTTTGTTATTTTTTTAACTGCAGAAAAGATAGCTAGTTATGTTTAATACATTTATTTTTTATAAACTAAATGAACCATGTTCAACCTTGTTTGAGGAAGAAACATCTATTGATTTAGGAAAGAACAAAAATAACTTCTGGTCTTATGGTCTTCTAAGGAGTTAGAAAAAAGCAGTGGGATAGAGCTCAAGTCTTTTCTGGGCTGATCCCAAAACGAATTAAAATGGCTTATCTACAAACACATAATTATGCTATTTATTTAGCTACAGATTACATTGTCCTATTTTTAGTGATGGAGGTAGAGTCATTTTTCAGAGAGCATTGCGATTAGCATGGTTGACAGCTGATTTGTCTATCTCCAAATCTTTGTACTGACATGTGATGTCTATCTTAGAGACATACTTATTGTAGCATATGATTTATGTATCCTTATTTTGCATTTAATTGCTATGACACGTCGTAATCATAATCAGAAACCAAAACTTTAATCAATCCTAACAATATTTGCCAAAAAAAACCAACTCAAACCATTTTTCTAACACTTGTGTATGGGGAACTATGCAGAATCTCCTAAGTGCAAACCAAATTAATATGACTGCTGGATTTGCTATCTTATCATCTGAATTTTGTATAATAGCTAATGTGTAAAATTCTCAGTGCTTTCAGCAATGGGCCTGCTGTTACTAGGAAGGTAGGAGGCACCTTAAAGCTACCTCTACTGCCAATAGCTATATATCATTACTAGTGACAGACGTCTTTGCTCCCACAGGGATTTGTTGTCAGACTGAGTTGGGCTCAGAAGCTGGCATACTGTTACCGTGCTGTATCTCCAGCTGATTTGCCTTCTGGATAGCTAGGACTGTACGCAGTCATTCCAATATTTTCTTTTTTCTTCTTTTTTTTTTTTGCATAAAATGGACCAAGTTAGGACTGATGTATGTGGGTGAACTCACGGGGAAACAATGCGTCTAAGCAAAGGAGGAGAATATTTCTTCCTCAAAGCAGAGTATGGTTCATCTGTGTTTCTGTAAAACCAGTTATGGAAGCTAGAGTAAGGAAAGCAGCTGTATGAGCCGCAAAGTAATTTGGGATGTGGTTATTAAAAAATCAGCTGTTGATTTCTTCTCATAAATAAGAAGTCATTGAAAATAGTAATAACCTTTAGACACAAATGCATATAATGAAACACATCTTTAACTGGCACATAGGATTTGTGAAGGCTGGTTTGATGGCATGACAGATCTTCATGACGTAGCATTTCAGGTTTGGAGTGAATATATTGAATCTAGTTTTTCCCATTAAAGATGTAGAAAGACTTGGGAAATTTGAAACTGAAAAGTTTAGTTTTGACAACAGGATAGGTTGATTAATAAAGCAGATAGATAGTTTAAGTACCTTGGATAATACTATGTGTGCTTGTCAAAACCAAAGCTGGTCAACTCAAATTAATCTCTTCCAGAGATATAAAAACAAGATTTGTGGATGTAATACAAGAGGACTGAAGTATACTTGACTTCAGCAAGATGTTTGATGAGTTTTGAGAAGAAAGTAAGAGAATACAAATTAGACTGTGGTCTTGAAGACAGATAACTAATCAAAGGAAACCACCACAAAAAAAAAAAAATCCCTTCCTATGGAGAAGAAATATTTTCAGTTGAGAACTCAGAATTCATATGAAGAAGGATGTAAATTAAGATAAAGCATGTCTCAAGTTTTACAGTCTTTAAAACGAACCTAATATCGGTGCTTTAAACCTGTGTAACGTATTGATTTCTGAAGATCAATGCATTTGGCAGAAGGATATATTCTCTTTTCAGAGAGGATAAAACCACGTGCACCAATCTGAAGAGTTCTTCGAGGAGCCTACATGGTCTGTTAGATATAACAGGGTTCTGTGCCAACAAAGATCTATGATTTAATTCTAGCTTCTTTGAAGCTAATCAGAGATTTGCCAGTGAGTGCAGCAAAATCAGAGTCTTTTCCAAATATCTTGTGTCCTCTTCTATAAGCCATTTAAAATCCAAATACGTCACATAAATGGAAGAACCTGTGAAAAAGGTATTGTAAGTATTACCTAAAAAAAGGATTAAAGCATACATAACAATTAGAAGAAAAATTGCTCAACCCTCCTATCTGCTGATGAGCCTTAATCACGTATAGTAGACCTACTGGAGTGCTTAAGAATTATTTCTGAGAACAAGGGCTCCCCTATATAAAGACTGTGTGATCTAATCCTTAGAATAGCCTCAGATGAGGAAAAGGAATTTATGAGCCTTCTGCTGCTGAATCTGTTCTGACTACTCTAAAGACACAGGTAAAAGAAGGATCAGGACTGGGGCAGATAAAAATTCATTTCCTTCAGAACAATGGAAAGGACTTTCATACTTCCTGTGCTGTATTGAATCTTATAGCACATGATTATCTTGTCTGTAAGGCTGCTCAAGAAAGAGACACTATTTCTTTTCTTTTTATAATGGGAAAAGTTTGGGTTTAGCTCTCTCTTTATACTCAGGAAAAAAAGGACTATTTCAGTTCTAACTTTTTTTAATTGCCTTTGGATAGGAACCAGACATAGAACATTGCCACTAAGAAGGTGAAATATTCAGAAATGGAGGGAGCAGTGGCAGAGAGTTGCATTAGAGAGTGTAATTCAGCCTTAACTGTAACAACTCAGTGTTAGAGCCTTTCCACAGCCATGGCTATAATTTGCTTTATTTTTATACTTTTAATTTAATGTCCTTAAGTATATACTGCACATTGATGTTTACTGTACTCAGTGATTATGATTGGCTATTTCACTTAAATATTCTTTGTGGAAATGAGAGGTAGCCAGTTTAATAACAATTAAGAAATATATAAGTAAAAAAACAGGACTTTTAGTTTTTTTCAGTGATACAATGCTATTTCAGGCACAACAAGAAATGTTTGGAGCACAAAGTAAAAAAGAAAAGTCGCCAGCCACTCTGTGTTGATTCCAAGGTCTGTGTTGTACCAACCAGAAAGGAGGCCTAAGTATTTCATCCTGAGTGCACTCACATGGCATGTGAAGGACAACCAGGGGATCAGGCCCAGCCAGCATGGGTTCATGAAAGGCAGGTCCTGTGTGACCAACCTGATCTCCTTTTACAACCAGGTGACCCACCTGGTGGATGAAGGAAAGGCTGTGGGTGTTGTCTACTTGGACTTTAGTAAGGCCTTCGACACAGTCTCCCACAGCATTTTGCTAGGGAAGCTGGCAGCCCGTGGCTTAGACAGCTATACTCTTCGCTGGATTAAAAACTGGCTGGATGGCTGAGCCCAGAGAGTTGTGGTGAATAGCATTAAATCCAGCTGGTGGCAGATCTCAAGTGGTGTTCCTCAAGGCTTAGTTTTGGGGCCAGCCTTGTTTAATATCTCTATTGATGATCTGGATGAGGGGATTGAGTGCATCCTCAGTAAGTTTGCAGATGACACCAAATTAAGTGGGAGTGTTGATCTGCTTGAGGGTAGGAAGGCTCTGGTGCCAAAAGAAAGAGAAAAGCAAGAAGGAAGCTAGAAGAATAAGAAGGAGAACAGTTATGAGGTACAACTTGCTGGACTTGAACCTACTTGGGCATGATATTTAGTTTCCTTATAGCAGGTTGTTGAGTCAGACCAGAGCTCCAGTCACTCAACAAGGCTGGCTGGATTGAATTACCCAAGCCTGTCCATCATACCCTGGCTGTCCAACAGTTAAATGAAAAGTCCGTCCAATAAAGTCTCAAGAAAAACATCCTCAAAATTAAGGTTTATATATATGCACTCATTAAAACTGAAAAAAAGGACACTCACAAAAATTCAGTTGCCATTACTCTTGATCAGAAAACCCTGCCTACTTACCAGGAAAATGACATGCAGTGACTACAGAAAGTCAATTTTACTTTAAAAAACCCCTCTGCTAAAACCCCTGACTTTGTTCTTTCAGTTCACTTTCTGTCACCAGAAAACACTGAATAGATGTCTAAGCTTCAGCCTTTTCAGCAGGAGTAAAAGGTGGATATAAATAACAGACACTGACTTGGGGAATTATAATCATGAGAGTGACGGTCTTGAAAAACAGAAGCAGAATAATTTTGCATAATAAAATTATTTTTCAACAGGAGATTTAAAATAATAAGAGATCATCCATTGGCAGTACTTGATTGCTACTAAATGTATTGTGTATTTGTCAAAAGGAAGCAGACACATGTTAATGAGTCCTTTTTGGTCTCAGCCTTCTGACGGTGATTTCTCTTTAACAGGCTTTTCTTCTTTCATTGACAGCTAGTGCACAGGTGAGACAATTTTGTATATAATGTAAAATTCCATTTTACTTTCTTGATCCTCACTCCAGATAGAAAGCAATGGGGAAAATATGTGATTTTAAAACAAAGTTGGAAGACAGGGAATAGGATAAGGAAGGAAATAAGATAAGGAAGAGGCAAGAAGGTTAGAAGTCAGAAAGGACTAAGAGGATGTGTATCCTTCAGCCCTGGCCTCTGTATGCCAATTATGTGGCTAGGCGAGAGGCAAGCGGAGAAGTCAGATGAAGGATCCATACCACAATGGGAAGAATGCTCTTCTTCCCATCTTCTCTGTGGATGTGCTGTACTGCTCAGAAGGCAGCCTGGAAGTTGGGAAGGAGGAGATGGAAATTCCAGGGTGACCGAAATAAATGGGCAGAGAATAACTGAGAACCAGAAAAACTGCATGTGTCATTTTCTGGGTAGGCCTGGTTACAGGATGTAATCACTTTTAAAACTTCCATGCGAAAAATATATGAAGATTAGGTATCTAAATTCTCTCACTGATGCATGTGAGGGAAAAATAAAAAAATCAGGTTCTTTGCTACAAGTTTTCAGATAATTACTACAGCATATTAAGGGACAAATTTTCAAAGTTGTGCTAAGAAATGTAGCTATGTGACCTCTTTAAAGTCTGTAAGAATTGTTCAGTTAAGTCTCAGTGCATTGCTTTGAAAATGCGCCCACCTTCTCTTTGGGAGGTGGAAAGCAATTTTTCATCCCTTCTTTGAAAAATTTTTTAGTTCTTTAGGAGACTTTTTCCCTTCTGCTTTGTATTTCACAATTTATCCTCAAAACGCTGTATTTTTTACAGAATTTTTTATGTCTTAAACTGCATTTGCAGTATCCTTTCAGATGGTTGTTACTGAGATTGCAGGATTTTTGCTCTCTCCGGTCACGGTCAAAAAGATTTTTGCCTCTATGTTTTTTTCCTACCGCTATCTTACGGGTATTAGTCATGCTTTGCTCCAAGGCAAATGTCTAAACTTATTCCTGAAATGACTATCCATACTGTTAGAGTAATGCTGTTCATACATTTGAATTTAATTGAGTTTGAATTGTTAAAGCTGTGTCAGCATTTTCATTACAAACCACAAAATAATTGAGCAGCTACCAAAAAAATACCCAAGATACCATCATATTATAAAGTGTACGATGACATAAAAATGGTATGAAATTAAAACAATCTGTACCAACATAGGATTAATGAAATTTTATTCTCTGCTGTACTTTCTCTCAAACTCCTCTTGCAGCAAATAAAATGATCTATTTCTCCCAGATTTTATAGTGCTTTTTTGTATTGTCCCTGTACATTTGAAACTTATGTTAGAAATACACAGTAGTCATTTGCCTGGCTGTAGAGAAGATCATATAAAATCATAATGCCCTAATTATTCCACTGAGAATACTACTAATGAGGATATTTCCATAATATAAGATGCTGCAGAACTGACAAGTAACAAGAAATAAGTTAGTTGGGTACTGTATAAGTAGGATGGAAAATTATCAAACATTTGCCTGATTTTTTTAAAGCTTCAATTTAAACTTAATGTAAGGATATTTCATCTTGCCATTTTAAGCCTCTAATTACAGTTACCATCCCTTGGCTTGGCATCTAAATCACAGCCTGATGAGACTTATTTTTATACAAGGAGACATCATACAAGGAAAGGTCATGCTCTACGTAAATCTGGCTTTGTTTTACTGTTTCAGCCTATCATAATACAAAATTTTATCAAACTCTAATCATAATTTTATTTTTTAAGCATATTTAAGAGAATAATTAAGGCCAAATATCATGTTACCTAAATTAAAGGGAGGGAACATGAATCATTCTTTTCACTTCTGTCTTAGGAATCTAGGGCAACCACGATAAAAGTCATGAAGTCAAAACACATTGCTCTTTATATGAAGGAGGGAAACCACCACATTTTTCAATATGAGTTACTTTAAATATTACAAAACATTTGAAAATAGTCCCTGAGGTGCTTCTTGCGAAGACAGAGATTAATGAGCGTAGACCAGGAACCGCTCTCTCCTCTGCATGTTGAAGAAAAAATATTCTGAGGCCCTCACTGGAACTGCCTTAATTGAGATGTAGTGGAAACAAAGCATTTTAAAGGGCTACTTTGAAAATGTTTTGTCCTGTTGCTCTGTATTTCCTAACAATTCTATGTACTATCACTGTCTGACAACCAGTAATCTGTGACAAAAACATGTTCCCACTGAATTGTGACACACTCTGGAGACACACCAGTGCCCACCAGTACAGGCTGGTGTGCAAACTGCCTTAAAGCCTTGCAGAGATACTAGCTTGGGTCCATGCTGCTGATCCTGCTTCCTTGCATCTTACAAATGCCCACACACAGAGCAAGATCCATTTTTAAAGGGATATTTAGGTATTTAGAGTGCCCAAAGATGTATTTAATATTGTTAAAGCATTTCTCAGCAGTATCGTGGAGTTAGACACCTAGAGGCTTTTGTAAGTCTCGTTAAATAATCACCTGCATATAGGGCTTTTAATAACTGATACCTAAATTACTTGCTCAAGTCACACTGGGGGAGAGATTTGGGCTGTCTGATGGAGGTATGTAGGGCTGCTACTAACTATGTCCAAAAGAAGTCCTCCAGGCAGGCAGTGATGAGACAGAACCCACAGGCGACCTGTGCTTTTCTGCATCAACAGCTGGAGGCCAGGACATCAGAACTGGCAACAGATGCCTGTGTTTAGGCACCTGGATCACTGCCCCAAAGCCCATGCCAGGATAAGTGTTTGACCACACATCTCCTCAGTACAAAATTCATTCTCAGTCATTGAGGAATCTTTCCTCATCATAGTTAGAAATCCTCAGGAATAGCTAAAGTATATTGGCTAGTACACAAATACGTTTTAAAAAAAACTGTAGAAGTATTACCATCTGAAGGGCCCTAAGTCTGCTTCAGGTCTCAGATCAATATGTGTTAGCCATTTGATCTCATGAGACCTAGTTTGTCAATTTTTGTCTTGGAAAAAATTATTCATAAGTGTAAAAAGAATGCCAAAACATTTTCCTTACTAAGGAAGAAGCAGACTTGCTAGCATAGCCAAACCGATCCTGGTACTTTCATGCTTCATTATTTCCACCAAAAGAAACATACTTTTTATTTGCTGAAAGCTTATCAAGTCTCTCAATTTCTGCTGAAGTTCAGTAATTCCAAGTACTCTTCGTGAAGAGAATCTTAAACTTTTACTGAACTCTCATCTTACATTAAAGTAAATAAAACATTTTAGTCTTCTAGCTGCATTATGCATGAAAATGAAGGTGGAAATAACACTTAAGAATAAAACAGCAGTGGGTAGCATGGATTTGATTACAGATGGAGTCTGCATCAACTTGCTTACCACTAAACTGAATCCTTACTTTGGTGTATCAGTGATCAGCATGAGCATCACAACAGCAGAGGAGAGAAACAGGGAGGCAAAGGTGTTTATATATATATCAAATCCATATCACTCAAGTGTGAAACAGTTAGTCTTTAGCTATTCATTATTCTACTAAAATTTTTTTTGAGTAATCAAAATAGCTGTCATGACTGTTGTGACAAATATATACCCAAAGCAGGCAATTCAGACCTAGAGTGCATACTGCTATATAAACTATTCAATAAATACTTACAAATAATAAATACAGTTACATAAATCTGGACCTGGTTTTGTGTGATTTGTGTACAAAAGAATGCTAGATTTATCATATCACTTGGCAAATTGTGATGTGAGGATTAGGTTTCTGATTTAGCAAGGCACTTAAGCATGTATATAAACTCTGCCACATTCTCAGGTCTGATTAATTTCTAAGTTAAGCACATGCTTAAATGATTGCACTATCAAAAGCAACACTACATTCCTCTTAAAATGTAAATTAATGTGCCAACTGCAGAGGTTTTTTAGTTACATTTTCTCTTCCAGCTTATTACTCTGGTTGAATTAAAACCTGGTGGCTTCAGTTCCTATGGAAATAACAAAAATAGTGACTCAGTGCTTCACTACTAGAAGATACTCAACTTACCTTGAGGTGAACTAGCAAGCTTCAGCACAGACAATTCAGACAAAAATAATAGCATGGCTGTACAGCTCTGCACAACAGGAGCAGGAGAAAAATTGGTCTAATATTTCAGGTCACGAAAACATGCATATGCAAGAAATCAGTGGAATTACTGTGATTTATATCAGCGAAGGATCTTTCTAGTATACTCTATTGTACATCTTGACTCACATATAAAATTATATACAAAGGAATATTTAGCAAAAGCAAAATAATCATAGAAACTGTTAATGGCACAGGGGTTATTAAAATTATTTAGTAACATTGGCTTGCTTTCTAGACATAAAACTAAATGCACATATAAATCTCTGGATGAAGAATTAACAACATATACAAATGATTATTCTGCTGTCCATTTTAAATTGACATAATGGAGTTAATAGTTGTAGTAACTGCACATATAAATGCAGACAAACTCTTGCGCAATTTTATACACGGGCTACGGTCTATACTTAAGGAAAATAATGTGGAGAATGTTCCTTGAACATTTATTTTGAAGACAGCACTTCTAAGCTATCAACTCGAGGTTTAAAATGGAAGTTTTACAAGTCTCTTCACCTCCCAGCTGAGGAATAGGTAATTAATTAACTTTTTTGAAGCCTGGTATTCTCGCTTATACGATTTCAGATCTGCAGACAGCAGACACTTGCTTTTCTTTTTCTTGTTTGGAATTCCTCTATAAAACTTTGGAAGCATTGCATGAGCATCCTGGTACTCTTAGGCACATTTGCATAACTGTTATACATAACACATACCTACTGTGTGTAACAATAAATTAATTTCTACATGATAGATTTTCAGGGAGTTCTTCACTTTTACCAGTGGTGAGTTCTGCCCAGGGACTACGTAACGTATCCCTTTCCCTTCCTATGGGGTTTCAAGAACCTCTTAATGCTAAGTAAAAACTTGCTTCACGATTACGTACCGCCGTTCCCTGGATGAGGTTCCACCACAGGGCACGGTTTTCTTGAAGTCCGTTGTCTCAGTAGGAACAGATGGACTGATCACAGCGTAGGGATCAATCAGATGATGTATCTGCTGCGCGATTTCTGTAAAAGGGCTTGACTGAGCAACTGGAGTAGTGAGCTATTGAGAAGCTATATAGATAATGTCCTGCTTTTTTGAACATCCACAATCTTCTTACTAATTATACATGCCTATAGCCATACAAATGCACTATGAGGCACCTACTGTCTTACATAGGCGAAACACTTAAACTAAAATATAAACAATTCCATATGTTGTAATTTTTAGAGGCATTGATAAAACGTTACAATTCTCATTCTGCACCAAATGAGATAGATGTATACTCTTGTTATACTGGTGCACCCAAAAATCCACAAACAGCAATTGACAACAGATGGAATAGTGACATTTTATTTCCATAATCTGAGGGCAGAGCAAGTGACAATTAAGCAAAACAAAGGTGTGTGTACACACACAGATACAGCAAATGGTCATCTCAAGAAGAATAAAAAACTCCCAGTCAGTGAAAACAGTTAAAACTGTTACAACCTCACGTGCAATTTTCATGCTAATACCAACTTTTATTTTTTGTGGCCTCTTGCTCATTTTAATAATTTGGAGAATCTGACAAAGTAAGATTTCCTGGGCTGAAAATTGTTTATTAGAAAAACATCTATCATCTTTGGATGACAAGATTAAAGTAAAGACAACAATGTCCTTGCCACGTTGTCTATGGCAAACCGTCGCTAGGGAAAGGAATATGTGCTTTAAGGGAAACTGATTTGAGTGAAGAAGGAGCCATGTAATTTCAAGCAAGACTTCAGATTCCTTTTTTTGTAACCAGGACTCCCATGACAGGAACTTCCTGAAATGATTTTTTTCCTCCCATTGATGGCTTCCTGAGGAACTTCTGGTCTCTGCAGTGGGCCGGAACACTCGTGGGGGAGTTCTTTGGTTTATTTACGGTTTTTCCGATAAGAGAACAGCAGATTCATGGGATGCTAACTTTTCATGCATTTGGGCAAGATTTTAGAGAAGAACTGCAATAGTGTCAAAAAATTATTAGTACTTAAGCAGTATAATGAAACCAGTAATTTTCTTATCACTGCCTTGAAACTATTAATTTAATCACTGTGATATTATCTCTCTCTATAAATAACAATAAAAACATTTTTAAAAGTAGATATGTATTTTACATGTTATGAATTTGGCTTTCTGGAATGAACTGAACCCTTATCTTTTCCTTTTTCATCTAACGTATATGAGATAAATCTGATTTAATCTAAAATGAATCAACCAGCATGTGCCCAGTAACATTTTATAACTGTCAATAAAATGATGCTATAGCCACTTGTAATTTCCATGGAAAAGCAATATATTATCATATCTTTATAACAAAAAATTGCTTTATTGTATGATTATTAACCTACTCATTGAAAAGAAAGGGTCAAACTTTGTGAAATATTACAAGTCAAGAGACTTAAATTTAGTCCTGGAAAATAAAGTGACTGTACTGTGTCTTATGCAATCATTCATCACTTCATAATTGATGGTTACATTAGAAGAAAAACAAGGAAGATTTATGGTGATAAACTAAGTAATTTTACCCGTCAGGTACTTATCTCAAAGGTTACCCTCTCACGAGAAAAATACATTGTGATGAGAACAACAGCTTGATTCTGCTTGCTTGGTGTTCCTGAACTGATCCAACTAAACCAGCAACTGAACAGTTGTGCTATACCCTAGCTAGGTTTTGGTTGACTTTTTCTGCTGCTAAATGGGTCTTTATGGCTGTTTAAAACTGAAAAGCGGTCTAATTTGTGGAGGGGGTGTGTGTTGTATTTTATAGAAACAAGGTTTTTGTTACAAGTTATCTTTTGACACTGTCTGTAATTCAAGATGATTATCAGTGTATATTATATTGCATCCTATATAGGTTTAGGAAAAATGTCAGCATGTTCTCACTTAAAATGTTCATACTGTTTACTTGATTCATGTCTTATCACTTCTCTACTTTTCAGAGGGGTGAGAGTATCCAAGATGAGTCCAGAAGTATGTGGAATTTGACACAAATTTTCCTGTCCTACGTAACTGTGTACTTAATAGTGTTAGAAAGTTTTCCTCCTCTGTAAGACCAATACCCAGGATAGCAGGGCTTAGACCTGAAGTGTTAGATGTGGCCCTTTAATTTGCCTTTGAATATTTTCTCAGTTTTGAGATGGTCTCAGCTACATGACAAGGCTGTCTGATTCCCATCTCTTCAGAAGATTACGATCACTGTCATTTACCAAAGGATATAATTCCTCCCTCTTTAAACTCAATGAGAATTTTGGCACATTGTCTGTTTATTGCATTCTAGTATCTTTATAATTGCTGGGATCCAAGCCAGGAAAAGATCTGGAATGCTATTTTAATGACAGTAGCATGCTGATATATTGTGGTATTAACCTCTAGCTATAACTATAGAAATACTCATTTTTCATCAAAGTCTCTCTTACATATTTCTTTTCTACTCAACTTCTGCAAAAAAAAATCTTCCTTTAAATATGTTTCAGAGAAACAAAGCTCTCATTGCCAAAAAAGCATGGGTTTTCTCTTAAATTATTGCTCTTTCTTTCTCTGTCTGGCCAACTTCTTTGTATTTGACATTTATTTGTCTTTCTAGAACTTTTAGTTTTTTCCTAAATGATCTGATTCTAGTAAAAAAAAAAAAAAGCTTTATTTCTTGACAGACTATTTCTCAACCGGTTCATTTATGTAAAGGAGCAGTTTAGCAATCTTGTACATGGGCAAGCTTCTTTCCAAATGGCTTACCAAGTTATTATAAATCTTTGGTTTAGGACATTTATTGTCCTTGAAAAAAAAGGAATAAAAAATGTTCAATGTGGTGCTGTAAATCAATCAGCTGAAAAGCTAGACTTGAATGCTCTAAATTAGTATGAATCTAATTTCCCATTTTCTTCGTACAACTGTCTACTGTACATCCTTCACCATCTTCCTTTATTTGTAGATTGAGCTAATTCTCAGCAGATTTCCAATACTCCATCCAAATTTATTGGGAAAGGCTTCCCTAAATATGTAAAACTTCAAAATAATCTAATAATATAAATAAACAGCAGCAGGGCTGTTGAAATACAATAATGAAATTCAAGACCCAAAAGCCACCTCCATCCTTCCATTCAAAATGTGAAACAAACACAACCATCTTCAACATAGTTCTTCTGACAGCAGGTTTTACAGACTGTTACCATAAAACAACTAAAGGAGGTATGAGTGTGGACGCTATGGTACAATGAGGTACAAACCATCTTGTGACACTCTGCCCATGCTCTGAGCTTGCTGGAGATGAGTCAGATACCATCTGAACACGACACAGCTACAGCAGCATGGCTAGGGCAGCTGCAGGGAAGAAAGGTCACTGAGGCAGTCCTGCTCTGTCTGGCTACATTATATTTTTCACACCAAAATGTGCATGCATGGTAAATCAGTGGGAGGATAATAAAAGATCCTCCTTTTCCATGACCCCACCATTCCAGCAGATCACAGCTCTGGAAAAGAGGACTTCTGAGGGAAGCATTAGCCTGGACCATTCTCTTCCTCCTCCACGTCTGGCTACCATGACACGAGTCGCTCCTGACACGCACCTCATCCTGTCTCATGTCTTTACATTTTCACAGCTTTCCTGTCCTTCTCCATCTTGCTGCAGATGCTTTCGCAGGTGTCTCTGCCTCCACAAGATTTCCAGGCTCATAGCACATGCAAGAAGCCTGGCTGCCGGGCAGCCCTGCGCTGGGCTGGCTCCTTCTCCATTCACCTACTACTCTTATGAACCCTAAGCAGGGCATGTGGAAACAAACAGGCTGGAAAGCAGAGGTGGTCACTCTGCTTTGTGGTAGCACACAGAAATGTTGTGAGATTGTGATGAGCAGAGGAAGTTGCAGGAAGATGAAAGAGGAGTAGGAAAAGGCTTTACTTCCATTCCCATCACACTGTCAGAAGACAGCAAGGGCAAAGGTAGCAAAAAGAGCTACACAGAGGAGGTGGTGTCATATGCTGAGTCCTGTCTCAAGGATACAGACAGGAGAATGTGAGGCCCTGTGTCTCTAGTCCCTAAAAGAAAAAGAAAATACTCTCATAAAAACTCTGAATGTGATACAAAGTCAGAGAGATCAGGGAACCTTTTTATACTCTTGCTTGGCCACATTCCTTAAGGAATCACAGTTGGGCTTGTACTTCCAGGGACAGTTTGAAAAAGTGATAGCCAAGTACACAGATTGTTGTCTCAGTAACCAAGCTAAAATAACTGCATCTACTGGCTCCCTGACCTTGCTATGTATCAAAATTCTTGTAGGTTTATGTACAATAATGACTCAGAGGTACAAAGATTTTTCTTGGTACAGTCTTCTGGAGAGACCAATGTTTGGAAGCAGCTTAGTTTTTATTAGGTGCTTATCTTGAAACTTCTTTGCAGAGAAAATTTAGTTGCTCTTCCTTAAGTTTTTTTTTTTTTCCCCCAGTTATCTAAGGCACATATCTTTCTTTAAAGAACTAGTATGAAACTTGTTAAAGAGTGTGTTGCATATTATCCTATCAAGATGTTAAGAGCCTTTACCCAGTGTTCTATAATTTCAAATTTCTCTCCAGAAAAAGATTTCTAAATTACAGCAGTCGAAAACTGCAATAATATGTAATGTTTGGAAAAAGACCGATACCGCAAAATTCACCTCAAGTACAAATGGTCCTGGAACACACCACTTAGTAAAGAAATTCAGGTGAATCTTCGAGATATAAAAAGAAGCCAGTCTGCCACATTTACTGACTTTGAGTAGCAGCTTACCCTGCAAGCTGTCCCATTGAAAACGAGACACAGAAAATGAACTACTAACTGAAACAAGTAAAAGTTTTCATTCCAAAAATAGCTATGATGAAGGAAGAACGCACTGTGATGTGCTGATGTGTGCAGTGTTCTGAATCCTTTTTTAAGATTCTTCCTAGAATTTGCATTAAGCACTAGTCTTTGCTTTGCTTTCTTTTATATACGTTTGATGTATTTGAGGAAAATTTCACATTAGCATCATTGAAGTTCAGTGGAATTTAAAAAAAAACTGTTTTCTTCCATTGACCATGATTATCCACCCTGGCGGATCCTTCCCCTTGTAGGAAAGACAAACAGGCATAAGATTTCAGTGTTGTACAGCTCCATGAGTAACAGCTCATTTCCTCATGGCTTCAACAATGACAAGGGGCAGAGACAAGGCTGGATGGTGCTAAGTCCCAAGAGGCAGCAGGAAGGACAAGGCTGAATCATAACTGGACATCTTCACTTACTGTTATGATAAGATGTGACATTGAAATGAAGCAAAAGAGGCTTCCTGGCTGATTGCAGAGCAGCCACAGCAAGAGGAAGAGATCATTGCTAGCCAATGCAAAAAATCAAGGTGTGCGCCCATGATGGGTGCAGAGGGCTGTCAGCAGAGGACTGTCAGATGTGCATTTCTCAGGATGTCCAGCACTTCATAGTGCGGGGAACACACAACAGCCCATGGAATTACGCTGGGCTCCACTTGGACCTCCACATAGCACCTTTGCAACTGGAAACAGCACTTAAAGAAAATTGCCTTTGAAATAAAGACCCATTATGAAAGTTACAATAATATCTGGTCTTACCTAACCCCACAAACAACAACCTGGCAGCATTAAAAAATTAAATCTCTAATTATTGTGAAATGCAAATATGCTCTAAAAACTCTCAGTGTTTTCCCAGGAATTTCTTTTGTTAACTGATATACTGGCAGAGCAGAAACATATTTAATAAAATTGAAAATTATGGAGCAGGTAGATCTGAATTTTCTTTTCTTTCTTTCTGTCTGCCTCACTATCCAAGAACAAGGAGACAACAAAATTGAAGGTGAATTATTGCAATATGTCTCCATCAGGATGTTTTCAATCTTTCAGAAACTATTTTATAGAGAAAACCTAAAGAAAATGGATAAAGAAAGAATTTTAGATTTATTAAAAAACATTTAAAACATATACAACATAATGCTATTATTTTCTCTTTTGAAGAGAGAACGTTCAAAGGTGAAGACAGCTTTCTAAATGGAGTTTTTTAGCACTCTTTTACAATTGCTGGACTTTTATTTTTAAGAGCATTCTAACCTTGTTTTATATGTGTGTTAGTCCTGAATGTTTCAGTACTGCCAGCTCCCACCCACAGCAGTCTCCCAATTCTGAGCAGAACAGCTACAGCACAGCTAGAGGCACTTAGGACATTTTGTACTCCGTCGCCAATGTACCTCATGGCTTACCTCAGCGAAGGAAGCGTTATGAGTTTGAGTCAGCATTTAAGTTCAGATCTACTGCCAGGTGAGCTCATCTTTATGCTACACAGACTGAAGATGCGCTGTCCCCAGCAGTCACGTTCAAGAGTCAGCTGAACTTGGCAACGTCCAGTCTTTTGTTATTACTCCTGATATGATCAGGAAATGTCATCTCTTCTATGACATTAAGTGTGTATTAGGAGCTTTATGTACCAAAACAATTTCAAAAAGCAAAAGATCTCAGTCAAGATCAAGCTACATGTGACTTGGACTATCATGAAAGTGAAATGCTCTGAAACAAAGATCCTGAACCATCCAGTTTGCATGTTTAATCCATCTATCCAGCTACCATATATCCAGTGTCTTTTTTTTTTCTCTCAGACTTCAGGAACCACTTTATGTCGGTCTTCAATTTATTTTTAGTCTACGTTAGTATTTGTATGGCAGTATTTGAACCAGACTCTTACTGTGCAGGGTACTCTGCACAGAAGAATGTCTTTAGAGGGTTTGTAATCAAGACAAGAGACAACAGAAAAATATAGGCAGATAATCTGGAAGGAGTGTTTAGTACCCTGTCAAAGCACTGTAGGATTTCTTATATAAAACAATATTTTAGGGTACTTATATCTCTTTCAGTGCCAGTTTTCTGAGAAACAACACTTTCAGAGTACACTTCTTTCAGTCTCCACTGCTACTGCCACTGAACACTGAATGATGATGAGATCAGTATACAATCCTGTGGTTCAGACTATGTGCTCACTTTCAGCAGCAGTGCAATGCTGCATCTAGAATACCGCAGGCCCATGCTGGTTATCTAGCAGATTCCTTAAAAGTCATTCTTGTATTGTCTAAAAGTAACAGGCAAAGATTAGCAGGGAGGTTGTGTAGCTCAAGGGCTGGCATCAAGGAACTTGTCAGGAGGACATCAAATAGACAAGGAGGTGTATTCATTAAGTATGGTATATATAAAAGGCATTTCACTATACTTTAGCAGAAGAGACACTTTTTTGGGTTTTTTTGTTTTGCTTGCTGAGATCCTTCAGGACCTAATGCAAATATTTACAGTACTCAAAGTTCTTCAGAAATGACAGAACTAAATTTGCAGTATTAACTTTCTTATTTCCCTGGATAACCTTTGATTTTAGATATCCAATATCTGGAGATAATATTACAGATTCTTCAAGAAAAATACTTCTCTGCACATCAATAGTACCATGTGGAGTTTTATTAATGCATTATAAAAAAAACCAAGAGTGGTTTGATTTCTAAAGCAGATGTATATTAAATAGGCATAATTGTTTTTTCTCTGAAGAAATTGAAAATGTATTTATTTTAGCTGAGGAAATAGATTACTGAATGTAATAGCTGTTGTACAGTGCACCATAAAATTACTTGCAATACCTGAACCATAGAGAAAAAGATGTCCAGTAATTATTTTTCTTATAATTAGTTAATTCAAACTGAAAGAAATCCTTGAAAATATCAGTTTACTTTGGCAGAAGGCTTCATTTGAAAGACAACTCCAACATATGAAAAGATCACCCTTCTCAAAGATTCCATCTGTTTGCTTTAATCTTTCATCTAACAATCTTTGCATCCCCACATGCCTGTAGCAAGGTAGCAGGAATTTGCTGTACTTTAAGTGAGGATGGCAAGCCGGGCAGATGTTGAATTCCCTGCCCGTTCACATCTCTAACTTGATGGAGTGCCTCCTGCTGTGTTACTGATCTGAGGGAAGGCAAAGGAAGAAATCTTGGAAGGACCCTAAGCATTAAATCGTGCTCATAGTGTGCTTGCCTTGCAGCCACCTCTACATTTTATGTCTACCCTTATGGTGGTGTGATCTGACTGTATATGAGCAAACACATATGATTCATCCTACAGAGACCCTTATTTTTGCTGCAAGGGCAAATAAGATTTGTAGCCAGCTCATTCTGTGAAGGAGCTCAAGATGTCACAGGGGTGATGGACAATGTTCATCCACAGGAGAGTTCTTGTCCATTCCCAAGAGTTACCTCTCTACAGAGAGCATGCAGCCACTCACAGCAAACAGCTTCTGCACAGGAGATAAAAGGCTACCTGTATCTTGCAAGTATTCTTATGAATATAAGACTCCTAGTTTCTCCCAACTGATCCTATTCTTAAGCTTCTTCAGAAAGCTGACACATGCATCTTCACACTAACGTATAAGTTTGTTTGCAAATTTAGTAGTAAGAGGAATTAGGAAAAAATGAGGAAAAAAACCAGAGGGATGTTTCATGAAAGAGCAAAACGTGTACAGAGGCAAGCTGTCATGGAGGAGACAATATCTGGTGTAAGAAGAAATACTGAAGACAACTGACAAGGCAGAGAATGTGACTAAATTGGGCAGTATTCAGCTACTCGGTCATCACTGCTGAAGGCATTTCGGAGGGAAATATGAGTATGAGAGACAGTTCTCGTAATGGAGACAGCTGCTCAAATATTGCAACGTCTAGCAGCTTTGATAGCCTGAGACTACAAGTCCCAGAACAGACTATTCAACCACCAATTTTATTTGAAAAATTTCCTATTAGAATCATAGAACCATAAAATGACCTAGGTTGGAACAGACCTTTAAGATCATCAAGTCCAACCATCAACCTAACGCTGCCAAAACCACCCCTAAACCATGTCCCTCAGCACCACCTCTACCCATCTTTTAAACACCTCCAGGGATGGCAATTCCACCACTTCCCAGGGCAGCCTGTTCCAATGCTTGATAACCCTTTTGGTGAAGAAAATTTTCCTGATATCCAATCTAAACCTCCCCTGGCACAACTTGAGGCCATTTCCTCTTGTCCTATCACTTGGTACTTGGGAGAAGAGACCGACACCCACCTCACTACAACCTCCTCTCAGGTGGTTGTATCAATACAAATGTATCAATAGCAATCCAGAGCCTTGGGTATTGTGCCCAACCTCAGAGTGCAAGATCATCATGTACTGAAAAAGGATGAAGATTGGAAGTGGAGGATCAAGGAGAAAAATCATACTGTACAAAATTTTGACTACTACTTCATTTTTACTAGATTCTGTGGGACACTTCTTTTTTTAGAAGATTTGAAAGTATTGTATTTCTGCATTTAAGTTGAAAATAAAAATCTACAAAATTAGGAAACAGAAAAGTTGACAGCTTTCACCTTGCTACAGCTTAATAACAACAGAAGTTGTTAGAAGGAGCGCAGTGATGCGTCTGCGGATATACACCGGTATAGCTGAAAATGTAACAGACAGTGCCTCTGCTGTGGCACAGCTAACAAGGCCCACAAACCACATACATTTCCTAGGGGTTTCCTGAGGAATCCATAGTAGCTGTTCATTTTATGTCCCTTCCAACACCAGTAGCCTGCATCATTGTAAAAACTGGCACCACAACAGCACAAACCTTTCTTCCAGGGAATGAAGCAATTTGTGTGCCAGAGATCAGGGCCGTAATATGCGCTGCTCTCAACAGCAGAGCTGTGAGACCAGAAACAAGACAGATGCCAATATTGGCACTGCTACCTTTATGGATTGCAGATGCCTTTACTTACTGTCAGGCTGAATGCCAATTTTGTTTCTAGTTCAGGCTCTGTCACAGCTTCAGTTTCTATCAAGAATAAACAGCTTTAAATGGAAAAAACTAAGCAATCAGATTTAAGCTACCACCTGTCCATGATAAGTCTAGGAAGAGTTGATTCCACAGGGAGCATTGCTAATGATCCACAACTTGCTTATCAAATAACTCTATACAATACACCCTCAAAATATCCTCCAAAAATGATGCTCACTTCCTTAGTGTTTCTTCATTTGGGAATAAGTTCTCTCAATCCAAGCTACACCCTACCTTGCCATTATTATTATCCCCTGAGAGTTCATTTATTTAAGGAAAGCAAAAGGTTGTCCTGACCCCAGGTGGAAACGTATTCCTTGGTAGAACGAGGTCAACAATTTACCCTTCAGCCTGTATCTGGAGGCACATACATCTACTGTTACAGAAGGAAAAACTATTTGACTTTCATTTGAGAGATATTTACCTGAGTATTCTACCAATTTATTCCCAATACTTGTGAGGTTTTAATTTTTTAACCACGGAACAGCCATATTTAAGGCTGTAAGTGCAATCTCGGGGGGTAGCCCATGTTCCAACCTTTACAACCAATGAAAACAGAAGTTTCTGTGTTCAAAATGAGCAGGGTTTTTTTTTCTGATTTCAAAGTCAAGCCTTATTTTTGGATAATACAGGGGAAAGAATGTGCTTGAAATACCTTACTTACTATCTTAGTGTTTATAAAATAACAATAATATGCAGATCTTGCCTCCTTTTTTTTTTTAATCTCTAGATCTCATACTGCAAGCAAATCCAGGTGAGAAGTCCCATTTCTAAATTGAGGCATAAGCCGTGAGACAATGTAACCAAAGTCATGGGCAAAGTAGTGAAAAATTCAAAACTGTAACCAGCTCTCCAGCTTCCTAACCTGATGCCATACCTCTGAGCACCCTCACTTCTAACATTACTCAACACAAATATTACGGTTTAAAGATACACTGGCACAACAAAGATTATTTCAAGACAAGCTTCATCACTTCCTGTTGACCATCAGCTACAGCAAATACTAAAAGGCACTCCACAGTCAAATTTTCAATCCTCAGATTTAAATGAGCTTGCCTGCCCCAGTGTAATTGCGAATACCTGAGAGACATGTCTGACATGTTGACTTGTCTGACATTTACTTAAAGAGAAACTCTGTGAGCAAATAATTCCTTTTTTCACATGAAACTGTCGGTGCTGCAAGTCTTTATTTGTAAAAGTTGCCAGGATCAAACACCAGACACAAAGACATGGTACAGGCTTGTAACGACTGCCTTCAATAGAATGCCACAGCTGTATCTGAAGAGTTGTGTGTGGTATTCACCAGCTGTTGATGTTTTCATCCCTCACATCCCATTTACAGGAATCCAGCAATTGATGTTGAAGAGCATACTTGCTGCGGTAATAACACATAGCACTACATTGCCCTGGGAAACCACTGACTTCATAGCATTTCACAAAGGTCATTTTATGGGTGGGAAAATAAAACACACAGAGAAAGTGATTTACCCAGGAGAATTCCGAAGATGCAGAATAAGACATAATGAAACCCAGAGCTCTTGACTTCCAGTCTAGAGCACTAGCTATTAGGCCTGACTGCAAAACTCAATGTGAAAACATGAGTTTATTCACTATGAGATGTTAACAAAAATACAGCTGTTCTTGTTTAATGGTTTGAGGCTTTGAGACACTGTAGCACTAGCTGCTCTGGTGACAGAAAATTCAAATCAAGTTACTTCTTCCTGCTGAACAGAAAATGAGCAGATTTTTTTTTTTAATTTTGGCCTGTATGTCAACACAACAGCTCAATACAGATATCAGCCATTCCAGCTGAGTCAGAAACAGGATACAAGTTTCTCTTAAGTTCTCTATTCACATAGCTGAGAAAGAACATGTTTTGGAAACAAAGACTCATGATCTTTTTGCATGGAAAGGAAAGTTTACAAAAGCTGTGTCAACTGACTTCAGAAACCCAGAACACTGTTTTGTGTTATGGCGTATAAACAGAGCAACGCATGACGAGGCTCAGGGTGACCTGAAGACGTGGATGAAGTATACACAAGTCCAAAGGAGAAAACAAAAAGAAAAAAACCCAAGGCTTCCAAGGCAATCCTTAAGTTGGTGTTAAACAAGAGGCCTGGTTTGGGGAGTTTATGATACAGGCAAAAACTGTGTGTGCAAAATAGCTTGCTAGCTCCAAATTTCAGTGCACGCTACTTCCGGTTCATTCACAGATGTCATGTAACAGCCATATGTTGCCATATGTATTGACCTAAGATTGTGTCTTTACTCACATTTCAAGAATTAAAAAAAGTACTAACTACCTCAAATTTCTTCCTGAAAGGGATTCCTTTTTCTGTGCACGCTGGCTCTCTCCTCTCGGTACTGCTCATCCTCAAGAAAATTCTGGTTCCACCAAAACAAAAGTATTTGTGTTTTACATTAAAAAAATATTTTTTCTTTCATTGTGATTCTATACTAGATTTTTTTTATCAGGCAGTTATCAACATACCTTCTAGGCCAAAAACAGAAGGGTAGGAGGAAGGTTTTGGCCAGCCAGTCAGGGGCTAGTCACCTCCAGAATCCAAGCACTGAACTAGATGAACATTTTTTGTGGTCTAATATGGCAATTCATACGGTTGTCAGTTAAAAAGATATTGCAGTGCTGACAGACGTGCCTGAGTACAGTAATTTTAATACTTTTTTATTTGTGCTGCTCTATTAGGGTGTCTTGTGGAGTCTGCACATATTAGCATCTGAGTCTGCCAAATGCTTCTTCATTTAAACCTCCCATTTACTGTTACTGATTAATGGCTTGTTTTTTCCAGGACCTAGGACTGTTCTTCCTTTATCTTCAAACACTGGCTGTTCACATGCTTTCTCAAAAGCCATTAACAATCTTCTACTTCTTTGCTCTATTCAATAGGGAACATTCACATTTGAATTGACTTCTCTTGCTGTGGGCAATATTCCGTGTATTCAGTGGCCAGAAGCTATCTAGGCAAGTGGACACATTCAATTTTTGCTCTTTGCTTGTAAAATTTGGGAAAAGGTTTTGTGTTTTTCTGATTTCCAGTCATTTAAAAAAAAAACCCAACTTATTTCATTAGAGATATTTATTTCTTCCTAGTTTTTGAATTTCAAAAGATGAGTGGAATTTAAGAGTAGGTTGTAAGGAAAAATAGCACAAGATAACATGGTTAACACCTTGCATTGATGTCAGCTTAATAAGATAAAATAAATGTTGCCCAGTGAGTATGAGACAAAAGGATAAAGATCATATTGCTGGCAGCCCAGCAGTGTGCCAGTAGGAAGGTTAATTAAGGGCAGAACTTATTGTGACTTGCTCCAAGAGAAATTGTTCCCTCAGTGAACTCAGACAGCTCTAGAACATTTAATGTATGTCTGAGGAATTTTTTTTTCTTCTTTTTTTGAAAGGATCACTCTCTTATAGTGTTTTTTGTCTTTCTGGCAATCTTGGAATCACACTAAAACCCATAAAACCGACAAGGTAGCATAAAGATGCTTAGATATGCAATACATCCTAGCCTTGGCTTCTTAAACACAGCCAGTTTCTCAAGGGTAAATGAATGAAATATTTTGTTTAATGATTCACCAAGTATTTTTCCAAAACAGGAGGGGAAAAGGCTACAATCTGTTTTTGGTTTTCACTGCAGGGCCCAGGCTCTAACACTGAGAAGAGCCAGTGAAGTAAAATTTTGCAGAGAAGACTGCTAACCGGAACATCAACCTGTCTTATTCACTGTCCTGGGATTATTATTGCACTTGAAGTCATTTATGCCTAGTAAACTCAACGCTTCCTTCCAGGTAATGTCTCAGTTTAATGTCAATTTTGTTCATTAAGAAAAGCTTTCTGACGAGTAAAGCATTTGAAGTAAAATTACCAGTAGAAGAAACACTGTTTTAGACAGTTACACTAATTTGCTTGCAATTACTTGAGGTGATAGCACTACCTGTGTGCAATGGTAAATGTGCTCTTTGCTGCTCACTTGAGGCATTTCCAGCTTATCTACTTCTTGTGGGGGACATATTTGAAGCAGACCATATACTTAATATGTAGGAGGAGTACAGCAAATGAACAAAGTTCCTGCAAACATCCCCCTTTGGACTTGCTTCTACACTCTGTCATACATGGTGGGTAGATGGAATTATACTGAAATTAAAGAAGTAACACTGGCAGTCAGTCAGTGTAACAGAGAGCAGAATTAGGGTGCTTATCTCTGGCGAAGACTGCAGCATTATGCAGTTTCTTTTTCAGCCACTTTGCTGCTTCTGTCTATGTGAGATTAGACGTGGGATTAACTGAGCTCCTGAAAAAATTAAAGGAACATATCTGTGGCTCTCACAGAGCACAATAATGCTAGAAAATGCTGAAAACAAGCACTTTATTAGTTATATTGCCAAGATTAGCACTGTAACATACCATTTCCCAAAGCTATGCAGTCCTTCGTGACTACAAAAGTTGCCGAGGTTTGTCCTTAGACATGCATGGTGTCTTTTGATACTGAGAGCAGAACTGGTACCTCCAGGGAAAGGTTTGTACATTCTGCATAGAAGCATTCTGCTACAAGAGATAGATGAATCTTTTTTGATAAATCCTAATTTAATGCATTTCAGCACAGCTAATTTAGAGAATTTTATTTTAGAAACTTGCATTATATTGCTGTAGGAGAACAATACATGTGCAATAATTTCTTTCTGACTTCACCATGTATCTTGCTATAGGAGGAAGGATTTGTCTCCTATACCATATATGCTGTGCTTCTGGATTTTTTTTTTTTTTTTTTTTGCTGCTTCCAGCCTAGTACAGTGTTTCTTTCTAAATTATACAAATATGCATCCGAGCTCATTGGTATACATTGGCCTTCTAGATAGGCATAGAAATTTTACAATTCATTTGCCAAACTTTTTTAAAAAAAGGAGATTGTCTTTTGGTTTTAGTTGAACTCCGTTTTCTTGCCTTCTCTATTTTTTCCAGTATTTTGGTGGACTTAAATGTCTAGTAACCGCTACAATAAAAATAGAGGTTGGAAAGTATGGAGACCATCCTGGTATACACATCCACAGGAGTGAAAAGTCTATATTTATATGCCTACACACTGTCATTCCCAAGCTGTTCTGTGAGCTGTTTAGCGATAGCTGAGATTCTGGGCCAGTAGCTTTTGTAATTGTTTTTTTCACTCTTTCTATTGTTGTGAGTGGAAATAAAATGGCAGTCCTCCAGTGACCAAATTAAGAACAACTCAACTGCATTTTGTCCAAAGCTATTCATACAAGTGGTATTATAAAATGTCCTAATTAAATGCAAGGCAGCGTATTATATATTGTCTTTCTAATTTCAGAGAAGTGCTCACCATACAATTATTAACAAACTAAAATAAAATATTTTAAAAGCTTTTGCAGTCAAATCCATTTGTGGCTGCACTTGAATGTCATGAATAGTTCTTCATTTTCTTTAGTAGTGCATGATGAAATTCAACCTTTCCCTTTTTATTCCTGACAAAACAGACAAGAGACATAAAGTTATGCAACACCTGCATAAGGTGTCAGCAGCAAAAGATGACAAGCATATTACCTCCAACTTATCGTGGCTGCCAGAAATGCGGGCCCCTTTATGTGCAAGGTCAGAGACCGACACCACGATGTCTCAGCTGATGGGGAACTTAACGCTTTCCTCAGTGTCACAGGGATTTTCCTTCACTTTACCAGGAAGAATGAATATAATTTTTTCATCTTGTATGTCTAGCAAATTACTCCACACTGCCAGCACAGAGGACCGACCTTTTTGTCAGCTTCAGATGATGTTTCTGACAGAAACACAGGCTCCAACAAGAAAACTGATGGACGCCAGCAGCATTAACATCTGGCATCTTGGAGCAGCTACCACCAAGGTTTGGAGCTCTAGCTATTGAAAAACAGGGTCTCCTTTTCCTAGTAAATGTTTTTCTTCTTTTCAGGGGTGATATTTGTAGGTTTGTGTTATGATTACTCCTATTTCCCTAATATACAGGCAGGACCTGCTCTCAGCACACATTATTGTCTTCACAAGCGTCAGAGACTATCAGAGATGTTCTCCAGTAGTAGCGCTCACTGACCCCGGCTGTTGGTAAAACACTCAGAGAGGCAGCAATTCATAGAGGAAAGACAAATTTAGACCCTACCAAAATTTCAGTGGCCTTTTTCCATCCTACCTCACAATAATAACCCTGCAGAAGTTGAACCTGGCTCCTTGATATGCAAACCACATTTATAAAAGTTTTAAGACTGCCTTCACGAGGAGAAATATAGCCTTCATGACTGCACGAATCCAGGGATCTGCTTGCTAGGAGACATTTTTTGCAATACATTATGACAAAGAATTCCTGTTTGTGTTATTTCTGTCTTTCATCACGGAAATCTTTTGTTTCTGACAGGATCGCACCTCACCAGTTCTGACACAGTCAGTTAATCTCTAAATGTGTACAATATAGAGGCATTTATTTATCACCTAGTTTGTACTATTAGTCATCTGCCTTTACTGTTTTTCTTCTCAAATAAAAACACTCTGAACATCCCCAGAAACACTGAATTGCCATTTAACTACAGACATTCTCTGTAGTCAGACTACAGTATTGAGACTGCATGCTTCATGAACACATCATACACGTTGTATTTTACCATGCTATACCTGCAGAATTCTTCATAAAAGCATTTACCCAAAGTTTTCAAAGCAATTTCTTCCGAATCAATCACCCTATATCCTGTTGATTGCAGTGTGCAGGGATATGATCTATTTACATACTAAAAAGGTCAATGTTGAACAAATCAGTATTAAGGGTGCATTATCATTGCATTCAAGTGAAGCATAAAACTGTATAAACCCAGGAATTCCTTTTTGCCTTTTTACCTTCATGTACACATCCTTGAGACATCTACATGGAGACAAAATGCAGTGTTTTAGCACAAGTCGGGTGATTGGCAAGCATGTTCATATTATAAACCTTTCTGATTACCAATAGGCACAAAAAAGTGGGGAGACTTAAGTAAAGTATGGGTCAGGCTCATCATCTAAAACGTGTAATTCATTCAAGGGTGTGACATTTGTATAATAGCTGCTTCTTATTTTCAGACCCAGTTAACAGGATACAAACCCTCATAATAGGCTTTGAATCACATTAGTAGTTTATTTAATTAACTGTATGCAATAATGCAACCAGAATACAGACTGTTAAAAATATTTATAAATTTGCATTCAAGTGAGATTATCCCAGACTATTGCAGACTAACTCCTCTGCTAGTGTAAATTGGCATAATTCCCTGGACTTGACGTGATTTTCCCCTGCTAATTAAAGTATAAATGAAGCCATGTTGTTTCCCTCAGCTGAACTTGTAAACTCTGCAAGGCTGATGTGTCTCCAACATATTTCTTCTGGTATATCATGGTCTGATCTGTCAGCTGTGGTAAAAGACACAAAGGTTGGGACTCAAAATGAAATCCAGACTCCTACTGTTACTTTCATGGAAATTATCCAGTCCTTTTTGTAACCTCTATCCCACAGCTTCTGTATATGTCACATCTCACAAAACATGTGGACATCACTTAAAATTGTTTAAAAGAAAATTGCTGGGTTTTTGCTCTTTCCGTTTTCCTTCTCTGATTCTTTCATGGTCTCTCTCCCCCCTAATATTTTTTTCTACTCTTATTAATCTCAAATGTAATTACTTCTTACTACATCAAGTGTTTTGCTTGTTTCTGTTCTAATTTCTTTTATTTTAAAGTTCTGTTTCTTCACAGATTACAATAGTTGCCAGTTAATTTCAGACAGAGTCCTATATAGCACACTAGTATGGATACCAGAAAAAAAAAATCTTTTGCAGTTTTGGAGAAAATGCCAAATAGCTAGCTCTTTTTTGCTGAGAGAGACCACATGGTCAGGCTTGGAAACTGCAGGACATTTCCAGGAAGAAGAATTGTCTGTGGAGCTGAAAGACCCTCTTTGGCCCCATTTTCTTTTCTGGAATTTCCTTCCTGAGCAAACATAGCCACCACATCATCCGTCTGCCTCTCTGTCAGCCCTGGCAGAGCCCCACTCTTCCTCAGACCTTCCACTCGTCGTCAAACAGTGTGGTAAACAGCTTCTGTTTTTATTTAGGACTCAGCCAAGGGAAGTAGATATATTATTATTTACCTTCAGTAGTAGCCAGGGGGGAACCACAGAAATACAAAAACAAGCTGTAAAACCAACTAAAAAATTGTATTCGGCAAGTCAGCATTCCCTGAGGCGATACAAAATGTAACACAACAAGGTCTTTCTTATAATGTTTTTAATTAAATTTTGCTTTCTTTGATAGAATTTTTGTTTTGCTGTTGAAAAAAATCACCTTGTGCCACTTCTCTGTGGGATGATGATCAAATATGTTAATAATAATAACATGGGCATCAACCCTTCCAGCCATTAGGTAATGTCAATAACTTTAAGACTTAATCTGAAGGAGGAGGGCAGAAGCATTTCAAATGAGCCAGAAAAGACTGCCACTCGGTAATTTACTGATACATTTTCCCTTCTCACACTGTTTCCATGTTCCTGTCACTTCAGCGACTTCCAAATCAGATCTGCTTGCAGAATCGGGTGAATTCAAGGACAGACTAAAGACCACACCACCTTTTTTCATGAAGTGGAAGGATTAAAGGTACCTTTTAAAGATCCCAATGATTTGCAGCTGATGCTTTATGAAAGTGTGGAACCCTTTGTCACCAAAAGCCTGACCCTGTATGGAGCCTCCTTCACCTGCACCAGTCTTGATAGGAGTGAGCATCTTTGGTTCTCATTCACTCAGCACCTCCTGTGTGAGCAGTAAAGCTCAGCACTGTAGTAAACATTTTTTAATGTTACTTTTGGTCCTTTTATTTCTGTCCAGTAAATCACTTACTTCCCTTTCGCAGGAACGACAACAATATGCAACAATTCACGCAGAGATACTAGTCTTGGAGGTTTTTGTTTGCAGAATGCGTAGTTCTTCAGTTCTATATTACTTTATAACCTTTACAAAAATAATACCTCCAGGACCTAAAATATGATTTTTGATAGCAATCCATTACATGTAACTGGGGTAGTTTGAACTGGAATTGTTGCAGTTGCATCATAGTTTTACTTAATTTTTCATTCAAATAATATATGCCATAGAATGAAAGGCCAAGGTCCAAAGCTTGCTAGAGAACTTTTTCCACTAACCCTGATTTTCACCTCTTTTCACTTTCAATCCCCTGTATCTTACCTGACCATAGAATGATATAAGTTCAAACGGACCTCTGCGTATCAACTGGTCCAGACAGTGCTCAAACATGAACCGATTTAGAGGACTCAAGGACTTGTTCATTACAATCAAGAATATCCCCAAGGATAGAGATATTACAAGTCTCTAGGCAATCTGGTACAATGTCTGACCAATGTTACAGTGGAAAAAATTATCCTAATACCTAATCAGAATTTCCCCTGTTGTGTGTTGTGTCCTTTGCCCCTCATCCTTTTACTCTGCATCTCTAAAAAGACGATAAATCACTCAGGACAGCTATATGAACACACATTTTACTTACACACCATGTGTTTTTCATTTTCACATGCAATTAAAGTGTTTTAAATTAAATTAATGATGCATTCTGCCATTTGAAGTCCTCCTTTAGTTCACTTTACATTCACAGAATCACAGAATCACAGGGGTTGGAAGGGACCTCTGGAGATCATCTAGTCCAACCACCCTGCCAGAGCAGGGACACCTACAGCAGGTTGTACAGGATGGTGTCCAGGCAGCTTTTGAATGTCTCCACAGTCGGAGACTCCACCACCTCTCTGGGCAGCCTGTTCCAGTGCTCTGCCACCCTCAAAGTAAAGAAGTCCCTCCTCATGTTCAGATGGAACTTCGTATCTTCAAGTTTGTGCCCATTACCTCTTGTCGTATCACCGGGCACCACTGAAAAAAGACTGGTCCCATCCTCCTGGCACCCTCCCTTTAAGTATTTATAAGCATTGATGAGATTCCTCCCTCAATCTTCTCTTCTCCAGACTAAAAAGACCCAAGTCCCTCAGCCTTTCCTCATAAGAAAGATGTTCCAGCCCCCTAATCATCTTTGTAGCCCTCTGCTGTACCCTCTCCAGCAGTTCCCTGTCCTTCTTGAACCGGGGAGCCCAGAACTGGACACAGTACTCCAGATGTGGCCTCACCAGAGCAGAGTAAAAGGGGAGGATAACCTCTCATGACCTGCTGGCCACACTTCTCTGGATGCACCCCAGGATGCCATTGACCTTCTTGCCCACAAGGGCACATTGCTGGCTCATAGTCATCCTGTTGTCCACCAGGACTCCCAGGTCCCTTTCTACAGAGCTGCTTTCCAGCAAGTTAACCCCTAACCTGTACTGGTGCATGGGGTTATTCCTCCCCAGGTGCAGGACTCTGCCCTTGCCCTTGTTGAACTTCATGAGGTTTCTCTCTGCCCAACTCTCCAGCCTGTCCAGGTCATGCTGAATGGCAGCACAGCCTTCTGGTGTGTCAGCCACCCCTCCCAGTTTTGTGTCATCAGCAAACTTGCTGATGGTACACTCTATCCCTTCATTCAAGTCATTGATGACTATGTTGAACAGGATTGGACCCAGTACTGACCCCTGGTGAACACCACTTGTCACAGACCTCCCGCTAGACTCTGTGCCACTAAGCACAACCCTCTGAGCTCTATCTGCCACCCAGTTTTCAATCCACCCCACCATCCATTCATCCAACCCACACTTCCTAAGCTTGCCTATGAGGATGCTGTGGGAGACAGTGTCAAAAGCCTTGCTGAAGTCTAGGCAGACAACATCCACTGCCCCCCCCTCATCTACCCATCCAGTTACACCATCATAGAAGGCTATCAGATTAGTCAGACATGACTTCCCCTTGGTGAATCCATGTTGGCTACTTCTGATAACCTTCTTTTCCTCCAGATACTTCGAGATGACGCCCAGAACGAGCTGTTCCATCGTCTTTCCAGGGATGGAGGTGAGGCTGACTGGCCTGTAGTTTCCTGGGTCTTCCTTCTTCCCTTTTTGAAGAGTGACATTGGCTTTCCTCCAGTCTTCAGGCACCACGCCTGTTCTCCAGGACCTTTCAAAGATGATGGAGAGTGGCCCAGCAATGACTTCTGCCAGCTCCCTCGGCACTCGCGGGTGCATCCCATCAGAACCCATGGACTTGTGGATATCCAGTTTACTTAACTGATCTCCTTGATCCTCCTCAACCAAGGGAAAGTCCTCCTTCCTCCAGACTTTCTGTTACCTGTAAAGTCTGGCACTCCTGAGGGCTGGTCTGAGCAGTAAAGAGTGAAGCAAAGAAGGCATTCAGTAACTCCGCCTTCTCTGCATCATCTGTCACCATGGCCCCTGTTTCATTCAATAGTGGGCCCATATTTTCTCTAGTTTTCCTTTTGCCTCCGATGTACTTGAAGAAACCCTTCCTGTTGACCTTGATATCCCTTGCCAGATTTAATTCCAAGGAGGCCTTAGCTTTCCTTGTATCATCCCTGCATACTCTGGCAGCATTCTTGTAATCTTCCCAAGTGGTCAGTCCCTTCTTCCGCTTACTGTAAACTTCCTTCTTCCACTTGAACTTTTTCAGAAGCTCCTTGCTCAACCATGCAGATTTCCTGTTTCCCTTGCCTGACTTCTTGCTCTTAGGGATGAACGGATCCTGAGCTTGGAGGAAGTGATACTTGAATATCAACCAGCTCTTTTGAGCCCCCATACCTTCTAGAACCCTAACCCATGGGATTTCTCCAAGCAGTTTCTTGAAGAGGTCAAAGTTAGCTCTCCTGGAGTCCAAGGTTGCAACCCTACTTGTTGTTTTATGCCTACTACACATAATCCTGAACTCTGTCTTCTCATGATCACAATGAAGGTTCAGAGCAACCTTACTTAAAAGTTTCCGTGGTTTGAGAACTTCTGTTATTTTCAGTGCCAGGTTTGTTCCAAAGCTCACTGGAGTAATTAAATCTGTATTTCCTTCACAATTTTTTCAGAACTAGCAAGTAGTGGAGTTTTTTTATGATATTACTGACTCATATACTTCTCTGTAAGGAAATTTTGAACAATGACTTTGAGAAAGCTCTCTAATTTACATCCTCTTCCTTTATCATACTGGAGAGATTATGATTTTCAATGTCATCCATGGCTTTAACTCACTCGTATTCACACTAAAGCAGACATTAAATGAGATGGAAAAAAAAGTTCAATAAAATGTAAATTTTCAAATACAATTTATTCTAAAGTAATGAGGTATAACAGTGTAAATTTCCATGTCCATGAAAGGACAGGGCTACATGCACACATTTACAGTAACTGGTGCTGAAATGCTAGTAGGTAAGTTACAGAGATCTGTACTGCCAAATGACCTCCCAGATTCAACACTAGGGTGGGCTACATAAGCCTGACTTGGGTAAAGCGGTTCCCTCTGCAGCACGTGTGGAGATTTGGCCACCTTAGACTGGGTTTTGCACCATGGAGAATGAAACGGGTGGAAGTGCTGAAACACATGGGTACTCTCCAGTAATATGGGAAAGGTGAATGGACACCCCTCTGGGTGTGAAGGGCTTGGGACCATACCTTCTCCTCCTTCAGGAAATTCTCTCATTACCTGGCTACAATGCAAAAGGTGGGTGCAAAATAACATGCTGCCATGGCCTCGAGGCACCACCAGCCCTGCCTGTCTTTGCCCACCCACCCCAGGGTTCCCCCACCTTTCCCACAGCCCAGGACCCCATTTCAGCCCCTCAGGTCCGTCAGCCCCTGCCCCAGCAACACCATATTGTGGCCGGTCTCCATGCCTGGCCATGGGCCCCACCAAGCTGTGTCCACCTGAGGGCCCACGTCTTGATGCAGCCTCAGCCCACCCCTGTCCCCAGGGAGGTGCCTGATGGCTGGGGCTGGGGCTGACCCAGTGCCTCCCAGCTGTCCTACTCCTGGCTAGGGTGCTGGGACAAGCCCTGGCTGCCAGGACCTGTCCTGATGGACTCCACAGTGGTTCGACATACACATTTCAAAAGAAAGGAGTTGTCCAAGAGCACCTAATCTTGAAGTACAGGGCTAATACCCAAATCCAAGTCTCTCAAACGCACCTACACCATGAGAGTGAAAGCCTCACAACGCAATTCCCTGACCACGGGATCTCTCAGCTCAGTTTAGTGTGTGATGTGGATCCTAGCTCTTGGTATGGGAGGGGATGATGAGTGGTCCTGTGAACTCTCCTTCTGGAGTTGGACACTTTACCTTTAGGCTTTGCAACACCACCAGTCATACAGTCTTAGACCTTTTCTTTTTTTTTCCAATCAGCACATCAGTACATCAGTACCAAAGCTATTTTTTGATCTATTTCTTACTGAGAAGTTACTTTGCTAAGGGAAATGTCAAAAATCCAGAGGGGTCTACTTTATTCTTTCTTCTCATTGCAATAAAGACCAAAATTGAACGAGTAGGAAGCAATACCAAATGAGGGAAATGGATTTGATCACCCTTAGGCTATTTGAACTACCACCCTTCTTTACACTAGGATCCTCCAGGCATTGCAGGAAGCCAATAGTTTTTAACTGCAAAGTTAGTAATCATTAGAAAGTAGCATAAGAATCTCTTTCTAGCTGGGAGAAAAACTGAAGGTGAAGCAAGGAGACCCCGGAGGTGAAGGAAACAGAGAGGGGTTAGGAAAGGCTGTCTCTTGTATGCTGCTTTCTCCAAAAAATGATTGAACAGAATGCTGCTACTTACACAAGAGGAAATTTCACTGCACAATTTCAGAGTCATTCAGTGAGATCTGACAGAAGGAGAGAAGTTATAGGGCACAAAATAGAAGAATATTCACAGGCCTTTATGTACCTCTACCCATGATGTAAACTCCACAGCAGGATTTCAGGCTGATGTTATTCAGACATAAAATTAAAACCATGCTAATCCTATCTTATGGTGTTTCAGTGTCAGCGTAGGTCTACACAGTGTAACTATTATAATATAGCAAGCTATACATTCCAATGTGGCTTTAGCCAAGGAGAATGGGCATACCTGAAAAGATATGCCTACACTGCAGTCATTTGAAATCATGCAGACACAAAGAAGTTGCCTTTAAACTAGCTCATTTGGGTAGCCAACTCATCTTAAAGTTTCTTAAGAGCATTAGCAGCACTGATTTTGCCATCCCAAGAAGAGCCCTGTATGCAGGGCTCTTCAGACATAACAAAGAGAGAGTTAAGAGGAAGTGTTCTGTGCTCAATGGTGGGATTGCCTCTCCAGCTGCTGACAAGAGGGTGAAAAATTGGGCACAAGGATTCATGTTTCTGGGATAATCACACAACTCTGAGTAACAGCCACCCTCCTACGTATCTTTAGTCTTCTCTCAACATGTACAAGCAATTCAGAAGTTGCAGGGCTGCTTCAGAAGGCTTCCTCAGACTCTTAAGCCACAGTAAAAGGGCCACGGCCCTCTTACTTACTCCGGCTGTGCCATGCTTTGGTGCTGTAGGTGCCCCTCATGGGGAGCACAGTGCACATTTTTGGCTGAGTTCTGCAGTGACTGTGCCAGTATATGTAGACCTTAGGAAGTACCACATGCACCCGGTGGGCATAGAAGTCTGAGAGCCTAAGAGATCACTAACATGCTGTGTACTGCAGCAACTAAAATAAAGCATTAGTGTTTTAGTCTGTGTCAAAAGGGATAACTATATTTCTAACTAAATACAAAACTGCCTATGATGCACTTCTATCTCTCTGTAGCAGAAATCCACAGGACTCTATGCAACCTGAATAAAACTGCGAGGGTTATTCTCAGAGGCCAAAATAAAACACTCAGCAAGCCAAGAATCTGCCTGGCAATTGGCTTGAAATGTCCAAAGGGGAATTCTGCACAGTGTCCCCATTGTAGTCAGTATGGGGTGTCTGAGCATACTAAGTAACTTAAAAGTTCAGCATGGTATGGCCCCTGCCTTTTTAATTCCCCACCTCTGCCAGTCTACTAAAATATTAGGTTTTCATTCACCCCCCCATTCCATTAATCACAGCCATAAGTAATTCAAAGCAATTTTTGGTCTTTCTCTTAAAATGGAAGAACCACCACTGCTGCGAACTTTAGTGACGGTGAATCACAACAGACTTCAAACTTGTAAGATCAATTACAAGCACAGCTAATTGGAGCAGTCAGGGCTGCCTGATTTGACAGACACTCCTACCATTAGTTTTACCATGGGTCATTCTGATTTCAAATGACTCACCTTCACTGCTCGGAAGTGTTTTGGTTCCTGAATGTTACTAGGCCAGTGCCATCTGTTCCTATGTTATCAGCCCATAGAAGAAGAGTCTGTGCCTGCATGAACACTTAATGCCTAAAAATCTGTCACAGACCTGTCGATAGGGAAAATTACCGGACCCCAAGAACTGGGGAAAAGGAGATTGAACTCTTTCCCTGCTTTCTCTTCAACTTCTCCCTCTTGACTCTTGCATCAAAGCATTACTTTCTCACTCCATCACAATTTGGACCAACCAACATAAACCATAAAATCTGACCTTTGCAAGTTATTCTTGAATTCTTCAAGTCTGATCTGTGAAGGAGCAACGAAGTCACCTGCTGAGATTTTGTCCTCAATGGCAAAGATATATTGTGATCCCTGCTTTTATCATACAATCTGCAACACGTTGCAAGTATTGAACTTATTTTCTGTAATTCAGTGTACAGGAGATACACTTGAAATGATGCAAATACCACCACCGTTCCCAATGCAACTCATGTGCACTGATGCACCTTGTGATGATATGCTTCCACTGCCTATTAGGCTTAAGCATTTGGGATAAATTAGATGGAAGTAAGTGGGGTCCTCTGCAAAAGAAAAATGGGGAAGAGAAATACAAAACACATAAAATCATGTCAGTGAGGGAAGCAAGTGCCAATTTTGGCCTGAGCGTGTAATCGAATCAGAACTTAAGTAAGTATGAAAAAAGGCATTTAGCAAGGTCCTTTTGCAAGAAACTCATCAAGGAACCATATGTTGACAATCAAAGTCTGTGGCTGAAACCTGGCCCAGATCAGAGATTTGCATTGTCACAGGAATTGATATGATTCCAGGGTATGAACATAGGGTACTCCCACCTGGAGTACTGCATGCAGCTCTGGTGTCCTCAGTACAGGAAAGACATGGACATGTTGGAGCAGGTACAGAGGAGGGACACAAAAATAATCAGAGGGATGGAACACCTCTCCTACAAGGACAGGCTGAGAGAGCTGGGGTTGTTCAGTCTGGAGAAGAGAAGGGAGACCTTATTGCAGTCTTTCAATTCTTAAAGCGGGCATACAGGAAAGATGGGGACAGACTTTTTAGCAGGGCCTCTTGTGATAGGACAAGGAGTAAAGGTTTTAAACTATAGGAGGGTAGATTCAGACTAGATATAAGGAAGGAATATTTTACCATGAGGGTAGTGAAATACTGGAACAGGTTGCCTAGAGAGGTAGTAGATGCCCCATCCCTGGAAATATTCAAGGTCAGGTTGAACAGGGCTCTGAGCAACCTAATCTAGTTGAAGATGTCCCCACTCATTGCAGAGGGGATAGAGTAGATGACCTTTGAAGGTCCCTTTGAACCCAAACCATTCTATGATTCTATTTAGCGTAAACTGCGCTGCCTCAAGGAAACCCTCTGCAAATCACCATATTCAGAAGACAGGTTTTGTGGTGACTGACATACAGCAAGGTTTCTCCTTGCTTCATATGAGCCTTTACAACACCAAGTATTTGGATCATCTCAGTTATAGACTGAACATCAAGGCCTAGGCCAAGGCTGGGATGTTATGCAGGTCATCACAAACTCCACACCTATCTTCACCAAGTGAGCTGATGTCCACTAGTTTGTACTGCAATAAGCCTTTGGTGTGCTCACACTGACATTTTTTCAGATTGCCTACATTTGCCACAGGTGAGTCAGGTCTTCTGATACTGCTAGGGTGCAGAGGCACTGAGGAACTTGGCACACATTTGGTAGGTGCAGGACTGTTTCTCATTAGCATCATCTCCACCATGTGTTGCTTCTGCAAAGGCACCAGGAACAGCATCGCGTACTGCTCCTGGTCCTGTCCACAAGATCCCTCACACACAGTCCTCTTCCATGTTTGATTCCTCTTCCAACTATCACTGGCTTATCCCAACTCTGCTAAAATGCTTTATCAACCCTATCAGGAACTAACAATTTCTAAACCCTAAACATTAAACCAATGCTTGATCCTTGTCATGATTTGGGCCGGATTGGCCACTGACAGATGCTCTCCCCCATCTCTCTTTTCAAGGGGAGGAGGGAGAGGGAGAAAGAGACTTATGAGTTTAGAAGGAACTAAACTACTTTGAAATATTAATTACAAAATAATAAAAAGAAAATAATGAAACATATATAAAACCATACCAAGCTTCCAGGATGATGATCACATTACCAGTAGGCATTGGGGAAGTCCCAGACTGGACTCAGTGATGGACGGGAACTGGATTCCGGATCTGGATTCAGGATCAGGATCAAAAGCAGACAAACAGACAGAGTCCTCTTCAGATGACAGCCATTGAAGAAAGAGGGCTGACCCTTTGATGCCTCAGCTTTTATACTGAGCATGAGGCAGATGGGATGGAATACCCTGTTGGTCAGTTTTGGGTCACCTGTCCTGTCCCCTCCTCCCCACAGGTGTGACCCCTCTACGCTTTTCCACTTCCAACCCTCCAAGGGGGCAAGTAACGAAGTTGGCTGCCCTTGGTTGTTATAGCAATAAGTGTAAGAAAGGGCCTCTCTGCATACCGTTCCTTGGCATCAGTTATAAACATGGGTCTTATCACTCTGAGAGCTAACAGTTTCTGCATAACATGCTGTTAATTTTAATAGTTAGAAGAGGCCTAGCTAAAAAGCAAAATTACTGAACAAAATTGGTCCTGTTTTACCTCAAACCAGGACAATCCTAAACAAATTAACTTTAAAAGTTCAAATTTAATCCAAATTAAAGTGCCAACAATTGATTCTCTCACAAACTTCTGTCTCCTAATACTTACTTTCAGGAACTTATATTTCACCCCAATCAGACCTTGTGCCCCCTATATGAGGTTTCTATAGGCACCAGTGTATGTCACCCAGGTATGACAAATGTGACAAGTTAGTGGGGGCTGAAGGTCTATACCTGGCCGACAATAATTAGAAAGAAAATTAGGCATCCAGAATTGCATTTGTATTCATGAATCAGCTACACTTATATGCATATGACAATCTGGTCAGGCAGGACTCTTAGAACCCTTAATTTTGCCTGGACAAGGTTTTATTCCAGTGACTGCAACAGCCAAGACAAAACACAGTTGTTCTTTAATGGCAAATAGTCTGACCAAGCCTCTGTTTTAGCCATTTGTGCATATTTCATTTAATCTCACTTCCAGAATTAAACTATTTAGAGCCACTAGAACCCACAGCAGAATGAATCTAAAAGCTATAGAAATCAAAACACAAAGAAAGAGAAGGAACAGGCACCTATAGCTTTTTCACAAGTGTTCAAAGAGTTTGAAAAAACACTAATGCTAAAGCCTATGGCAGAGAAAAATTCTTAGCTCTTCTTGGGCACCAGGCCCAAACAATCACATGTATTTAGTGTGGAAGTAATACATTTACTATTTAAAGCCCTATTCCCATCTTAATCCAAAACCACTTACAAGAAAATAAATTTTATCAGTGATGGTGTAAAATCCATAACAGCCCACTTAGAAAATACAATAGTTATTAGAAGAAATGTTCACTGTATACTTTGATGGATTAGACCCCTTGGTCCCCCTCAGCTTTTGCAATTATCATACAATCATAGAATCACAGAATCATTTAAGTTAGAAAAGACCTTTAAGATCATTGAGTCCAACCATTAACCCAACACTGCCAAGTCCACCATGAAGCCGTGTCCTTAAGCACCACATCTACATTTCTTTTAAATACCTCTAGGGATGGTGACTCAACCCCCTCCCTGAGCAGCCTGTTCCAATGCTTGACAACCCTTTTGGTGAAGAAAGTTTTCCTGATATCCAATCTAAACCTCCCCTGGCACAACTTGAAGCCATTTCCTCTTGTCCTATTGCTTGTCATTTGGGAGAAGAGACCGACACCCACCTCACTACAACTTCATTTCAGGCAGGACATCTTCCCTGAGTGTCCTTTTTTCCAGGATAAAGAACCCCAGTTCCCTCAGCCATGCCTCATAAGACTTGGGTTTGAGATCCTTCACCAGCTCCAGCACCTCAATGTCTTTCTTGCAGTGAGGGGCCCAAAACTGAACACAGTATTCAAGGTGCAGCCTTACCAGTGCCGAGTACAGGAGGACAATCACTTCCCTAGTCCTGCTGGCCACGCCATTTCTGATACAAGCCAGGATGCTATTGGCCTTCTTGGCTACCTGGGCACACTGCTGGCTCATATTCAGCCAGCTATTGACCAACACCCCCAGGCCCTTTTCAGCCAGGAAGCTTTCCAGCCAGTCTTCCCCAAGCCTGTAGCACTGCATGAGGTCGTTGTGACCCAAGTGCAGGACCCGACACTTGGCCTTGTTGAACTTCATACTATTGGCCTCAGCCCATCGATCCAGCCTGTCCAAGTCCCTCTGTAGAGCCTTCCTACCCTCAAGCAGATCAACACTCCTGCCCAACACGGTGTCATCTGCAAACTTACTGAGGATGCACTCAATCACCTCCTCCAGATCATTGATAAAGATATTAAAGAGCTGGCCAAAATACTTAGCCCTGTCGAACACCACTTGTGACCGCTGCCAACTGAATATAACTCCATTCAACACCACTCTCTGGGCTTGGCCATCTAGCCATTTCTTTACCCAGTGAAGAGTATGCTCATCCAAGCCATGAACAGCTCGTTTCTCCAGGAGTATGAAGATGTTAACATAACTCTTGAAGACTCTTGAGGACCTATACAAGAGAGTTGTGTGAGCTGAAATGGTGGGGACAATGCTAACTTACTGCAAATACCAGTATAGAATAGTTCATTCAGTGGTGAACCGAGGTGAGCTGCAGTGAACTTTCTGAAAAGTCTTACTAAGTCAGGTAACTATACCAAGAAATAGCTAATACACTCATTTTTGAGGAACTGAAAAATTTCTTAAAAAAGCAGTTCTACTAGTCAAACCTGCAAAGATTTTTTAAATCCCAGCGTTCACCGAAGCAGATCTATATACCTGAACGTATACAGCTTACTTGCCTGTAAGTTTGACTATTTTTCCAGCTCCAAGAGGTGGGCTTGTCTCTCTCTACCCTAGAAGTCAATGTGGAGTGATACCAACAGACCATTATGGCTACAGCACTTCTCTTCATCCAGCTAAACAACATTTAAGTATTCTAATACAATGGTAATGCCCTCTTTATTTAGGGTATGTTTACACTGTAGAGACGGGAGAGGTCCCTGAGGGCTCCTGCCTGAACTCACTCTGCCTCTGGGAGCTCCTAGGAGCACTGTGCAGAAACCTCTGCCTCCCCTGGGTCTCAACAGTGTAGACCTGGGACTGTATGGCAGCACACCCAAGCTACGATACCCTGCACAACCACAGCTTGTTCAGCCTCCTCACCCCTTTGGGAATCACTGCACATAGAGATGTTTGATAGCATGCACTAACTGGTTTGGGGTCTCAGCAGGACTCCATTGAGCAGGATAGATACCATTCCTCTCAGTGAGTCATGTATTGTCTACACAGGTCTTTAGTATGTCCTGTGACAGAACTGTAATCCACTTGTAGCTATACGCTGAGATGTGCTATCACTCTGTTACAGGCCACAGTATGTATTCATGAAAGGGTAAGAACAGACATCCTTATAAATATAAGTGAGTTTTACCCTTGATCTTCTAAAACTTGCTCCTCATGCATTCAAGTCTATAACCATTCAGTAGCTTTACTCACAACCAAGTACGTCGTGTTTTTGCAGTGATTTTCCTTTGAACAGCTGAAGAAAAGCTCACAGACCATTTTCCGTGCATAAAAAGAACATAGGTACAGTTTTTCCACAGATATTATAAACACTATCCTTTTGTGAATTCAGCCTTAGAGTATTTTGATAGGCAGACAAATAAGGACTTTTACTACAGTCTGTTATTCCCAGGTGGGTGGTATTTTCTGTAGTGCTATTACCACCTGTATAAATAGCTGCACTACTGCTGGTGTAATTTGGACTGCTGTGGATGTATATACTCAAAGCACAATTGGATAGTTCTTGTTGTTCACCTATAAAATGATAACTGCAGTCACCTGGCATTTGGTAAATAGATTCAGCAATCTCAGTGCTTCAGAACACCTCCCTAATTTGCCACAAATAAAGAACTGCATAAAACCTGGCATCCCATGTGAAGCATCTTGTAATTGCTAGCAGAAGGGGGAATACAGCATATTCAGATGCCAATGTACTTCATCTGCAAATATCCACTACCAATTTTTATTGCATAAGCTTTTAGGCTTGAAGAAGAGCACTCCTACAGCACTGTTTCTGTGATGAAATTAGGGAGGAATGTACCCTACCAAATATACTGATCCAGATAAATACATTTTTACAGGGCTTTAGCTTTCTTTAGATTGTATATCCACTGGGAAAGTAAAAATTAGGTTTGGCTTGGTTTGGTGGGCGTCCTTTGTTGCATAATTGTCTATACTCTCATGTCAATATTTATAAGGAAAATTATTCCAGAATAACAAATAGTGTAGCCCATAAGCATGAGCATTGGAGATTTTAAAGGGAAAGGTATATTCTTACTTAGAGGTACATTCTTAAAAGGAGTTGTGTGATGTTTCACGTAGGTCCACATAAACAATGCCTCTAAAGAAGTAACACTGCATCCCTAATAAACAGTAATACAGTAGCATCACAGTAGTCTTTAGCTATATAATGTCATGAAGGAATGAAATGTTGATTTTCTATTTTCCCCTCACATCTCTTTAAGGGCAGCAAAATATTCCTGTCATAAAAACATTAAGAGCAGGTAACTCGTTAAGAGCAGTCCTAGCCTTACATTTAGAGTACCCAATCTTACAGTGTTATGGGATGTATTTACATTATATGTCAACTCTCAACTTCCATTTGTCCCTCTTTTTTCGAGTTTATTGTTTTATCACTGCAGAATATGATTATTTCTTATTATTTCCCTGATGGCACTTTTCTTCACCAACTGAAATTCAAGATTTGGGATGTAATTCCAGTGTGCTGTTGAAAAGGGCAATTTGCTTCTGAGATTCAAATACTTTTTTTTACTTTGATTGACCAAACTACATCAATTTTTCAGTATTATGACCAGTCAATAAATTCCCGAAAACTGACATTTTAATTGATTATACTCTTATAGTTTTCATGTCACTGTGGATATTAACACTCAAAATTAAGAAGCCTGATTGCCATCTCTTCATCATACTTACAAGTTTACTGAAATTATTAAAAATATATTAAAATTAATGTAATTTTAGAAGAGATTAAAGCAGTTTCACACGAGGAGAAAGACACTTGAAACATCAATTCCACCTGTTTGCTTACATCTACCATGATTGAGACTGTTTATAACTCAGCCTTTTCATTACATAACAACAATTTATTTTCTCCTTTTTAGAAATGCAAGTCTTAAATTTACAGTATTTTCTTTTCAGTGGTAATTGCAAAAATAAATCTGGTGTGGATTTAGCAAACTACAATTTATCAAAGGGCAAATATGAACAGGAGATTTTCCATTACCGTTAGTGGATTGAATCGCACCCTATGACCTTGGCAGGTAGAAGTTAAAAAACAAAAGAAAAAGCAAAACTTATTTTTCTTCTTTTAGCTAGCCCTAGAAATATCAAATAACAATAGTATTACAATATTCTAAGTAGCTACTGTAACTCCTCTTTTTATACTGTTTACAAATACTACAGCTGGAACACAAAGTATTTCATCCAAGTAACAAATTTAATTTGATGTTCTTCTTATGCAATCTGGATATAGAAAATAATAAAGAGATAATCTAAGGCAGGGTATTCCTTTTTTCCCTCACTGTCTAGTTACATTAGTCATTATCTCACATTGTTATTTTCTAATGGAACTGATTTCTAAAGTAATTACTTGGAGAAATATTTGCAATATTTCCAAGGAAACAAGTTTACATGAGTGACATGTTTTAGCTGTCCTGCTCTGGTCTAAATGTCTGTTCTTTTTCATAGGTAGCAAATCCTCCCTTTCTATGAGAAACAAGACATTCAAATGGAATGATAAATGCCTTACCACATGTATCTCTATGTATGTGCATTTAAAAGATTAAATCTTGAACATTCTTCCCTTCTGCATCTAAACGAATCTCCACAACTCCCTGCTTTGAAAAGCAAAGAGGTCAGAAGGACCTGTTTTCCAAGGATTAGATCTTGTTCATCCGTTACAATTACAGACACAGATGGTATATTAGTTTCTAATTTTTTCTTCTCTGAATACTTACATATGCCACTGTTTAACATGTGAGGCTAGGGCAGTGCTCAAATTCTGCACATACCATATGAACTGCCCACACAGAAAGGGAAATATTTTTGGCTTAGAGACCCTTAGGAACGGGGTCCCTCACACACAGCGGATTTCTTATTACAGTGGATTAACTTATGTACTTCTTCGTTAATTTATGTACTCCAATCAGATGAGCAACCTTTGTTTCCCACAGTTTTAACCTGCTCACATTATATGATTTGTATAGGTGTTCCCACTTGACGCTATTACTAGACTGAACTTTTCCCAGCCTGAACAGTATAGCTCCAACTACACAACAGCATTTACCAGGTCTGAAGTTTTCCAGGGAAACTCCTAAGAGGACTGATTTCACTAAGCAGATGAAAGACAACTGTAGTATGTTGATCCTGTGCTTAGGGATCCTTCCTTTTATTTCAGAGAGTGTTCAAAGCCCCTGATACAGTTCAACATGGCAGCTAAAGCATTCAGTAGCTATAGTTCCCTAATAATTGTGCACTAGGAATCAATGACATTAGTTTTCATTGTCGGCACTGGAGAACATATGGCAAATGTCCAGCTAAGGAGTTTAGGCATCTCAGCTACGAGTCAACAGCCAATCAAGCAAAGCCCATGGATGTGAAGAATTAGCAATGTGAGTTCCAGGATGGATCCATTGAGAGATTCAAGTCAGAGACCAAGGCCTATAAAGACAAGAGTAGTGGAAGAGACCCTGGCTGTGGGCATATATATATATACAGAGACTAACATGCAGAGAGGCTGAAAATATTTTGAAACCTATGTCAAATCAAGTCAATTACATACCGCATTTGAGCTGCTGTGTGAGGCAGGCCTCTATTAGTTTTGGCAGGACCTCATCCTAACTACAGTCAGACTTTCTTGGGAATGGTATCTTCTCATGGCACAATACTATGGAGTCTGTTCTATACAAACTTGTGTATCACTATGCTGTGTGCCATTACACATTGTTGTCATATGACATGTAGCAAGGAGGAAGCTGATAATGGCATATTACAGGAAAATAAAATTTAGACAGAGTGAGGAAAACTCCATTTTAAAAAGCCAGAATCACTTTCTCTAAAGTCACATCAAGAATCAAAGAACATTTAGATTCAATAACTCCTGGGTGTATTTGGAGAAGCCTTGCTTAATCCAGTGTCAATGTCAAGCAAGAATTTCAAAAGTAAAGAGGCAATTAGAGAGAAGGGAGTAAGACACAAGACATGAGAATCTGGCATGCGGTAAAGTACATGGGTTTTCCTTCAATATCATGCCCTTGGGTGGTGCTTGGGAAAATGTTTGTTGACATTTCATTTTGACTGCCTTTTATTTATATTCCACTTTGTATAGAATAAATACCCTTAAAATGCCTAAATACACAAAGCTGCCAGCAATTATTTTTATGGACACAGTCATGGATTGGAACTATCCAGAAGAGAATTGGAAGAGTATTTATTATCCACAATCCCCTACAGCAAGACTTAACTAAAACATAACTTACAACATATATTACTCAAGAAACCCAAACTGATGCATGTTTCTGTTTATAATCTAGTCCACCTTAATAAATCAATATGAAGTAGCCCAACATTATACAAAATTTGTTTTAATTTGAAGCTCTTTTAGCCACAAAAGTCAGCTCTTGCACACTGCTTTGAATTACCTGACCAGTTTCTAAAAGTTACTGATGCATGCCTGTTCTTTATAATTCAGTTTTTTAACATAGTATATCTACTAAAAGGTACTGTGTTATTTTTCTGCCAAGTGTATTGCTACATGTATAACTGAACACAGAAATTTATAGATAATTGTCCTACGATCCACTTAATATCTCATAGCAGGTTAATGGCAAAATATCCTCCCTGTTGATGTAAATATATGGTAAAGGTAATCTTTATTAATTTTTATTAAAGGTATTTGATTCACCACACAGACAATGCACCAGTAAAAAGGAGAGAAATGCACTCAGTAGAAGTGAAATATCCCCAAGAAGTATATTAATACCATTACCACATACTACAAACTAAGAATGTGGTGTTAACAGATACTCAGACTGATTCAAGGATCACAGCAGGAGTGAGAGTGCCTTCTTTCACCTTGGAGTTTTTGAATTGTCACAGGCTGGACAATAAAAAATATGGTGGACGGAAGTGATTTAAATAGCTTCACAGTTTGCTTGCATAGAAAGCCTTACTGGTAGTACATGCTTAAACCCTAAACAAGTACTACTAAGTAGTAGTCAAGCACTAAACCATTTTATCTGGGGATTTGGCTGTCATCAGAAATAAAGATATGTAGAGCAGCATTCAGAAGCACCCTATTGGATAATGAAGAAACCCGGACGCAAAAAAAGGAGAAAAAAAAGCAGCTCAGAAGTATTTATTATTAGTGCTTTTAAAAGACCATAACATAACTGACAAAGGAGTTAAAAAAAATAAAAATAAAAAAGAAAGAAAAGAAAAGTAGATGTGGACCTGATCTCTAGACTGCTACAGGAAAAATGTTTGAGATCACCCAGTGTTATATTCAGAAAAAACAATCCTAAAGAAGCCTTCTCATCAAATCTGAAAATCAAGGAAAAAAGGAAATAAAAAGGGTCGGAGTTGACAATTAAGTGTGGAAGATAAAATATCAGAAAATATTAAGAGGAGCACTCAGCTAGAGAATATAGTCATCTAAATATGGGTTTTGACTAAGTTAAGCTAGGTGTCTAAGCTCCCATAGTCAGTGAAATGTATTCAGCTTTAAATCCAACATTTACATCTCAGCAGCTAAAAAGGTCTCTATAATTAGATTGTGTATATTACTAGATTTGTATTGGGAGAACTCTGAAATTAGATTGTCTATATTACAAGATTTGTATTGGGAGAACAGACAAATAAGTGTATTTATTACTCAAATCACCTACATTTAGGAAATGAATTCCAGCTGAAATCTTTCAGAAAGGATTTTGTGATATACTATAAGGTAGATATGAGCTGGGAATAGCTATGGCCCAGTACACGGGTCCAATAGCATGGTGAAACAAGACATGTTCAAGCTGATCCTGCACTAAAAAAAATCTTAAGTTAGTTTTATATACAAGAGCATCAGGCGTACGAGACCTGAACATTTGCACATGTGTAAGTATACATTTTGGTAATCATCTGAACCTCAGGAATACACCAGTTTTTATCCTTCAAGTTGGGTGACCTATAGTAATTAAGCAAAAATTTTATACTTTTAAGAACTTCTGATAATGATGAGCCAAGAACAATTTAGGCTCACAAATGTAAATGCTTGTGTTCTTTGATGAACACTTTTAAACTTTGATGCATCATTGTAAAAAGTTACAGCAGAAGAAGATCTATCATAAAATTATTTCATATGTTTGTGAGAAAATCCTCAGCTGGTTGAGTAGTAAAAGTAGTATTCATAAATATGTTTTAAATGTTTTTTATCAGCAAAACAGAGCAATGCTCAGATGTTTTTCCATCTGGACTGCGAGGAGTTTTCACTTACACACTGTAAAAGACAGGATAACTCAGTGCTTTAAAAATAATTGAAGTGAGATTTGTGTGTGCTTAGAAAAGTGTGAAAGCTTTTATTTTATTTCATATGTCATATGTTTCTCGATTCTCCTCTTTCTCTGTTCCAGTTGTCATTTCTGTTACACACATGAACTGTCCAACCTGGAAATTAGATGGAAAGTCTGACACCTCCAAATAAGAAACCACGTAGATGTTTTTCACTGAAGATTGAGACCTGGCAAGGAGTATTTGCACACAACCAGCATATTCAGTTTACACAGAAGAAACTGACAGCCATGGAGAGACATATCTTCCTAGAATAATTTATTTTAAATTTTCTTTTGTTTTAGTGTAAAATTTTGGAGATAGGAGGTAGCTCCCTGAGGACATCATAAGCTTGTGACTATAGATATAAACATAATTTTAAAGTACTGACCTCTCTAATTGCCTTAAAATACTCCTTATCCCAACGCATTCAGTACAAGACAGAGCCAAAGGCTGCTTTTTGGGTTTTTTAGCTTACAGCTATCTTAACCTGTTAAATTTCTCCCACCCCAGCTCAGTGTCCCTCCACACAGCTTACCCGTTCAAGCTACCTCTGAGGTGTCCTGAGAGCAATCCATCTGGTACAGCTACAAGCAGTACATTTAAGTGTAACAACACAAAGATCACTATCTAGCTCCACACCTAGTCTAAATGACTGTCACCTAGGAAAGCCCCTTCTGAAGCAGCTTCATGTCATAGCCCTACACCCCCCCTTCCAGCAATGCATCCCTCATACAGATCTCAGTGGCTCAAGCCCTTCTTCACAGCAGACACTCCCATCCCAAAGGAAGCTTCCCACACCCACATGGTAGATCTTATTTAGGTTTAGCAAAAGTGTTCAAATACCAGCACCTGTGTGCATTTTTCTATTTTGCCTCAGAGTTCCGCTTGCTTCTGTCCTGAGATTTTGAAATAACACATCTGTTTTATCACACAGAGGGATTTTTATCACTTATCAGGAGGGGCCACACCACACCACCATAAGCCTGCACTGCAAAGAACAGCAACCAAATACCTACCAAAATGATCCAGCTAGGACTTACTTTCACTTTAGATAAGTTATGGGATCAGTAGTGCCTGCTACTACCCACAGTTATACCAGCAACTCTGTTGAAATGAGACGTAGTAAGATGTCATTTGGAAGCATTTCACCAGCATTTCAAAGAAGGCTAGGGACTTGGGTTTGTCAAAAGGCATCATCAAGCAGCTGGACCGAGTTTTCCACGCAGGGTCTTAAGTCACCATCCCCAAGGTTACCAGCAGCTAGGTCTCTCCTCCTTCCAAAACAAATCTACCACTCATTTTTGCTCCATGCTCCTCCATGCTCCTCCATGCACCTGCAGCTGCTGAATGGGCATAGATGCTTGAATTTTGCTGGTATGCCTTCTTTCCCTAATGAACATTCCCAGACTGTGGCACAGAGGGAAATCTCAGGGTGTTTCATCCAGAGAGATTTGGAGGGATTCTAGGTGGTCCCTCTGAGGAAGAGGCAGCCTGTGTGTCAGGTCTCTATGGTCAGTCTGTCCCTATGTCCTCGCTCTGGTACATGTACGTGAAAATATACAGAGTCTGATTAACATGCACCATCCACGAGAAGGCAGCTTATTTTATATGTAAATATTTATTCTTGGTTTTCAGTCTTCTAATGGTGAAAAAAAGAACCCAAGATTAAATCTGGTGGGTGTGTGGAAGGTGTGTGAGAGAGAGGAGACTGCCCCTTGAGCCAGGCAGGAGCACAGGTGATTTGTGCCTTACAGCTCTACATACCATGCCAGCGTATCTTCAAATAGGGCAACACATGGTCTTTCCTGGTTAATGAGAGACTCTAAACCCAGGAAAATCACAGAGGTGCTTGCTCTTTAGTGGAGCCGGTACAGCTTCCCACAGGGACTGAGGTGTGCCAATCCTCATGATGTTTTCTGTGCTAGCATTAAGACAGTCACCAGCAGTCCCAATGACCTTTGACTTGCCCTGAAAGTAGACTCAGTGGCTACTACAGAAAATGAGAACTGCTGCAGACAAAGAGTTCATCGTAAGTATCAGGTACTGGGGCACCATGCCAGTAGTTGGCAATTTGCTATTGCAAAGATGCATGCAGGTGGATGCCTTCACACCGCGGAAGCTGGTACTTTGTGGGGCAAAAAGGGTGCTGCCTGTGCTGGGATGTATATGCCAGAGGTTCAGGTGATGTATGCTCTGCTAGTGTGGCTGACAGTGTGCATTAGCTGCCCTGAGGATTTGTGAGGCCATTGATGAGGCCTCCTTTAGAATTAAAACAATCCTCTGCAGCGTATGAGTGTATATCCTGACTCTGGGAATGGACATCCTGCCTCTGGTACCATTCACACTTTCTGAACATATACACACGCACACACACACACACACACAAACATACAGTGCTCTGGCCATTGTGGATGTTCATCAGGGTAAATCAGCTGGACTACACTTCATAGTCCTTCACAAGAAATTTATTGGTGGATTTGACATGACAACTAGCCACATGAGATTGCCGTGGCCAGCTTCCAGGAACTGATGAATGCTTATTCTTGAGCTGTTGTAGAGGCCTGGAAATGGGAGCCTGGCTAAAATAATTGCCTGTCAAAAATGAGTCACTTACAGAAGCACAACATCAGCCACATGTTAGGAGGGAACAGGATTCATCAGAGCCCTGCCTGATTTGAGAGCAGTCAACACAGCTTCTTTAAGGTGCAAGAAGGGGGTCAACAAGTATGTAGGTGAAGGTGATCTACTTAATACACCCGAATTTCCAAGAGGTTTCTTAAAAACTCTTTCATCAAAGGCAAAAAAATTAAGCATGCATAGAAAATTAAACTGTATACAAAACTCAGAAGATAAGAGTAATCGTCATTTCTCAGTGCAACCACTAGTCAAATTCTGCATGGATGTGTGCTGGAACTTGTCCTTTTTAAGATACTCAAAATTTTATTACCTTGAGAAGAGAATGAGCAGGGAAGTAACAAAATTTGCAGATGATACACAGCTATCCAAGGCATTAAGAACAAGAACTATGATGAATTTTTTTTTACCTTAAGGGCCCAAGTGACTGCATAATAAATTGGTAGATGAAATTCAGTGTAGATAAATGTAAAGTGATGCATGTGGGGAAAACTAATCTTAGTTTCACAAAAAAAAATTATGAACTCTGTACTGACCATTACCACTTGGGAGCAAGACCTTCATGTTATGATATATAGGTCCATAAAAAACCATCAGGTTAGTAGTGTTCTATAGCAGTCGAAAGAGCAAAACAAACGTTAGGAGTTATTAGGAAGAGAATAGAGAACAAAACAGAAAATATCATGCTGCAGTATAAATCTATGTTTTGCCCATGCCTTGAATATTGTGTTCAGTTCTGATCTCCTCATCTGCAAAAAGACATAAAAGACTCATAGAAGGCCAACAAGGATAATCAAAAGCAGGGAGAGCTTCAATAAGAGGAATAACTGAGTTGGCTGGGACTCTTCACTCTGGAAAAGAGACATCTTAGGGGCATATAGTAAAAGTCTACAAAATTCTTAGCGACATAAAGAAGGTAGGTAGGGACCAATTGCTTACTGCCTCTTCCAATACAAGAACTAAGGACAAACAAGCAAGAGCTGGGTTCAAGACCAGCAAAAGGAGATAGTTCTTCATGCAAGTGGGTAATAGACATGTGGAACTCCTTGTTACTGTGGATGCAGAAAAACTTACATGGATTTAGAAAGAAACCAGACAAGCATTGCGTAGATAGGCAAACACCAAACAAATCCTACACAACACCATGACAGACTACAAAGATCTCAGAAAATAACCTGCAGTGCCCTGAGCAGTCGCAGCTAGAAGAGTACTAAGGAAGTACCCTCTGCATGGTATGAACAATATAGGCCCTCTTTAGTTCTTATTCTCTGCCCTTAGGTTTCATAAAGAATGACCTGTGGCTGCCTTTCCTTAAATGAGTGGCCTGTTGTTGATTATCCTGCACTATGGGAGAGAAGAAAGTGATACTAATGGTACATGCCCAGCACATGGGCCTCAGTCTGCATCTGACACCATCCAGGGCACTGTGGTTCCTGAGCTGATCAGATACTTAGCAGTGCAGCACGAGCAGTTGCATCTCTACTTCTTGGCCTTTTTTGAAAACAGTTTAATTTTCAAGTCCATCTTTTCTGCATATACAAGTGTATGCTTGAATTTTAGTTCATTAATAGGTCAAACATAGCACCATTAAAAGTCAACCTTTGCTCATACTAGTGCTGTGAGATAAGGCGGTTATTGCTTACTCTAAGCAAAAGGGAAGACAGAGGTAGTTCAGGAATGCCAATGCAATAATACTTTTGGTTTTATGCAGTCACTATATTTTTTTCTAGACTGCTTGTTCTGTTCTTTCTTTTAAGCCCTTTGCTAAGATATGTCCCTACTGACGTATGAATGAGGAATGAACCTCCTTCTGTGATGTTTATGTTCACTTGATTGTTTTGGACACTTCACCTCAGCTTTCTGTATGCTAGATTTAGTTGGCATTGGACTAGAGTCAGAAAGGGATAGGCTCAGTGTAGCAGATGGCAGCCCTGGACACACCTCTGCTAGAACTGGACATCATGTTTTATCTCCAATAAAACTTTTCTTAGTAAAGATAAGATATATCTCTTCTCATTTTTAATGCATTAAATCTTGGCACCGAGCCCAGAGAAAGTTTAGGAGTTTGGGGTATCATCTATATCTATTATCACTCCAAGAGTGTAATAAAAGAACATCTGAAGAGCAGCACAGCAGGGGGGTGATTCATTTTTAACTTAAAGAGTAATGATCTAGCACCTTTCCCTGCTCCAGCAAGCAGAATGAATATATGTAGAAAATCTTGTTTAAACAGCTTCTAAAAATTATGCTAATTCATTCTCTCTTTTTTGTGTGTGTGTTTTGAATAATACTACTTTCTTGCTAACCATTTTGGATAAACATCAATGTTGGATCTAGAAACGTAACCAGAGTATGAACATTTAAAAGGACTCCAAACATGGACACCAGACAAATACAGGAGCCATTCTGCTTTACCTCACTGATTTCAGGTACCCCAAAGATTTCCAGAGTCTGACTACAGATTAAAATGGGACCACATCCTCAACCAGCACAGCTCACTTGGCTTCAGTATGAAAATTCAGCTCTATCTAATACATCAAGTGATCTTAGTCCAGAAGCTGTCCCATGCAGGTTCCAGTCTCTGATTACTGACAGGCTAGGTAGGAGTAAAAACCCCAATGAGCAAGCACATCATACATAATACCCCAGTATTGCCCATCTAGTCTGCAACAAAAATTGTCCCCACACCAAACAGTGGAGCAGATCCAGCCCCATTTCTCAGCCACAAAACCTCAGTGTCCTGTGTTGGGGGCCTTGCATAAGGGGCTGGCATAATTCTGTGCAGTATATGTGCAGTAGTCCATGTATCAGCCTTCAGCTGACGTATGTTTAGTAGCGTTCTTTAGACTTGGCAAGCTTTGCCTGGAGATTTTGGACCTTTTATTTTCAGATTTAGCCCAGCAGATTTACCACCAAGAATGAGAATCAGTTTTTACCTCCCAAATTCCAGTTCAGCAGAAACCAGTATCTAAAGGAGTAGTTATTGCTTTACCAACGCTTAGTTGTTTACATCAGAAATACCATTTTCTTCTCACCCCATTTCAACTGCACTTCGGGTACAGTTAATGCCTTAGAAAAGGTGCCAAAAGGGAGTCCTTTCTCTGCTTGAACAAAAATCGCCGCTTTTAGCTTCTGTTTTATTTCTGTTTTGTCTGCATTTCAGAAGGCGGCCAGCACTTTAAACAGCAATTTGGAATCAGTGTTTCCTGCTGTATTTCTTTTTCAGGCAGTGCTGATGTATGTACATTTTGAAAGGACAATTCTCCTTTGTCTCTCTAGCTGAACATTAAACACTGCCAGAGCAGCAGAGCAGAGGGCCACTGGGAGGTGAGCAGAGGCTGCCAGCTAGGCAATCTGGAAAAAGCATGATGAAATCCTCTTCTCAGCTACACTGCCTGCCTACTGACAACTAGAAAATACTTCCTTCATAGAAGCTGCATGTGGTATTCAGTCGTATATCATGTATGCCCTTCTGGAAAGTAATGGCCAAATAACACAATATTAAAGAGCCTTTTAAAATTATAATGGCGCATCTCAGTCACTAAAAAATATTGCTCTTTTCTATTCCGAACCTCTTTACTATTCAGTACAAATGCTTGACCATAGCCCCATATTTTACCTGTATGTCATGTATTTCCTCGTTTTTTTGTCCTCTATCTATATATTCTGAAATAACACATAAATACAGGAAAACAGACACATATATACTTAAAAACACAAATACAGTCTTGTAGAGAGCACAATGTATTTTGTTATCATACGTTTTGGAAGGACATTTTGAAGTTCTACAGATACGAAAGTCAATGACAATAATCTCCTACCAGATACACACAGTGAAGACAAAGATGCAGCAACCCGATAACAGGGTCCCACCTCAGCCTGCCTGGCTCCAGTGCAGATCCCCCTCCCCAGTGTGAGCCTGGGTTCCTCGCCTCTGAATGACCAGACGGTGGGCCTTGATGTTCCTCAATTTCCACTGCATTAGTATTGATCTGTGCTTTAACCTCTCCCATTCGCAAAAGCAGTGTTTCTCACTGCTATGCCCCTTTCCCCTCAAAGGGCTTATGGACATTATTGACACTGGAAGAACTCTTTTCCCTCTCCAGCCCCCGCAGAGCTCTCACCTCCTTCTTTGTTGGTCTCAGTGGGGTAAAGATCTTCTCATACCCATGGCCAGCTGTTTCTCTGTCTACAGTAGGCTTCTCCATGGATGCACGTGCCCTGCCTGCTGCATCCTGAATGGATTCAGGCAAGGTCTTTGAGTGGGAGTTGGTGAATCTGAGGATGCTGCAGCTGCTGTTTGAAGCATCGGCTGGTAACTGTTTTCTCTCTGCAGGCATCAACCTCTGCTGTCAGCCTTGTTCCCCCTGATGACTAAGGATCCAGTGCTGCACACACTTGGTACCAGGAGCTTTATGCGCCAGCTGCTCTGGGGAGATAGGAGGCAGGGTGTGAGCAATGCGGAGCATTTTCTTGTAGATGTAAAGCTCAGAGAGCCTACATAAGAGTTTAACACCAACTATTATTGCCTTTCTTGCGACCGTAGCCTGGCTTTTGAGATATCCTTTGAGGTAGGTATTACACAAGAAGAGGTTTCACAGCATCTAATTTCAGGCATCTGATTCACTCTCCAGCCCTGCCTCCCCTCCCTCCTCTTTACTGAGCGCAGGCAAAAGCAGAGCACCCGAGGCTGGGAGCCCACATCGCATGCAGCCGTACCCAGGGCAACCCCAAGTGTGAACAGTCTCACACTCAGCACTTCCCCGACATTCACCCTCCTCACTGTCTGCTGCAAATAAGTACTATATTTGTTTAAACATAGGGAACCCAAACAATGCCTGAATGACCTGCCTTTGGACCCCTGAATAAACTGCAGCCTGTAAGAGGCAGGTCCCTACAGCACCCCATGGGCCCAAGGCCAGTTCCTGCCTGCAATGAGCTCTCTCTTTACCTTTGCGATGGAGAGGGCTGAGGATGACATCTCGAGAGTTAGGCCTCCTTAAACATATTTTCCCAGGCAGACTTCAGCTATCGGCAGGTAATCTGCCAAGATCTGCCATGCGCTGGCAAATGTTGTCAGGGCCCTGGGTGCATCATTCCCTCTCCCTGGGGTATGGCGTGTGGGCTCCCGGCCAGCCTGGGAATTGCTTAGATCCAGACTGCCCCCCAGGAGAGCTCCTGTGAGGAGACAGAGAGGCCCCGGCGAGGACTGACCCCAGCTTTCATGTGAAGCCTAGCCACAAGCCCTTGCCTGAGCTACGCACGCCCTGTACAGCCCTGCCTGTGCTAGGCCCCAGCCCCGGTTCCTGCCTCACATCCCATCCCTGCCTCAGCCTGTCCCTGTCCCTATCCCCAGGGAGGTTCCCCCATGTCCAGGGCTGGGGCTGCGCTGGTACCCTCTGGCTGCCCTGCTCCTCGCTGGGGAGGTGCGATGGGCCATGGCTGCCAGGCCTTGCCCTGACAGACCCCGCAGTGAGCCCCTATAGCCCCCCAGGAGCTCTGACAGACATTGTCCCCAACCAGGGAAGAGTCTGGGTATGCAATTGCACCCCACACCTACGTATGTGCCCCTGTGCACCTCCAAGAAAGGCGTAGCCCTCAAACCAAACACCTGCAGCCCACATTTGGGTGCAGCAGTTCGACTCCATGACAAAGACCAGGGTTAAAGGCACGGCACAGAAGCCAAGGGGCTCCTGAGGCTGACAACTCCGGAGCAGAGGCCTGGCGGGCATGGTGTGCATCGCACAGGGGCAACCAGCCAAGTGGCTGTGGCCTCTGCATTTCCCAGTCATGCTTTTGTCCTTACTCTTTGCTGCTCTGGCTTGATTTATCATGTTTGTAATGTAAACAGCAAGTACATTCAGATAGGGGCCATGCCATGCTGTGTCTTCTCTCAGAAGTGCAGTAAGGATTTTTTTTTTCAGTCAAGTAGTTGTCAATACTCATATGAATGTTCAAGCAGATCCAAAAGAGAGGCCTGCCATTTTTTCACTAAGAATCAATAGGGGACCAACTAATATTTCTGATGCTGATGCAAAAAAACCCTGTGTCTGTTCGCACCGCCTGATTAGAAAAAGACAGGTTTTACCAACAGATCTCTTTGCTTTTCTCAATTAACACATGCTATATGTCAAAAGGGCAGACTACTGAGTGCAAAGTACAAATTTTAACACAAAGTACAATTAAATACAGCATGCACACAGCCAGAACCCAAAAGGACCAAGCCCACATGGTCTTCACGTGCCAAGCAGGGAGACGAGAAACTGTAAGCATATCCTCAGACCTGAGCATATACTAAGTTCATAAAAGCAGGGAAATGACATTGCACTTACTCCATTTTCATATGTCCAACTTTAACACAATCTAATGATCATATGAAGCAATGACAATGGTTTATTATTAATTGCTGAAAGGGAAGAATAATTGGATTTGAATGATTATATAAAGTGTTGCCAAACAGATTCCATGCAGTATATATTATATATGCGTAATTATGCGCACACACACGCCTTAGTGACATCAGGTAGTAATTAAGAAAGAGGAGATCAGATAGCCTTCTTATGCAACTGAATTAAAGGATCCTCGGGAATATGTTTCTTCTCAATACTTTTCAGGTTTATTTATTGTACGTTTCTGACTGACTGATAACTACTGTTATAATTCAGAGCTTAGATTCTCTCCACACCAGTGGGCAACCAGTGGGCTGATTTAGCCATTCCTTCTACATCCTTCATTTCTGTAGCTAAAATATAGATGTTCCCCAGCACTTCAGTTGGTTCTTAACAGCAGCATAAATTAAGCACAAATATTTATTTTTGTTCCCCTTCTCTAAAGTTTCTTAATTGTTCACTTCTTCAGGGTGGCCACATGCTGTTCAGAATTGATCCTTAAACCAGAAGCACCCTTCTTTCTCTCCTGCTCAAACACTTTTAATGCTAATTTTCAGCAGACTTCACACATTTTGGTCTTGAAGGAGCTGTATTTTGCACAGTTCTGTTTTGCTTCCAGCTTTTATGAAATGATGCTATTATAAAACCCATTGCTTGTTTATTTCATTTAGACTATCAAAAGTTAGAAAGTAAGGGTAAAACACAGAACACCTTCTCAGAAAACAAATGCTGGTAAAGGAGAGGAACAGGAAGAAAGAGCCATATAGAGAATCACTCTTCCCAGGGGATGAGGCAGAGAAAACAGTCTTTCCGTTTCTCTTCATTTGGTGCAGTATTTTAGATTTGTCTGTGACAGAGCCGTATAAAAACCTAAATCTTCAGTGTCTCAGCCGCAAGCAGCTCGTTAAAAATCTTTCTCTCAAATAGCTTATGACAAATAAATGTACGGAACGATTTCTAATCCAAATGCTCTTGAACTCAACAAAATCATAGACTGGCACAAAACCAGGAGGAGCTAATGCTACATATACTACACATTTGGCTCCTCAGCCACCTTTCTTGAAAAACAGTGTGCCTTAATGTTTCACTATATACACGGGATCTCATTAAACATATTCTTCTAGGTCTCTTAAATAAAACTAAGGACTGTTAAAGAAAGAAGCAGTCATATAGCTGGAAAAGTCATGTTGCCTTACTCTACCATCCCAGACACACTTACTCATTCACTTCCCTAAAGCTTTCAAAATGACTTGTCTCTCTAATACTGTTGTACGCTGTTTTCAACAAGGCATCTTTAAATACTTAAATAATACTGGTTTCTACTACCCAAAGCAAATGACTCTGGCTATAAGTTCTGCCTTTAAGTTCCTAACACATTGACATCAGATAATACTTAATTGTCTTCTAGATACTGTTCTTGATGAAACAGTACATTGTCCAATGAAGTCCAGGCTATAACAACTCTAGCCAGTGATCAACATCTACTTAAGTGAAACGATTTTTTGGTCATATTGCATCCCATTCCACATGCTCAGTCAAAAAAAAAAAGAAGAAATATTGAGGGTTTCTCAATGTACTGACGGACAAGTTTTGAAACTAGATTGTGCCCCTCTTTCTGTAGATAGCTAAGGTGTAGAAAATATTGGAAAAACCCCTACTTTCTTGCAGAGAAATTAAGCTGGATGGATACCCAGACATCTCAAAACACATGCATGGGTGAATTTTAGTGTTTGTCACGGAACTACAATTTCTAAAGAACAGCTAGTATATGGCAATTCCCAGGGTCTGCTGTTCTCCACACAATGCCCAGGTAATGTGAACCTACCCATGACGTAAAAGCATGTAACTACTGCAGCAGGGCTTCCGCCAGTGCGAAGCACATTGAGTTTGTGCTCCTAAGGCATAATATTCCCTGACTCTCTACTTACAAAAAGACATGAATAAAGATCTTTTGGAATGAAAGCTTAAAGTTCCCTGTGGTAGAATTAATTTTTTATAATTCTGTAATTGTTGGGGAAAGAAAAAAAAGGGAAACAAATCCGTGGTTAAACAACTCAGGGAATGGGCCTTAATTTCTAGTTGTTTTCTAATCTACCAGAAGATTTGTTTCCTGTGTTCATTTGCACATAACCTTAAGAAATACTAATACTTCTCACTACTGTAGATCTTTCCATCTGAGGAGCATAGAAGATCTTTTCAAACATGAATGTGCTGCATATCACACAACCCCTGTAGTTCTGAGAAGTCCAGGTATCCCTCAGCTTGTAGGCATCAGGCAAACAGTATGACATCCTCAAGACAACACAATGAGCTTATATAGAAATATGTCTCAGTCACAAACTAATTTTTCTTCTATTCTCAATTATCTTAAGGGTTAATCCTGACAAGTCTGAATACTAATGGTTCAAATATTATGCTTTTATTTAAAAGATCTTTTAATAAAGAAAAAAGTGACCATTTCTTAAGGCATCCAAAATTAAATAATCACTTTTCATGTTCTTCCCTTGCTCTTTTCAGAAGGAAAACAGAAAATTGAAAAAAAAGGAAGAGAAAAGGGGAGTTTACAACCCACAATCATAAAAAAAAAGTCAAAGAAGTCATTTATTTTTCACCACAGCTTTTAAAGCATGTAGTGAATGTAACATTGATTTTTTATTTATGTAATAAGAATTTTTGGCCAGTATTTGACCAACTCATTTGCTCAACTCAAGGGCATTATCAATAGTACATTATTCTAATCTTGTGCCAGATTTACATGTCTTTGCAGAATCAGACCCTTAGACATCACACAAAGCTGAAACGTTCATGATTTTTACACTGGTATTTAAAGCCTTTATTGCATGTTGCATTTATAGTGGAAAGGTTAAACTGACCATACTTTCTGAACATCCCTGCAACTTTCCTTGTTGTTACAAAAAGCAAATATTTGAGGTTAGTGAAAATCACAACAGCTTGGGAATGGGGGAAGATAAGAACCAAAACGTAAAACTCTGTTGCCATGATACATTTTTAAGAGGCTTTCTCATACTCACATGATGGGACAAATGCAGGATGGGCAGAAACCAGAGGGAGAACTTCTTAGCAGGTGTTTTGAGGACAGCTGAGAAATATTGCTTGAATAGTTCTGGTGAAACTATTTGTCTTCCAGACTCACAAAGAAAACAAACGAAAAAGGAGAGTAGTTTCTCAATTCTGTTTTATTCTTCTCTCAAAAGAGAGAATACCAAGACTGTGATTTTATCTATTTTGATTCAGATGATGTCTGTCACTGAGGTAGCTGGACCCTGCAGAAGAACAACAAAATAAAGAGTAGAGAAAGAAACACACTTGCTGAAGAGGCAGATGAAAAGACAAAATCTTGTCTGTTTCATTTATTTATTTAGAGCTATAAAAAGTTCCAGAAGCACCTCTCTGCTCTCAATCCCACCTCATGAATTAAAATACCCAGTAATATGCAATATAGAAAGGACAGCTCATCACAATTCAGTACATAAATATTCAACAGTTATCATGAAGAAAAGCTGAAGGCTGTTCATCTCTCAACCCAGTCTTCCCTGAAAGCCTGAAGAAAAGGCAAATTTTGAAGGTTAAAAAGACAGACAGACTAAAAAAAATCTCAGGAAAATGGTGGTAACGACACCCAAATCAAGGATACCACCTAGAGTGAAGCATTCAGGCGGCCTTGCTCAGTAGGGTATTTAAGCATACGCTTAGTGGTGAGTGAGAGAATGATCATATGGAGGATTCAGTCGTTCATCTGTCTAAGTGCCTAAGGTGTTGCTCCTGAATGCATGCTTGGCCACAGAGAGGAACTTGAATTTAAGGCATGCTGCTTTTCTCTTGTCAGCTCTCAGTGCAAGGGAGAAAGTAATCCCTAATGAAGATGAGACATAGATTTTTACCCTGTGTGTTCTACACAGTCTCTTTGATACAGGAGAAGGTGCCTGAAAATTTAAATGCCATGAATTTCCTACTCTGGAAGCAAGAATAATTACCTTCTGATCCCAAGTTAACATTGCTGAGAAAAAACAATCTATAATTGTGTTGCTTCTTTCTGCAATCCATTTCAGTGTTAATTCTGACTAACTAAAATGTGAATTATTCGAGTTTATCAACATAAATGTAACAGTCACCATCAGATTCTGATGATATCTGATGATGATTTTTCCCTACAAAAGCTTGCTGGTAGTGGACAAACCAGAGAAAGCAGTACCAGGTTAGCTGGCTATCTTATTGAGCAGCCCATCTCCGAGATCAGCTATCTCAGATGCTTCTGAGGAAGAGGTATAACTTTAATAATGTGAAATGCATTAAAAAAAAATATTCATTCCACAATATATTTGCCAGTTTGGCTTGGATTCCAAGGTGTGATGATTATGCTTCTACCTCAATATAATTATAGCTGTTCCCATTCATTACCCATACCTATATCCCAACCTTTTGGAAATCCTGCTAAATAACAGGAAAAAATAATACCCAGTTCACTGTTGCTTGGTATTATTAGTTTTGGCACTTTCTGGACAATGTTATCACCTTCAGGTGGAGGTGAACACTGATCAAGCTTCCCTTCATTGCTCTGAGCAGTTGTGGCCTGGCTGTCCCACTGAGCAAGAGGATGATTTAGAGAGCAAACACGGCAGTCATCAGCATGGCTGATAATTTTTGCCTTTGCCCATATAGTTCTTGGTTTGAGTGCACAGTTAGATGGCTTCTCACTCCACTGAAGTCCAAACAAATATTTCATGTTGTTTTGCTAAACGTCATGAAAAGGCACAGGTTTCTTCTTCATAGCAGGTAATCCAAACGGATCAGGACAATAGTATGGAGGTACTTTGTACCTACTTTAACAGGATAGATTACCTTCTGCTGACTTTTTGACTAATATTGTCAAATCAGTGGAGAGGGACTCGTTTTAGAATTAGCACAAGCTAGAAGAATACCATGCAGTCCTTCAGGAGGCAGTCCTGAAGTGCAAAGGAGTCCAGGAAGGTTGGACATTCTTCAAGAAGGAAATCCTAAAGGCGCAGGAGCAGACTGTCCCCATGTGCTGAAAGATGAGCCAGGAGGGAAGAAGACCAGCCTGGGTGAACAGAGAGCTTTGGCTGGAACTCAGGAAAGAAAAACAGAGTTTATGACCTTTGGAAGAAGGGGCAGACAACTCAGGAGGACTACAAGGTTGTCATGAGGTTATGCAGGGAGAAAATCAGAAGGTCCAAAGCCCAACTAGAACTTAATCTGGCTACTGCCATAAAAGACAATAAAAAATGTTTCTGTAAATACATGACATAAAAACAAAAGGAGGGCTAAGAAGAATCTCCATCCTTTATTAGGTGTGAGGGGAAACAGAGTAACAAAGGATGAGAAAAGGCTGAGGTACTCAATGCCTTCTTTGCCTCAGTCTTCAATAGTAAGACCAGTTGTTCTCAGGGTACCCAGCCTGCTGAACTGGAAGACAGGGACAGGGAGCTGGATAAAGCCCCCATAAACCAAGGGGAAATGGTGAGTGACCTGCTACACCACTTAGATGGACACCAGTCTATGGGGCCGGATGGGATCTACCCAAGGGTACTGAGAGAGCTGGTGGAAGTGCTCACTAAGACACTTTCCATCATTTATCAGCAGTCCTGGTTCACCAGGGAGGTCCCAGTTGATTGGAGGTTAGCAAATGTGATGCCCATCTACAAGAAGGGCCAGGAGGAGGATCCAGGGAACTACAGGCCTGTCAGTCTGACCTAGGTGCCAGGGAATATTATGAAGCAGACCATCTTCAATGCCATCATGCAGCATGTACAGGACAACCAGGTGATCAGGACCAGTCAGCATGGGTTCATGAAAAGCAGGTCCTGCTTGACTAACCTGATCTCCTTCTATGACAAGGTGACCTGCTTAGTGGATGAGGGAAAGGCTGTGGATGTTGTCTACCTAGACTTTAGTAAAGCCTTTGGCACCATTTCCCACAGAATTCTCCTGGAGAAACTGGCTGCTTGTGGTTTAGACAGGCGTACTCTTCACTGGGTAAAAAACTGGCTGGATGGCCGAGCCCAAAGATTGGTGGTAAATAGAGTTAAATCCAGTTGGCAGCTGGTCACAAGTGGTGTTCGACAGGGCTAAGTATTTTGGCCAGCTCTTTAATATCTTTATCAATGATCTGGAGGAGGTGATTGAGTGCATCCTCAGTAAGTTTGCAGATGACACCGTGTTAGGCAGGAGTGTTGATCTGCTTGAGGGTAGGAAGGCTCTACAGAGGGACTTGGACAGGCTGGATTGATGGGCCGAGGCCAATAGTATGAAGTTCAACAAGGCCAAGTGTCGGGTCCTGCCCTTGGGTCACAACAACCTCATGCAGTGCTACAGGCTTGGGGAAGACTGGCTGGAAAACTGCCCAGCGGAAAAGGGCCTGGGGCTGTTGGTCAATAGCTGGCTGAATATGAGCCAGCAGTGTGCCCAGGTAGCCAAGAAGGCCAATAGCATCCTGGCTTGTATCAGAAATGGCTTGGCCAGCAGGACTAGGGAAGTGATCGTCCTCCTGTACTCGGCACTGGTAAGGCTGCACCTTGAATACTGTGTTCAGTTTTGGGCCCCTCACTACAAGAAAGACATTGAGGTGCTGGAGCTGGTGAAGGGTCTCAAACCCAAGTCTTATGAGGCATGGCTGAGGGAACTGGGGTTCTTTATCCTGGAAAAAAGGACACTCAGGGAAGATGTCCTGCCTGAAATGAAGTTGTAGTGAGGTGGGTGTCAGTCTCTTCTCCCAAATGACAAGCAATAAGACAAGAGGAAATGGCTTCAGGTTGTGCCAGGGGAGGTTTAGATTGGATATCAGGAAAACTTTCTTCACCAAAAGGGTTGTCAAGCATTAGAACAGGATGACCAGTGAAGTGGTTGAGTCACCATCCCTAGAGGTATTTAAAAGAAGTGTAGATGTGACACTTAGGGACACGGTTTCATGGTGGACTTGGCAGTGTTGGGTTAACGGTTGGACTCAATGATCTTAAAGGTCTTTTCCAACCTAAATAATTCTATGACTCTGTGATTCTATGCTGTGTGGCATCGTATCTGCCAAAGCTGCAGGAGGAGGTATTCTCTACTAGTAAAGGAGGCAAAGTCTGAGCTGCGTGAATGTTATCCTCATGGAGGGAAAGCATCGGTATTAACATTCCTTCATGGTTTCTTCTTGAAGATAAGGATTAGCTTACTATTAACATCAGAATTTACTGCATCCAGGACTTAATGTAGAAGTTCCTGAAGGAAACTACTAAAGCTGTGCTTGCAAGGCCGGTGCCACTGCCAAAACCTCACCTTCTCAAATTTCATCTTCCCCTTGCAGCATGGTCCAAGCCTTAGTGTTTGCAAGATCGTAGAAGCTTTTAACTGATACAAATTTACCTGTTTGGTTTCTGCCATAAGAAAACTCCAGTAAAGTCTATACTACCTCTGGCTGGCATAAGCCCAATGGTGAGTTTTTCCCAGTCTCCTTAAGACTGTATTACCTCCATTTTAATTTCAGATATCTGTAGAAATTATTTCATCAATCCACTTTTATCTTTCATGCAATTTAAGAAAATAAAGTAGGTCAACGGTCAGATAAATTTGAGCAAAAAATGAGAAATATGATCTTTTTCTCCCCCCCTTTCCTTTTCGGTCTCATTTTGGAACTGAATGTTACCAGTCCTTGGAAGGATGCCAAAATTTAATATTGTGCTGATGGGAACATGAATAATGTATAAAGAGACACTTCAAACAGTGTATAAAATCTGAGGCACAAAATGTCTAACAAGGCTAAACCAAAGGCTTTGTAACAGCTACAGCAGAACCAATTGGTCAAGTCCTCTTAAGGATGTCCCATCCCATTCAACTGCAGATGTCAATAACTGACAGGTCAAGATTTCTTTGCTAGAAAATTAGTGTGACCCCAGTAAATCAGAGGATGACATTACAGGCTGTGAATTTAAACACACAAAAAAAGCATCCATTAATAAAGATCATACATTCAAAGATATTCCAAAGTTATGTATAATTTTTTGAGGAAAAAATGTGTGTGTATATATATATTCACTTTTTTCCTCAAAAATAAATCCATGTTGTGTTGTGAGTCCCAAAAACAAGGGGACATAAAATGGTGGGTAAAACTCCTGGGTAAAGCTAGTTATTTCCTCCAAAGCTTTTTTTTTTTTTTTCTTTTTTTTTCAATGTTGGCTACCAGATCTATACTCGACACTGTAGACAGAACAGAGACTCTTTCTTCTCTTTAGCTCCTTACTCCATTCTGCAGACAAACATGAATAAATGCTACACACCCAGAGTTATGGATGAACGGATGTATATTTTATGTGAAGTCTTTCAATATTATATGTTTTAAATCTGTTCAGCCATGCACATATGAACGGGTAAGTAAGCATCTAGGTTTAAAATTCAGGATGCAGTTTAGAGAAATAATAAAGACATCCCCCAAAACAATTCTTACTTTTCTTTTTTTTCTTTTTTTTTTTTTCCTAAGTAGAGGGTGGAAATGCTCCAAATACAAAAATTATAGACTATGTAATTCATGAAACACATTGGTGACATTCACACTTTGCCCTTTGGACTAAATATGCCAGGATTAGAGCTTTTCATCAGACTTCCTGAGACAAAATTGTGCATTGCAGCCTGTAAATTAAAGCCCCGGTGTGAGACAAACACTCAGAGAGGGACATGAGTACTGTGAACACGAACTTGAGACTTGAGCCTGCCTTTTTCAGAACTCAGACTCACTTTTACAGGAGTGAATGAGAACATGTAGGGCAGGAGAGACATTAAGAAATCAAAAAAAAAGAAGAAAAAAGGGGGAGACTCTAAAACCTCAATAATGCCCCCATTGTAAAGCACTGATGCTTGTCCCACACACTCACTATGTACACACGTACACACATATGTGTACTGATCAGCACAGGTGAGTTGATTTAAGGACTAACCAAACTCATTGCTACACAGGCTAATAGCAACTTACCAGCCAGATAAAGGGAAAAACAAAGAAAAATGTGCTTCATTGGAGTGTCTGAAGCATGTTATTTCCTGGGGCTGTCCTTGCTGTGGCACAACATATTGGAGCATCTCTGTCTGAAGGCTGTGCCCAAAGGCAGAGTGTAGCCCCATGAAAATAAATGCAAGTGATATTGTAAATATTGTAGCCCTTCACAAGATATCACTCAGAGGAAACAGAAGTCAGATTCAGCAATGTAAAAATGTGAGTTGCAGAACACGTTCTGATGATGGGGGAAGGCAACGTATTAGGAACCTACGTAGTAATAACTGTGAGCAAGATTGAACATCCTCAAATGATTGTATCATCGTATTCACAGAGCTGTCATCGAGGGTCAGGAGCTGCTTCCTTTATAAACAGTGTCACTCACTATTTCACTATTCAGCTGTTTTCAGTCATTGTAGGCTGAAGCTTGGCATTCACATAATCAGCTCAAATGCAAATCTGTCTCTAAAAATGACTTAAATGGGTTAGGCCAAATTTAGTACTGAAGCAGTAAAAATAATAATTTAGGTATGGTTAAATATTGGCTGACAATAGTAATATCACTGCTAACCAAGTGAAAATTCAAAATTTTTAAAATATAGCAGCCAAAAAGTGCAGAAGACACACAAAACCTTCCACTTCCCAATGCATATTAATCCTAATAAAGAAAAAGAAGCACAAGTTTGTTCCTTCCCCCATGTAGTAAAAATAATTCTAGTGATTACATCAGAATTGACACCAAACCCTGCCATTTTCCTCATGTAAAGTGATGGACAAAACCCACAGGATTATGGCATAACTGAAGCTGCAAGGGACCTCTGGAGGACACCTGGTCCAGCCTCGCTTGAAGCAGGGCCCATGTTAAGTGCAGGCAAGGAGCTCCGCTCAAAAGAGTATATTACTTACAAATTCAGCTATTATTCAGTGTGTCAAAACTGAGCCTAAAGCAAGAGAACAAGTGAAGAACAGCCTTCAAGGATCCTTGCTTTTGACAATGAAGAGGTCTGTTCAAACAAATAGGCTCTAAGCTCCCAGTGTTTCAGCATCTGGTTTTTATAGCAACTTACTCCGCTGCTGGTTTCCAAAACATCCAAGCTTTGGGTCTGACCCTTCTCTCATTTACACCAAAGTAAATTTGTATTTGATACAGTGCAGCTATGAGTGCAACTAAAGTATGTAAGCGCAGAATTAAATGCAGTTGTTTCCTTTTCCTTTCAGCTGAATCCCAGTTAAGTCCTTATTCTCTAAACTGCAGCTTTCCCCTATGTGCTTTTGAAAAGTGTTTGTGCAGGATGACAAAGGAAAGTTATTGTCAAGATTTCTTGTAAGATTCCCACCTCTTTTTCTCTCTTGTTTTCAATTCCTTGCTGAGTGATAATAACAAGCTCCTGAAAATATTTTCCAAATCGGGAATAGCATTTGATTCAGATCTTCATAGAAAGTCTAATGTTGGAACAATTATTTACAATAAATCAAACTTCGTGTGTTTAAAGAACTGTTCTTTTAACTGCAATTGCCCACTTCCATGGCTCTTTCTCACCACATTTTCAAGCACTTTGTAACACCATGCAGAAAAATAATAGGCAGGGGTGTGTGTGTCATTATTAGAGTAAGTACTGAAAGCACAGAGTTCATGACTCACTTCACCCCACAGCCACTGGATTCCCAGTGGTTTTTACCATATAAAAGAAAAAAAAAGGATAGCATCATTGCCAAAAAATATAAGTGGAAACAGCTAACATGTATGAGCAGCCTCCACACATCTTTGAATATGAAGATTTGTTTCTCCAGAGTTACAGAACCTGTGACAAATGACCACCATGATTAATTGCTCATTTTCAGCCAAGCACAAAATTTGAGTCATAATTTGTTATAAAGGAACAGTCCCATAGAATACTTATTCAACCGCTAAAAGAAAACGTTTGTCATCACTTGAGACAACATCCAAACAGAATAATGTAAATAGATGGAAAGGCAAATAGATTTTCAGACTGGCATATTGTCCTTTCATCAGTATCCCCCACATACATCAACTGGTGTCATATCTGGTATGTTGATAGCAGTGCCATTGTTGCCCATATTTTTATTAGTTTCCACAAATAAGATTCTCTCTTATTAAAATGCCAGTATCAATAAGAGTTGTTAGGATTTAAAAAGTTTTGCCTTGGGAGTTAACCTTTTATCCAAGCTCTGACCTTGAATATTTATGCCATGCACTGTTGCAGGCTACCTAATTTTGACTCACCCATGCTTTTAAGAAATGGGTGCAGTAAATGTTTGCAGTAATATAATGTATTAATTCTCTGTTGTGTTTAGTGTGTCTATTCAAGCAAATAGACACAGCAAAGCAAAGGGCTGGGGCAGCAATTACCTTCCAGTCACCTTCTGAAGATGAATGAGTTTTGTGTGATTCTGTTGATACAAACAAACCACAGAAAATATATAAGGTAAATATCAAGATCCTAATTTTAGATGGTCCAAATTCAATAACAAAATCTCACATTATTACAGCATCTTCAGGAGGGTATTACCTTTGCTTAAAGGCTCTATATCACTTCTTATGTTTTCCTTTCTTCATAACAAAAAGTCCCCTGTTTGAATAAGCAAACAGACGCTTCTCTGACCCCAAGCTATTACATTGGAAAGCCTGAAACAGATATTTGAAAGAAGGGAACTATCACTTTGGCCTTATTTCCAGACCATTTTCCAGCTGAAAAAGCTTTGCTGTAGGCTTGCATTCATCTCAGGGTCACATTCTCAATGTTTATTCAGACTGTGTCCTTTGGTTTTGGTTGTTCATTTTCTTCTCTGCAGCACCTTCTATTCCTTCTGCTTGTCCCATACAAATATGCATAAAAACACTGAACAATACCAGAAAAATCCCCTTGATTTAAATGGTTATGGGTGCTGGTGTTCAAATTGTAGGTTGCAAACAACTGTTTTGGTAAATAGATTCAAAAGAAGCTTGACTCTTTCTTATGTCTAAAAACAACATAGGGAGCAGTTACATTTTCTTCATTAGATGTTATCTATACTGGTAAGTGCTCTCCAGAAACAAAAGGTGCTTTAAAAATATGTGAGCATTTGCCAATGACATCTTTAGCAGCTTTCCAAACTGATCACTTTAGTCCACTTTTAAATCTCAGTCTTTCTCTTTGTCTAATGGTAGTCTAATGGGTCTGTCCAGCAGTTTGTAAACTCATGCTTTAAGGAAGCATTGGGGGTTGGACCAGATGATCTTTAAAGGCCCCTTCCAACCCAAACCATTCTATGATTCTATGACGACAAACTATTGTACACTGGTATTATATCTTGATTAAGCACTTAGAGAAAAGTATTGGAAAAGTTATGGATATGATCTCTGTTTTTCAAGACAGTGTTTTAAGAACGCATTTTGATACTTCTCATAAAAGATTAAACAAAATTTTCCGCTACCTCTAGTTTTCCCTAGTTGGTTTACAAGACAAATCCCAGCTATGTCTTACAAAGTGTTGTAGAACACCTTTACAGCAGCTTTCTCTTGGCTTTGTATCTCTGTTTGTTGTTTTTTCTAGTTTGTGCAGTTGATAAGTTGCTGCAAATTAGGTTGCAAGCCCAGCCAGGGTTCTGCTTCATGTCTGCAGTTCTTCTCATGTCAAATACGTATGAAGTGTTGGACATTTGTCTCTGAGTGGGAGCTAACAGCAACAGCTCTAGACAAGTGTGAGAGTGGAATTAGAAATTGCCGGTTCCATGATACCCTCATTATAGCTATATATGCTATATACGAAATTCTTCATGGCTGATGGTCTGAAATTAGTGGATTGGCTGTGGAAAAATAAGCTAGAAATTGGTCACTTTCCATGTCACAAACTGTCTGCAACTTCACTGACAACACTTCAACAGAGCAGCGCTGCTGTCGTTGGCCCAATCCGGTGGAACGACAGATGCTCTCTCTCTCTTGCTCCACTCGGGAGGCAAGAAAGAGAGAAAAAGAGAGACTTAAGAGTTTAGAAGGAACTAAACTACTTTAATGAAATATTAATAATAAAATAATAAAAAGAAAAATAATGAAATATATACAAAACCATATCAAGCTCCCAGGATGACAATCGTGTCACCAGCAGGCGCTGGGGAAGTCCCAGACTGGACTCAGTGACAGACGGGAACTGGATTCCGGATCTGGAGTCAGGATCAGGATCAAAGGCAGACGCAGAGACAGAGTCCTCCCAGGACGCCGGCTAATGAAAAAAAAGAGACTGACCCTTTGATGCCTCAGCTTTTATACTGAGCATGAGGCAGATGGGATGGAATACCCTGTTGGTCAGTTTTGGGTCACCTGTCCTGTCCCCTCCTCCCCGCAGGTGTGACCCCTCTACGCTTTTCCGCTTCTGACCCTCCAACAGGGCAAATAACAAAGTTGGCTGCCCTTGGTTGTTACAGCAATAAGTATAAGCAGGAGCCTCTCTGCATACCATTCCTTGGCATCAACTATAAACATGGGTCTTATCACTCTGAGAGCAAACAGTTTCTGCACAATGTGCTGTTAATTTCAGCAGTTAGAAGAGGCCTAGCTAAAAAGTAAAGTTACTGAACAAAATTGGTCCTGTTTTACCTCAAACTAGGACAGCTGTCCACATTAACATGAACTTTACCTCCACACTACAGTGGCAGAAGGTTTAGGATGACTGTAACATACCAGGTTCGTGTGATACTGTGAATCTCATAACAGCATGGAATACCCTGGGCTTTCTGCATATGGATGTGGCTTGCCAGTGTCAAGGAGGGGAAAGGCTTTACACAATTCACAGGGTTGGTTAGATGGGAGCCATAAATTTCAGCTGGAGCTTCTAGAAATTTGATCTTAAAGTTTCTACTCTGTTGGGTGATTATAGCCCACAGAGAGGTTCGTTTCATCTATTATTCATTAATATGGCAATAGTCCACTTAGAATAACCTCAGTTTATTTTGTTTCATATTAAATTCCATTCATCCCAGGTGTGAGTTTAGAGTGGTGTGTAGATTGACATACAACATTTTAAGGTGCCCTCTAGGTAAAATAAATTACACAAGCAGGTGTTACAAGGAGTAAAACTAATAACATACAGATTTTGAGATTCTCTTGTCTGAAAGGCAAAGGCCACCTTCTGTTACATCAATTTCGTCATTCACCGAGACCAGTATTACTGAAGATTTACACAGGTATGACTAGGAACAAAATCCATTCCCTGATTTTTGACATCAATTAGTGAAAAGTTGATTGAAGAAATTTCTTATCTATTCCACTGCTTCTCAGATCACCTTTCTGTAAATGCCAAGCATCCCATTTATTTTATCACTAACTATAAAATATCTGCACAAAACTCTGGAAGATAGAAATCCATCACAGTATCTTGTCACCACGAAGTTTAATATTCTCTGATGTGTTTTCCTTACTCGGATAATATTTTTGCATCCCTTTTGTCTCAAAGAACACAGAGGAAAGACATTTGCATTTACTCCTACTGATAAAGAACCCAAATCATCTTAATTTGCTTGCAACATAGCTATGTTTAATGAACTAGTATACTACCATTTCCAGAATACATCAGTAAAACCTATCCAAATCAGCCTTGCTCCATTATTCCATATTTTAATTAAATGGGGAGACCACCTAGCTTCAGATTAGAGTATCAGTCCCTTTCGTGACCCTTCAGTTTCCTCAGACAATTCCTCTGAATCTTTGCCTTAGTCACTCACAGGCCTGTGTGTTAGACAGGGTAAGTCTGGGTCCTGATCAACTGCATAAGCATTTTGAGGATGGAGGGGGTATAGTTATTCAGTGAAAGCAATAAATTCTCCAAAATCAAAACTATTAGGCAATAATTGGTTCAAAAAATTTTTTTTATTTAACAAGTTTAGGCAAGCACGTCCTTTTGACAATTTCAAAATGGTCTTTTATTGCAAAAATTAAGGTAATATTAGTACTCTAACAAAAAAGTAATCCACCTTGTTTGAGACATTTGTTAGTTCACTGGTTTTCAGATTGTTGATTCTTTACCTTTTTAATATTTGGAGGGGAATGGAAAACAAGATAGCACGGTTTTACTCTGAGGTTTGTTCAGGCTATTATGAGAGAGACAATACTGAACTCAGTGGATCGGTTTTCTACCTGATCCCATATGGCACATCTGATATTCTTAGTAAGACTTTTTCCACCATTAGTACTCAGAAACTCTTTAAAAACTGAAAATGGAAGAAAAACCGCCTCTCCACTATGTTATATTTGAGAAAGAGAACCATCAGCCACAGAGGGACCAGAAAAGGGTTTATCTCTATATCCAGAATGAGGAAGAGCGTGGTTTCTTGATATACAGAGATAAGATACTTGTACTTGCTGTAACCCACCATGGCCCTCTGTTGCTATGGGGTACCTCTAGGGAAGGTGCGGTCATGGGAGCCTCAGGAACCAGCCTGACTTTGGGAGACAGTTCTCAGATGGACACCCTGTCACCATGAAGTCCCAAATAATGAGTTCTCCTTTAAGCAAAGTAACAGATTCTTTCTCTTTCAAGATGCAGTTAAATAAAGCTGATGTTGTCTACCTTCATGCTGAGAAAGGCCATACATAGTCATGCAAATACCAAAACCTAAAGGTAAGACAGTTAAGATTTGAGCTCACATTTAGCATTCTTTGGGTTTAGATCCATTACATGAAGTTTAGTCACCCAGAGTTCATGGTCAGCATGTTACGCTGCCTTTCAGATGAGAGGAGTGTGGCTTGTCTCCTTCTTGATAAATCCAATAATACTTTCTTCAGCTGGTAACACCTGATTTTTCAGGATATTTTTTTCCCCTTTTTTAACTCATCAGCTAGCCAGAATACTATAAACATTTCAGAATCTCTGTAGACATTTGAACTCCTGATATGTTGATTATGTCAATCAGGAAAGAATAACACTGCCTGCACTTTTATTGTTTAAATGGATCTTATGCACCTTCTTTTTGCATTCTTACAGTTAGCAAGCTACCTCTGGTGACTCAGCAGCATGAACCTAATGATGGAATGAGAACTCTCAGTGGATGAATAAATGGGATAAGGTGAGAAATGCCAGAACTGGAGTAGGTGTCCATTGGTGACGCCTAACATTTCGTATTGCCCCTACCTCAGTTCAGAAAAATCACTGCTTCAAATTCCTCTGTGAAACACTTCCAGGATGACAGCCTTGTGAATAAGGATATGCTTAATGGTCTTACACACATAGTTATCTATGACTTGCTCCATGGCTTTCCCAGCCTCAGGCATACTGCCTACTGAGCAACAGCAGATTAAGGTAGCAGGCTTTCAGAGTGCAGTCAAAGCACTTTTCCGGGTTACCAAAGCACCTCTCATTCAGGTGTCTTTGCTGAAGGGCTGGAGCAAGTTCATCATACATCTTCAAGAACATGTCTTTCCACACCTAAACGTTGTGCAAATGCTTCTTGTTACTTAAGTCACCACTACAATGTGATCCTGCCACCCAGGAGTTATTTGCTGTTCTCAAAAATGCTGCTCAGTGAAATGCAACAACCTGCCATTCTTCTGAAGTGTTTGTGCTATCCATTCATCTCCCTCAAAAATTTTTGTCTACTCTTCAGCACACCCATCAATCAAATTTCTAATCAAGAATAATTTACATTTCTGAATACAGAGGGAAAAGACAGCCAATCTACAAGACAGATGCAGAATTCCCTCAAGGATCCATAAGTAAAAAGAGACGTTTGAAGATACCAAAGTGTGTATATAGCTAGATATTGTGACGTAGAAAGCATGAGATGCAGAATAGAAACCTGGGGAACTTGACACTGAGATCCAGTATTTTGCTGAACTCTCATGATGCTATGCAAAAATGCTTCAGAGGGAATCATGTAAATAGTACAGGTAAGCAGAGGGAGAAGTCTGCAATGTGAAAATCTGTAATGTCGAAATCTCGAGTTCAGAGTTCTGCTATAATCAACAGGAAGAAACAGGTAATTGCAGAAAAACACTCCTCTCAAACTGCCGCTCCTACAGAAGACCAGATCTGTCACACTCTAGAAGTGATGTAGGCATGTTATAGCCTTCCAAAGTTAGGTGAGATAAATTCCACCCACTTGTGATGTAATATGTTATATTTGAGACAGGAACTGACACAGTCTTTTGTGGTGAGGACACCTAGGAACAGTACAAGTAACCAAGAGTGTGAGTGCTCTGACTGTGGTTGAGTCCTCATCAGAAGCTGTGACAGGGACAGTTACTTGTTTAGCCATGGTCTGATTTATACCTAGAGGTATTACTTGTAAATATCTGTTTCATATTTTCTTAAGCTCTGATTGGTTGTTTTAAAGTTAAATAAACAGTTCTTAATGCATCTGTGATCCTCATACTCCTGGCTATGCATGAGTAATAAGCATTCACTGAAAAAAGAATGCATAATAAATGGAGGAGTTGAGGCTTTTTAGCTAGCGTACATGACAAGCTTCATTTCACACCCAAAATATTCAAAGAAGCAAAGAGGAAAAAAAAGTGTGAAAAGGCCCTTCCCATCCTTCTGTTCAATAGCCCAATCTACTCACAATTAAATTTCAGGAAAACCAAAAATTATTCCAGGTTGTGTCTTTTCTGAATGCTTTAGGGCACAATTACCTTGTCTGCACCATTAATATCTATAAACAAAACTCAGCAAAATAACTCTCTAAAAATAGCTAAAAATATAAACACAGACTGAAAACCAGCTATGTTCTGCATCACAAGATAAGACATGCATTTTCCTCCTGCCTGGAATATCTGTGTTTTTCAGGAATGCCCAAGCCTGTAGAGGTTCCCAAAGCTCTTACCTTGCTATGTGAACAATACAGTTAGTGCTTGACATTTGGAGCCAAAGCTTGGTTGCTTTACTCACATACATAATCCCACAGCACTTGCAGGCCAAATTTTCCTTTCGGTGTCTCTGGTGAAACTCTGTAGCAAGTTAATTGACTTTTGTTCAGATATATAGATTAACTAGGTCATAACCTACCCCAGTGGGAGCGTTGAAAAGATCAGAGCAAGCAACGTCCTTATAGCCTGCACAATTAAAAAGCTCCTTTATTTTTTCTCTTTAAATTTAAGGAAAGAGAGTTATTTAGTAACAAAAGCAAAAAGAACAGCAGCACACATGACATTGCTAATTCTTTTTCATTTATTCTGTTTCACTCTTTCATGGTAATGTTTCCTATAGTAAAGAAAAGAATATCTCTATTGGCTTTCTGCTGTGAATATTCCCTTGCTTTGGCAAAACCAGGATGTTTCCTGTAGATATACTTCATTCTATAAGTTCAGCTCATTTGTATCAATGCAGAAAAGCGATTTAGCAAGTTGTGATTTATTTGAATTATATAATTTGATACCTTTAAATTACAAGACCGTTTGAGAACAATTAGTGTAAAACCAGGCATTTGACCAACATAAATGAGTGTTGCAACAGTGACATTCAAAATCAAAGCCGAGGTACCATATGTGTCATGAATATCAAAAGAATAATGATCAAGTCCTCCATGTAAAGTGTCATGAATTATATTTAATAAACAATGGCCTATGATCTGAGTTCCTAAGTGTCATTTAACTACAGAGTTCAAGTTCTAGTTCTGGAAAGGATTTTTTTTTCGGTTTACTTTTAGGACTTATCACCTACTGATCACTGTTAAATCACCATTCTACAACTTTAGGGCAAAGTTCACTGTTTTAACACTAAGTTATGAAAATATCCTTTGCTACCTTTGTTAAGTAGAATAATTTAAAACACAACTTAAGTGTGACTGAGGAGAAAATATGTCAGTACACTGACCCTGGCACTTGGGTCCAGAACACGGTAGAGCTCAAACAACTCTACAATTCACTTTTGTGCTACCCTAAGCCTGGGAAGGACTTAGATCCTATCACAGGCAGGAAATCCACAGGCTATTCACACCTATGCCAGTTAGTAACAGTAACTAGCACATTTCAGATGTGCTCCTGACTTTACCCCAACATCCCTTCTCTACAGGGAAGCTGTGGAAGACCTGGCAGAAACAAGATGACTTTCTCCTTCTGGCAACCCAAGGGTTTCTCCATCAGAGTCTTAAGATGCTTTCTGGGTTCCTTTATGTTCCCAAGATGTTGCATTAAATCTTGGGCAAATTTGACCTTCAGTTTTGAGCAGATCTTGTATCACTCTGAAAGTGATAGCAATTAAGCATGGAGCTTTAAGGACTCAGGGTTGTGACAAATTCTGTTAATAGTCTGTAAAAACTATTTCTATTGGATGAGTACTCCACATTAGCTTGTTGTCTTTCCACAGTGATGATCAGATGTCCAGTGTAGAGTAAAAAACTGTGATGGCAGGTCATGGGGGAAGGGAAATGACAAAAAAAAAAAAAAACCAAAACCAA
>VFFE01006991.1:817069-919417 GCA_008921705.1 Burhinus oedicnemus | reverse complement strand
GTTTTTTTTTTTTTTTAAAAAAAAAAAAAAGTAGTTCAGGGATAGGAAAGCGAAGACAAGTCTCCACTCTTTGTTTTGAGCGTGCAGTACCTCGGAGAGTAATTTAACAATGTCCTCGCTGACAACACCCTTCTTTTTCCGAAGAAAATACAAACGGAGTAAATGGGACACAAAATTACCACATACGTGGTAATCTTGGAATAGAAATGAAAAGAAATGAGATTTAAAAGCTGAGCGGGGGAAGGGGACCAAGATACATATTTTTTTAGGTGCTTACTTAATCGCCTTTCAGTGCAATGAATTGAACTTTGTGAATCGTATTATATTTGCTGCTGTCATCTTTTGCTCCATCAAAGAAAAAATAATTGGACCCTCAGAAAGAGGAAGGGGGGAGGGGATCCTGCTACTCAGTACCATGAAGTACCATCTTCCAAAAAGATTTGCAAAAATGCAGGAAATGTTCCTACACGCTGCGTTTTGTAGCTCAGATCACTGGAACAGAGAGATACCTTCTGATGATCCAGTAAAACAAAAGCCATAAATGCTCAATGTTTAGTCCCCTGCCAGTTTCCCTACAAGCAGTTGTTGCAGTTTCCCCAGGTGACTCGCAAGGGTTTGCTCCTCCTTTAATAAGATTTGACATGCCATCTCTTACCTGCCAGCCACCATCTCCCCTTTCTGGGGGCGGATTTGCTGCAGTTACATAACCGTTACCTGGAGCATCGCACGTGTTCCCAAACCAGGGATGTCTCTGGACCGCAGGCGGGGGGTGAATTTCTGTAATATTGCAGATCAAGTGCAAATGGCCGGGAAGAAACTTTCACAGGGCACTGCTTTCTAGTGTTCAAATGTTTCCCTCGTGCATTTCACAATAATTCCTTTCCCACTCATTTAAGAAAGGCAAGTAATATGTTTAACCCTCCTCCCGGTAATGTTTAAGTAGTCTAATGAAACAAATGGTATCTATAGATCAAATATACTGCCTTCCTCCTTTTATTTCCCCGCTTCTCTCTAATTCTGCGTGACATCATTAACCACAGTGTGCAGCATAACCCCAGACCCCATTAGAAAGCAGGGCTCGGAGTAGGGAGGCTGTCAGCATCTTCTGAGCGCCAGTGCTTTGCAAGCTCCTTCTGAGACCGGCAAGATCTTTTTTTGTCGTTTCTTTTTTTTTTGGGGTTTTTTTACACCAGCAGATACCACTCTCTCTAGCATTTGCCTGGAGTGTAACGAAATTAATTAGCTGTTTGACAAGAGTGAAGTGGGGCACGTGGCTGCTTTGCTTCCTAGAGTTGCTTAACTGTCTGTCTTGTCAGTCTATCTGTCTCTTTCTCACACAGGAGCTGTACGGACAAGGGAGATTGTCCTGTTGGTGTCAACCCCTGTCCCACTTGTTGAGGGTTTTAATTAGCAGGAGTTTGAATGAGGAACAGCAAACAGAGACACCTCTTGTGCTGCAGGTCTACCCCTGGTCCTCATCCTCTTCTCTTCTCCCTTTCACTGCAGGAGCTGGAGTGGCCGTAGGGGGCAGTGCTCCGGGTAGCCAGCCATGATCGCCACTGGAGGCCTCCTGAGGATCTCAGCTAGGAAACAGGACCCCTTGCGACCCCAAAGCCAAGTCCCCAAACGCAAACGCAAGACCAAAAAGAAGCGCAAGAATGATGTAGTGGTGGTGAAAGGCAAGCTCAAGCTGTGCTCTCTCTCGGGGCTCATCGCCCTCTGTGGCATCCTGGTACTGCTGGTGGGCATTGCCTTGGCCGTGGTGGGCTACTGGCCAAAGCCCAACCAGGTGTACAGAGAAGGCAGCTTCAGCGGGGGCCGACAGCTGGCAGCACAGGGCGGCACCCCCAAGAACCGCTCCCGGAGTCAGGAAGGGACACATGCAGGGATCCATCCAGAGTCACTCCCCAGAGCCAACACCTCCACCACTGCTACCACCTGGGGGTCCCCACAGTCTCCTCCCACTTCCTCGTCCCCCCAGGCCTCAGTGGGTTTCCTTTTCCGTCTTTTCTCGAGCTACTTGCATTCAGACAAGCTGAAGGTGCTGGGGCCCCTCATCATGGGTATTGGCATCTTCCTCTTCATCTGCGCCAATGCAGTATTGCACGAGAACCGTGACAAGAAGACCAAGATCATCAACCTGCGTGACCTCTACTCCACCGTCATCGATGCCCACAGCCTACGGGCCAAGGACGGAGGCACCCCAGCCTCAGCCCCTCTCAATGGCTTTGTCAACTATGTGCAGTCCCGGGGCCTGGAGCTAAAGCCTGGTGGTGAAGGCTTGGGTGCTGCAGCCATGCTGGCCAGGAGCTCCTGGCCACCAGGACTGGGCGTCTCCCTTTCCCCACCGGACCTGGCATCCTCGCCACGGCGTTCCTCCTTCTCCACCCCACCGCAGCCACCCAGCCTGGCTGAGGCTGTGTACAGCATCTACCGGGAGCATGCCGCCCTTGCTGGCCGCACTGTCACCAGCCCACCTTGCAGCCCGCCAGAGAGCTGGGGCCGGCGCAGCACAGCCAGCTCCATTGTCGGCTCTTCGCTCAGCGCTTTCAGCCTCCTGCCCTTGGCACCGAGCAGCAGCGGGGGAGGCTGGCGGAGGCCCCCTGGTGAGCGGGGAGCCCGGGAGATTCCACGAGGGGAGTTTGAACTCAGCCTGACTGACCTCAGCAGCAGCCGCATCGAGGGAGGCTATGGGATGAGGAGGCACAAGATGGTTCTCCGGCGGCAAAGCACCAGCTGCTTGCCCGATGCCAGGCGTCCCCTTTTCCCTGAACCACCTCGGTCCCCAGCTGTCAGCGGGGGCCCGGACTCCAGCCTCTTGGTAAAGGCATCTTCTAGCTACTCGAAATCTCTGGACCTCGGGGGGTCACGTCCCTCTACCCCCCCTGCCATCACCAAGATGGACTCCCAGAGTTCCCAGTCTGAGCCTTCCAGCAGCAATAAGGGCTACAGCCACCTGGAGGAGGCAGGCACCTCCTTGGAGTCAGTTGCCAACACCCCAGCCAGTAAAATGCAGGACTGTGAGGAGGAACCAGCTGAGAAGATGGACCCTCTCAAGGCTACCAGCAGAGAACAAACGGCAGAGCAATCCCAGCAAACTCAAAGACAGTACACAAATAAAGAGAAACTCTTTATGATTTCTAGGTCGCATGCTGCATTAGGGCTGGAGGATGGAGAACTGGAGAGTACTGGCATTTAAACAAAACCGAGAAGGCACGAGGACACCTTGCAACCTTCCACACCTTCCCCCCTTCTCCATCTCCTTGTGGACTTAGGAAACCGATCAATATCCAAAGAGCTGCAGTATGTTACCCTGGAAAATTGAATTCAGTAAATCCTGTAGATGACTTCAGGAAAAAAAAGAAAATCCTTTCTGTCCGATCGTGATTGTACGTTCCATGCAAGCCAAATTGTATTAAGTATCCACAGCCCAGTAAGTTCTTTGGATCAGATTAATACAATTTCGGACAGTATAACTGTGCACTTTACTGTTTTGATTTCCAAGTGCCCCTTCTTCTCCTCTGATTTTTTCTTTCTTGCTGATTTGCCACTAGCTGCTTGAAAACTGCAGGCACCTTTTTAAGCTCAAGAGCAACGTGGTCTTCAGATCAAGAAAGCCGAGCTCTCTCTTTGTTTTGGTTCAATCACTAAAAAGTTTGCAAGGCCTTAAGGATGATGTACCTTGACAAAGAATGAGTTTGTTTAAATTCTGGAAAAAATGACAGTTTAGAAGAGACTGGAGCGGAACAGAGCTCTGATGATTTAGTTGAAACCATTACATTCCTGAATCCAAAATACCTACTACTACTCGATACTTTATTAAGTATTATTACACATGTATTGACTAATAGCATTAAAAGATATTTTTTTTTAATAAAATATTTACAAACAAAACTGCCACACAAACCAGTCCTTTATTTTGGTAAGTAATTACAGATATTGGAAACCTTTTGTTTTTGTACTGTGAAAGATTATAGAGATGCTATGAGGCCAAAGGTTTACTTATGCTTTTAAGTGGGTAATTAATCATTTAGGAGGAATTTCAAAATAAATACTGGTTCAGTTTCTGAGAAACCACACTTTAATTCAATCAGCAGATTCTGTCTCCTTTTCTAACTGTGCTCTGTGACAGCTGAAGAAATGTGAGATTTTGACGTGCTAAGGAAAAAATATTTTAAAGGTTTGACCTTCTATTAAAATTAGATTTTTCATGAGTAACACATGACTCTCGAACTGCAGCATGTTCTTTCCGGATTTTTCACTTCCCTTAACTGTTGCATTAAGTCGTTCTACTGTTACAGTTCCTATTCGTGAATGCATGTGCATAAGCTTAATTTTAAGGCATAATGATAGCCCTGTCAGTCTCATAGCAGTTGGCCCTATTGAAGTCAGCGGAGGTTTCTCACTGACTTCGGCACGGTGAGGATTTCTTCCTGCGTGAGAAAAGCATCAGGTTTCCTAAAGGCTGGAGAATGCCTGGTCTGTAGGCAGATTTTTGGTAAATTGGTGAGCTGTTTCATTTCTGTAGCTGCAACGCAGCAGGCACTCTTTTATTTTGCCAGAACAGCTTTATATGCTCAGAAGATTGTGTCAGTACTCTGGATTTTAAATATGGATGTGGCATTTCACTACTACGGGAAGAGAAATTGACACTAAACAAATACGATGTGTAGGCAAGAGTCTTTCTATTGCAATTAAAAATTTTCTTATGGTTTCATGTTTTAAAATGCTTAGTTACATATTTAACTACTTACATTACAATGCATTGCAAAATGGAATATAATGATCACTAAATGCAATAGCATTTAATAATCCAGCAAAATCCTTTATTAAATAAGGCTAATTTAAAAGAAGAGGGGGAAAAAAAACAAGAACAATTTGACATGTCAGAGTCCTGAAAGTGGGGAAGCAGAAAGTGCTTGTCTTCTGTAGCAACGGAGACATTCAGGTAGCAATATCTTTCTTCTGATCACTGGCAACCAGTAAATTGACAATATGAACATCAGCGTCACGTTTTTTGCTATCAAACCGCTAGCACACAGCTGGCTAAAATATATTGTAAAACTGCCTGGATTCGGTGCCGCGTGAAGTGGGAAGCGAGCAGCTTGGCTGGTGCTGGCGTTTGCATGGGACTTTCCTTCCACTTCCCCATGGGTGATGGCCCTGCGCTTCTGTTCCTTCTCCTGTGACTTCCAGCAGGATTTACGAGATGTATCTGAGCAGCATTACCTGGTGCTGGTGGAGATGCTAGTTACTGACACAGCTGAACACACCCTATTTGTTATTTTCCATGCAAAAACCCTTCATTGAAGTGCAAGGGAAGAGGCAAGTTATGGGCGCTACTTACTGGGGCATGGGGTCCTCGTGAAGATGTGGCAGGGGTTTGTTTTATTCTGAGGAGGGAACAAATGTTTCTTTAAATATTCGTAGTAAATATTTCTTTAGTCATCCGAATCTATAGTGTGGTCTGAAAAAAACTCCAATTTTAAAAAAGCCTCTGGGTACTCCTTAGATTGATTTAAAATAAAGCAGCCCAGTAATTCTTCTGATGATTAATTTACTGCAAAGCTTTCTGAATAACAAAATTACAACAGAGTTTGGGTTTAATAAGTAAAATTATAGCTTGTTCCTGTGTTGCCAAAAAAGGTGTGAAACATGAACTTTCATCAGTCAAGCTGGATTTTTTATAACAGCAGCTAGAAGTGATTTGTAACATACAGATTAATAAGCAGAGAAAGCCACCTCTTCCTGTTTGCAAGTTACCCAAAAATCTTTCATTATTTTTGCAAATTTACTAACTAAAACTATTTTTTCAGCAACTTATGTGGTAGTGGAGTCGGAGTCAGAAACTTTTGTTTAAAATTCAAGATGAGTAAGTTAGTTTAAGACACTGATGTTGGAAAATGGCTGAGAAATTCAACCCGCATGCATCAGCTGTGACTGCTGTTAGTACCATTAGCCTTGGAGAGAAACGCAGCGGCGGGTAAGGAGCTGAGCCTTTCCTGGTGATACCAGCAGGTGATGGGAGTGCTGAGGTTTGTGCATTGACCTCTTCTTGAGTCTCTCCCATCTGGCCCTGACACTTCTCAGGACTGCCAGGCTGCCTCTTGGCCATCGTTTGCTCATCCTGTCACTTGCTTATGGATTTTTATCCCACCTAGTTTCTTCCTTTTAACCTTGGTCTCCAGTGTCCTGCCACCAAGTGCTTCCTCCACAGTCCTTGTCAAGAGCCAAGAAGCTGCCTCTACTCACCAGTATCTGCCTGCTTCTTGTGGAAAGAGATGTGCTCCCCCACAAAATGTTTATTAAACACTATTTAAAAAGTGATATCCCTGAAGATATGTTAAGCTAGAATATCTAGGCATACACTTTTGCTATAGAAAAAATCAAATTTTGGTCCAGAATTGTGTGTTTTGGTTTTTAGCATAGAAGTGGTGCTATGATATTTATATAAATTTTCCAGAGGAAAAGTTAATTTCTGCCTGAACCCTCAGAATACTCCCATCACTAGGTTGAAGGCTGCATCTGTTCATTATGAGCATAGATGCTGCTTGGACCAGTCGGAGGACATAGGCAAATGCCCGAATTGTACTTCAGTCGTGCTGCTGTTTATTACAAAATCCTCAGGACCCTGGAGAAGCTGCTGACGTGATCGTACTGTAACCCAGTTGTGGCTCAGTTTCCGCTGGCTAGCAAAGCATTCACAATCCTTCCATTAACCTGGCTCACTTGCCTGAACTGATTTACCCAACTCCCAAACTGTTGACATATCAGCCGATCTACTACAAAAGACTATAGTGCAGATTTATTACCCTGTATTGTTTAGATACATTTTTAACAGCCTTTTCAAGGACTGATGCTGCCCAACAGTGAGTAATAGTGCACATACAACCATCTAATTAAGGAACAGTTGTCATAGTTGTAAGTCTGCAGTCTGAGACAGGGTATGGATTTCCGTAACAGCCAGAACAGTTTACACAGAAGTGGCAACATGACTTCAATTAAACAATAATTTTTCTTAAAAGTAATGGAGATGGCACAATGATAGAGCTTACTGGATTTCAGTAGAAGGAATAGCCTTTAATATCACTTAGCAGTTTTTCTTTCTAAACAAGAACATGTTCATGTGGACGCAATAGAACAGGACTATATTTATAGTGAGAAATGAGAATTACTAATAATTTCAGTAGATCACCAATTAATACTTTGCCTCATTAACATATTTCAGTCCCTCATATTTCTCTCTGCATGTGAAAAGGGGGAAAGAGAGGGGAGAAAGAAAAGAAAGCAACAACTAACCTCTGGCCATAACCTAGCCAGAAATCAGACCTTGCTGCACAAAACACACAAAATATGAGCGCCCAGTGGTAGCTGACGATTAAAATGTTAATAATCAATAAAAGTGTAGGGGTTTTTTGGCCTTTTTTTCTTCTAGAGTGAATACATCAAACTTTCCTTAGGAAAAAATGCTTTCTCTATCAAGTCTCCAAGATTGTCAATAGCAATAATGCAATGCTTTATCCAGGCTGCTTAATTACTATTTTTCAGTTTGGGCCCACAAACGGCAAACAAGATGCACAGCATCTGCAGGCACAGTGGGAGGATAAATGGGGTCTCACAGCCACAGGAAAAAGTTTCCATGGAAGAGTGTATTGTTATTGATTTTATTTCAGAATTTTCTTTTTTCCTTTCCCCTTTCTCCCCATGACAAGTTTGGTTCTGGTGAGGACATGTACCTGATATTCTCAGACTGGAAGGTAGAAATGGGGAGAGATATTGTTTGACTTTAGAGAAGCAGCCTGTGCCATACTAATCTTCACAGCTAATGTCAAAAATGGCAAGTAAAAAGTGAATGTTCAGCGTTTAAGTGATTAATACATTGTTTTCATAAAGGTTTAAATGAACTCCAACTTTGAAGAAAACATAACCCACAAGGCCAGGGTATAGTTATTGCCAAACAATTGGAAGAGCCATCACAAAATTTGCTGAAATATCTAAATATATTCAGACAAATCATAGAATAGTTTGAGTTGGAAGGGACCTTTAAAGATCATCTAGTCCAACCTCCCAAGCATAAGCAGGGTCATCTTCAACTCAATCAGGTTGCTCAGAGCCCCGTCCAACCCGACATTGAATGTTTCCAGGGACGGCACATCTACCACATCTCTGAGCAACGTGTTCCAGTGTCTCACCACCCTCATTGTAAAGAATTTCTTCGTTATGTCTAGTCTAAATCTTCCCTCCTTTAGTTTAAAGCCATTGCCCCTTGTCCTATCACAACAGGCCCTGCTAAAAAGATTGTCCTCATCTTTCCTGTAGGCCCCCTTTAAGTACTGGAAGGCTACTGTAAGGTCTCCCCAGAACCTTCTCTTCTCCAAAGTGAACAACCCCAACTCTCTTAGCTTGTCCTCATATCAGAGGTGTTCCATCCCTCTGATCATTTTTGTGTCCCTTCTCTGGACCCACTCCAACAGGTCCATGTCTTTCCTGTGCTGAGGGCTCCAGAGCTAGACGCAGTACTCCAGGCAGGGTCTCACGAGAGCGGCGTAGAGGGACAAAATCACCTCCTTCAATCTGCTGGCCACGCTTCTTTTGATGCAGCCCAGGATATTGTTGCCTTCTGGTCTGTAAGTGCACATTGCTGGCTCATGTCCAGCTTTTCATCCACCAGTACCCCCAAGTCCTTCTCCTCTGGCTGCTCTCAATCCCTTCATCCCCCAGCGTTTATTGATACCAGGGGTTGCCCCAACCCAGGTGCAGGACCCTGCACTTGGCCTTGTTGAACCTCGTGAATTTCACACAGGCCCACTTCTTGAGCTTGTCCAGGTCCCTGTGGATGGCATCCTGTCCCTCAGGTGTGTCAGACGCACCACTCAGCTTGGTGTCATTGGCAAACTTGCTGAGGGTGCGCTCGATCTCACTCTCTATGTCATTGATGAGATATTGAACAGTACTGGTCCCAATATGGACTCCCGAGGGACACCACTTGTCACCGATCTCCATCTGGACATCTGAACCATCGTTTGGGTTTCTTTTTTTATTTTCTGTGAACTGTAAAAAATAAGGTGTTGCAATACCCACCGTCACACAAGATAAGACAGTGCAATACCATCACATAACCTAGGATTGCTCTTTGTTCATCACCATTTGTAAGATTTGGCGTGCTGTCATGGGATGGAAGTATCAGACACAGTTACGATTTAGCAGCAGTTCAGTTTTATTTGTGATTTGAGGCAGATCAAGAGATTGAGTTTTAGCAGCGCTTAATCATTAACTGATTTAAAGGTTTACAAAGTGATTTAACTAAATAAATGAATGGTGACTTGATTATAGATTCGAAGATGACAAGATTCACACTAACCTACTATAAGGTATCCCAAACCAATACGTATACACATGAGAGCAGAGCACAGATCTCAGATTAATGTATCTACATATAAACAAAGCACATGAGCCCTCACACACACACACACTTACACAAACATGCACACACTACAGTTTATAACCGCTGAGATCGAAGATCTCTTAATATGGCACGACTTTATTTAGATGGCGGGTACCCCTTTTAACTCCTACACGTGCACGGAAAATGGAAGAACATCCACATCCGTAAAGCTAATGCATACAAACATATAAATGGAGAGGTGGATGAAAGAGAGGCTAGCCTATAGTTAAAATTTCCCTTCTGAGTTAGGGTAAATACTCACAATGCATCGGCATTCCTCAACAGTTGGTAATTGAGGCTCGAGAAGGATTGTCTCGCCCTGGTCTTTAGTCTTCGCGAAGTTTGCCTGAGACAGTGTCCCAGCTCAGGGGAGGTCCTGGCCACAGCCCGCTGCGATCCAGGAGAGCTCAAAGGGTCTTTACTAGAATCGCTACTTATAGGATCCAAGATAATTGACTTTCGTCAGGTATTTTCCACTCTGGCCCAACTCGGAGAATGGAATATTCCGGTACCTTCCACCAGTTGTGCAAGCCCAAAAGTTGTTAGATCTGCAAGTTCTGGTATCATCTCTGTTTGGGCCATGAACCAGGTACAAATGTACTGGGCTGCCAGGGAGTGATATTCCCAAGCGACAGGGGAAGCAAGAGCCAGGCAGGTTAAGGGAGCGCCTTAATGCTCTGGTCCTTTATCTTTTGCAATTCATGCCTGACATCTCCTAGGTTGGTATGCGGCCCAGGGATGGGGAATCGCATCAAGTACCAAGTGGTCAAAGGAGGTGGGGGTGGGGTGTTGCACCACCACACGTGCTGCTGACACATCCTCCCCAACCTGTCTGGGAGCAGGCTGAGGCCATGCCACGCAGCTCCCATTTTGTTGCCATAAACTAAATCAGCCATTTGTAAAGGAGCAGGACTTCATAACATCACCATCAGTTCTGGTAAGAGTTGGAACTGGCAATGACTTTGCAAACAGATGTGGCTCGGTATAGGGTGCAGTGCAGCTCCCTTCACACCTTGGAGCAGCACAGAAGCTTGTGGTAGGGTCTCACAAAATACTACCGGCAAAGGCCTGACAAACCAGCGTTTCTGAGGTCTGCCACACAAGCGTCTCCAGGGGCAGCTCCATCAGGATAAATCCCCAATGAGCTAATATAATACTTTTGCCACACCGTAAAATAGCCTTCCTCCCTCATTCCTGAAGCATACTTTAGGTCTCTCTGATGGGTGTAGTGTGTTTTTACTTCACTGACTTTACAATCAAAATTTATTTTAAAGAAATGCAGTTTGGTCTCAGAACCTAATAGAACTTATTATTTAAAATGCTTATAGAGAATCAGATGACCTCACAGTCTTTAATGCATTTCTCTCTAACATGCCTTGGGTACAGAGCGTGACTATCTTCCTCATAAAAACAAGGCACAGAGATACAGCCACAGATAAAGTGTGCAAAGACCAGATTTATTTTTTAAAAGGGAGAAGAATATAGGCACCGGTATGCAGTGATGACAGCACACAAATACCTGCTTCTACGTCATGTTTCCAAACCACGCAAGTAGCCTACTGTGGAACAGAGCCTTGAACGCTTGTCCTCCAGCAGGAAACCCATCCCTCATCTTTAACAGAGCCTCTTTCTGCATGCAAGACACTGAAGAGCTAATCTATTTCGCTACCTTTCGGACTCATCGCACACAATATTACAGGAAATAACTTAGCAAAAGCACAAGACTTTCCGAAGACCTCCCTGCAGAATTTTAAGGACACATGCGATACTAGGCAGCTGATGTTCTTCTGTTTGAAATGAGGAACTTAAAATGAGAACAGGTAAATTCTGACACTGCTTATTAGTTTATTGTGGTAACACAGCGTAAGGTCATGACAGTAACAGCTCTTTGGGTTTTGGAATCTTACATCTGTCTGCTGGCACTGCTAACTTAATTAACACTACAGGCTGCCTTGGTGCTTGAAAATGCAAACAGAATAGTTCTTGTCCTTGCTTGTGTCTTTGCGACACGTACAGCGTCTGAGGCAGCAGCACTGAAACAAGGACGGGTGCTAAGGCAGCGTCTCTCACCATCTCATCAGAGACTAACACAAGCAAGCTGTGGAAGGAAATTGTTTCTTTTAGACCCTTAAACTAGAATTCTGGTGCATTATCATCTTAATGAAGCAGTTGCACTTTTTAAGGAACTGTTTGGGACTAACATGCAGGAAAGGTGAGGATGCCTTCCTAGCAATGTTCTTTGCAAGGATCTACTGCCTCTCCTCTGGCACACAGAAGGGAAAACCTGAATAAAAGCTGTAGCACCGTTGTGGGATCAGTGAGCTCCTTGTGCTGCAGCAGCACTATGTCTCGGTAGCCTCTATCGTGGATGGAAATATTTGACATGGTCATGATTTAGTAGCAATTTTAAATTTATTAATGATTTGAGGTAGATCAAGAGTTAAGTTTTAGCAGCACTCAATCATTAATCAATTTTAGGATTTACAAGATGATTCAACAAAATAATTGAACAGTGACTTAATTACAGATTCAAAGATGGCAAGATCCATGCTAACTTACTATAAGGTGTCCTAAATCAATATATAAACATGTAAGCATGAACATACAAGCACACTCAAGGGGTCACACACACACCTACTCCCGAGTTTTTAACTATTAGGACTAAAGGTCCCTTCACAAGAGACGACTCCAATGAGTCAACAGGTACCCCTTTTACATGTGCACGGACAAATATTTGGGTCCAGTAAAATTCAAGAACATCCACACTTGTAAGAGCTAATGTGTGTATAGAGAGGTCGATAAAAGAGAGGCTTAGCCTATAGTTAAAATTTCCCTCTTTGAGTTTAAAACAAATACTCACAATGCATCAGCATTCCTCAGCAGGTGATAACTGGGACTCAAGGGGAACAGACTCGCCCTGGCCTTCCAGTCCTCGAGGTGTTTGCCTGAGTGGCATCCTGACTCAGGGGAGATGCTGGCCGCAGCCCGCTGCGATCCAGGAGAGCTCAAAGGGTCTCGCCAGAATTGCTACTTACAGGGTCCGAGATAATTGACTTTCATCAGGTATTTTTCCACTCCAGCCCAACTCGGACAATGGAATATTCCGGTACCTTCTACCCATTGTGCAAGTCCAGAACTTGCTAGATTTGCAAGTTCTGGTATCATCTCCCTTTGGGCCATGATCCAGGTACAGATGTATTAGGCTGTCAGTGAGTGATAGTCTGAAGCGATAGGGGAAACAGGAGCTGGGCAGGTTAAGGGAGTGCCTTAATGCTCTGGTCCTTTATCTTTCGCAATTCATACCCGACATCTCCTAGGTTGGTATGTGACCCAGGGATGGGGAATCCCACCAAGTACCAAGTGGCCAAAGAAGGTCGGGGGAGGGAGGGGGACATGGACCACCACACCCTCTGTCTGGTCCGTGCTTGTCACTGACAGTCTGGGAGGAGAGGGAAAGGGGCATATGATGAGCTATGGAAGGTCAGCAGCTTCTAGCCATCACCAGTTTGTAAGTCAGCTGCCAGCACTGCCCCTAACGAGCCCCAAGAGTTACCCAAAGAGCAAAAGAAGCCAACAAGATTGCAGGTTGCATCATCACTGGTATCACCAAGAAGGCACTATTGAAGATGGCAGGCAAAGGAAAGCAACAAGTCACTGGAGTTTCTATTGTACTTGTCCTTGCAGTTTTGGGTTGTCAAATGTGGACAAAGAATAATAACAAAATATTGCAGTTGCACCAGCAATAGTTAGTAGTGCTTGGCTGTTCCCACCTACAGCTGGCACTGACTTCACTGTAACTCACCACAGCCTCCATAACAGCTCTGTGGGGCTCTGCTAGCATCATCCTAGCCAAATGGAGGCAGGAAAATAAAAGGCTTTCCTTCCCTTGAATGGAAGAATCTAGCACAATGGCTAAAACAAGCTGCCACCTCACTGCCTCGCTTCCTTCCCACACATCTGTCTTCTCCCTGAGAAGCTGGACCACCCCAGGACAACCAGGGCTGCAGCAGACATTTCCTCCTGGCTTGGCATACGCATCTATCCTGCATAACTGCCTGATAAATCCAGGGGAGCCGAGGAGCCTGAAGTCGAAGGAAGCTGACACATTCAAAGTAATTACATTTGTAAAGCAATATTAAGATAATGTTTACTATATCTTTCATTTCACTGGTAAATTGGTCCAGTCCTCTGCTCAAATAAACATTTTATGCTGCCTAATGATTCACCAGCAGGTTGAATTAATTCTTATATAGGCAACAGATTTCTCAACAGCAATGTTTTTCTGCAAGCTGTATTAGGTACGTATCAAAAACGTTCTGTAGAATATCTTGGTTTGGTCTACAGTTATAGATAAATCTCACTGGCAATTTAGGCAAATATACTTAGGTAACTCTCCCAGCATAAAAAGGCTAGAACTACGTTTTTCAGCAAAATTGGTAAAGAAAGTGAACACAAGTATTTTGTTTAATCCCAACACAGAGAAATGGTTGGGTGGGAGACAAGAATCAGATTTGGATCAACAATAGTTCCTTTACATAGAATTGCCATTTTACAATTCAGTCTCTTGCTAGAAATGAATTTTCGCCCCACCAGTGTTCAGAAATTCCCAGATACTTTGGTAAATTAGAGATGTCAAAACATTAGGAAATAAAGGCATAACTTATTCAAAGTATTTTAAAATGAGTTGTGGATTCCTCTGAGCAGTTGGAATGCTTATAAGTTGCAGGGAAAAATAAATATTATCATTTAATATCTTTAAATGTTCCTAAAACATTTCTTCTTTAACACAAAAATGGAATATACATAGCAATGTAGGGGATGGGGAACGTTTTTGTCAGCAGGAGCTTCACGTGGCCTGGGTGGCATCAGTAAACAATACATCCATTTCAAACGTGCTGATAAATATTCCATAGTACGATGCTGGATTGCCTAATCTTTTCTGCTTTCTTTCCTACCACATAAAATGATAGATTATTTGTATTACACACAGTAAAGGGGAGCAATATCCAGTATGCAGCCTTCTCCTAACAAGTCTGTGTTTGATGAACGTAGGGAGTATTTAGTCTTCATCACTCTGAAATAGCAATTAATGCACTGGTTTTACCATCTTAAAATACAAAAGTGTTAGCAGGTCTTGTTCCATCAAGAAGAGTCCTGAGAATTGCTCTGTTTCTCCTCTGTCAAGGGCTACAACTTAATCAGCTTCTGTTTAAATAAACAATTCTGTTACAGTACAGTGTAAGCAGTTACATTACATGTGCTCAAATCTGCATACTGTAGCAACACAACGTATATAAATCATCATATTTATGCACAACTAAAATACATTACTTCTACATAGCCCAAAGAAGTGAGCTAAATGCTGGAAGCCGAAATTCTGGTGTGACACATGGAGAAACATATGTACCCAGGGTAAAACAGGTGTCCTAGATGGAGAAGGTAATGAGGAAATAGCTGATCCCATCACAGCAGTGATTTAAAGGCATAAGCATAGTAATCACAGCTGTTTGAAATGGGAGGTTTACCGAACCTGCCACAAGTCACCAAAAAAAAAAAAAAAAAAAAGAAGAAAACTGAAGGCAATGCCAAGAAGCAAGAAGCCCACCCACAGCCTATGAAAGCAGTGGCACCTCAACAGGACAGAGGAGCTCTCCCCATCGGTGCCATGTTGTACGTCAGGCACATGAGAAAGGGCCCAAGTAAAGACAGGAGCGATTCCCACAGCAGGGAGATCCTTAGAGCTAAGTCACTGCTTTCAGGCCCTGCACCACTGTGGCTGGGGCGTCCTGGTGTCCTGAGTGGACGCTGCCCCTCCAGAAACTGCTGGAGCTTTTCCTACAATTGCAGGCTGCAGCAGAGACTGTCCCTCAGCAGGAGCAGGGATACTGGTGGCAGCAGCAGCCTCAGCATCGTTCAGCTCACGCTGCAGAGGAGCCCAGCACCCTCAGGAACAGGAACGTGGCAGAACCACTTCCTCCCCCTCCACCCCCATTACACACACCACATTAGTACCGGCTGTTACGTTTACACGTCCAAGGTTGGAGCCAGCCTGAGACAGGACACCCCAGATCCTACATTTTGCTGCTGCTTCTCTGGGTCATCTGCGTAAATTGAAGACCACAGGGAGAACTTGTGCCCTTTCTGTCTGATCTTGCACCGTCCTTTGTAGATGCTGGGTGTTTACGTGCTGCTCTGCGAGGCCCCGATGCATGCTTACTGGTACATTTGCTGCAATCCCATTCTGTGCCGGCTCCGCTTTCCATTTTGCAGTAAGTCAGCGGTACACTCGCTCCGTTATTCCGAGTAAGGTTACGGCAGCTCGGAGACTTTGTCATGGCTCGGTACCCCCATTGCAACAGGGGCTCTGCAAACCAGAGCAAAACGGGCTTAGAAGCAGCAGGCTGAGAGCTGCCAAAGTGAGCTAGCCCAGAGCCTTTCCCAGCCTGAAGGGGTGATGTTGGGCGTCCTGCCCTGCAGCAACAGGCTGAGCCACAAAAGCATCCTAGGGATAAAGAGAACACGGTGCAGCAAGCACTGTCCTTGCTGCAGGGTGTTCGCTACCCAGAAAAGGGGAGCAAAGGGTTCCAGCTGGGAAATGCCGTCAGATACAGAAGCATCATGGAAGAAGTAGAAGTGTGGGACCCCATGCCAAACCTAGATAAACGGAGCGGAGGGAGAATAAAACAGGAGTGGCATAGAAAAGAAACAGCAATGGGAAAAGGCAGTGTTAAGGGAAGGTCTAGTGACGGGGTAATAAGGTAACTCTGCAGATTCTATGAAGACGTGCTCCTGACAGTGGGAAAAGGAAATGTACTTTCAGTTTTTGAGAAACAGATTTAACCAGGTAAGTATACCTCCTGGGTAAAAAGGAGCTATGGGAGACCTGATTTTAAGTACCACCTTCACGTGCACTACCACCTGGTTTCTATGCATGAAAATATTGGTCAGTTGAGCAACGGCTCTCACTTCCTGCTCTTAAAAACCAGAATGGTGTCACTGCAAGACCTGTAGCCAACAAGATGCGTGGCAGCGGTGTGTAGGACAATCCAGGAGATAAGGTGTGCAGGTATATCGAGGAATAGATGCTTGGGTCTTGCCCTCGGTGAGTACTAAGACACGGAAAGAGGAGAAAAACAAAACAAATACTGCCATGAGAGTGTCCAGATCTTATCAGACGAATGGTTTTCCTCAAAGCTTAAGCTCCTGGAATTATGAGGTATGTTTACATCACTTCTTACACATTTTTCTTTCTGCTAGTAAAAGAAGGCTTAAAAGAAAATCATGAGTGATAAAGACTCAGTATGGAAGGGAATTTAAAATATCCTGAAACATATTTTTAAAATATCTGGTTTTTTAAGCCAAGCTCAAGATTTGGTTGAGTTTTGACTGACAATGTTATCAACCCTGATAAATAAATAAATTTATAAGTCACATTGACTTTGTAAAGGGTTTCATAACAGTACCTAAGGGCTTTCAGTTATTCAGGCTGAAATTACACTGTTTGTCTTCAAATAATAATTTCTGGTCATGTTATGTGTAGAATTAGTAGTGTCATTTCAAGTATCAGCCTCAGAGGCTGCCTGGGGGGTTTCAGTAAAGCCAGTCAAGAGCAAAAAGACCTGTTCCATAAAGTTAAACCTGAGAGAATAAAACCTCGTTGCCAGCAAAGCTGCAGAGTCTCCTGGAGCCACCTCATCCTCCCTCTCAGCCAGCCGAGGTCCCTGCTCAGGCTGTATTTCCCACAGATCACCAAATGTGAGGAGGCAGCACCCCCTGGGATAAGAGTCAGGAGTCAAGTTCATAGATTTTATATAGACAAAAACTAATTATTCTGTGAAGCAGCGTGCTCAGATCAAGATACTGTATTTGGAGGCAAAGTATTAAAAAAGAGCTGCTTTTTTTCACGTCCAAAAGAATCTCTGCATTTGTCAGTTGAATTTATTTCATCAAACAGAATTCCAGCCAATTATTAACAACAGCCTTTATTGTGCAGAAAGTTGGGGTTTTGATTTGACCTCAAAAGCATCAGCTTAGACCTCAGTGTCACCAATAGCACTGCCTCAGTTGGAGTCTGAGCAGGATTTAACCTCAAATCAACTTAATTCTGAAAAATACTTATGAACTAACCTGCGTTTGAAACTTAGGTAGAGAGCTAAAAAGGATTTATCACAGAAAACTCAACAGATCTTCGACTCCAGTTCACTAGTCACAAGTAGAATTGCACAGCTGTTTTGGCTAGGAAAGAGACAAGTCACACTTCCCATAAACTTTACATGCGTATTAGAAACCCAGTGTTACTACATCTCCCTGACGCATTTACTTTGTAAAAGTGTCACTATTTTATGCTTATTCAACAGCATAAAAGTTAAACCAGGCACCTACCACCAGATAATAACTGCTGGATTTCTGGCAAAGAGGTACATAAACTACTACTGCATACAGGTGATTGTCTTTAAGAAACTGGAAGCTGAAAGGCTAGCAAACAGCCAGGCAGCAATTTGCTGCATTTTTCATTTTGAAGAAAGAATTACGCAAGTGGTATATTCAATTTAAAAAACAAGATTTGTTTTTCTACTTCTGATCCAAGTACTGATATTTAAGATGAGAAACCTTAGGTTCTCGCATCTTGAAACCTGGAAAAAAAACAATTTTAAATAATACTTCAGAAAGTGGTTGTCAATGTTTTCAGCTGATCTTAAAAGCAGTTTTTCTAATTAGAAGATTAAAAGCCAATCTCCAGAATGGAAAAGAGAAAGCCCTAGGTGGACATTCAACACCTAAAATACCTTATTTTTTTTAGGAAGCGCTTAATTTCTCTCCTATGAGTATGAAAAGCATGCTCTGATCTCAAGATGTAGGCTTTTTAGAGTCTCTTTGAGACTTGCTCCATGTTTCTGCTGCACAGGTCAGTGACCAAAACCCATGGTAGGAAGCCAACTTCAGAGGTGTTAAGCCTACACAGAGTGCCTGAGTTTAAGCCCATCTGGGAGTGGTTTTGAGAAGGAAAGTGTACAATACAATTACACTAAGTGCTTCAGATTTATGGGCCCCCAGGTGTGTCCTTCTACCTCTGAATAGCCACTCCCACAAAGAATATTTACCAGGGTTTAAATATTCCCAAAGAGATGGCTTTTTGAATGGGGGTACTTATAAAACAGTGTCTTTCAGTCCTGCATCTGCTTTTAGTTTCATGACAATATGATGAGAAAGCAATGGAAGATTTCCTAACACGAGAAAAATCCATATTTTTGGTCTGATCCACCCCATCAACACTCCAGGGTGCCATAAGCAAGTCCCTCTTGGCTAAGTGACTGCAGTCCTTCAGCTGGGGGTCAGGGTGACAACACAAGAGTGTGGGACTATGCAAGAAACTGCTTCAAGGCCAAGTAGGGGAATTTTTTTTTTATTATTTGTGGGTTTTTTTTAAAAAAAGAAACAAAAAAACCCCAGAGTTTATGAGGAACAAGAACAAGTTCTGGTATATGTTTTGAGTTGAGGGATTAGTCCCTTCTACCTGCACACAGAAAAACAATATAGGGCTTTTAGTGTATGGCGTACTACCAAGGCAGAAGGCATGGCTAATGACAGCAGAATACACAGATGTACATGAAATGTCCCAAAAAGGTCAAAATGTGACTCAAGCCCTAGTTCAAGGATCAGGCATTTAAGATGCCTGCAGCCAGATGATCTTAGGGCTCCAGCCTGAAGCAACCACCTCTCTGATGGCTCTGCTGTGCCAACAGCAGAGGCTGGCATCTTCCTGATGTGAAGCGTAGGTAAACAAGGGGGCATACCTGCTCTTTTCTGCATATGGAGAAAGTACAGGACTATAGGAAGGGAAAGCCAGCTGGAGTAACCACTATAATCTTTATTTATTTTAAGTTGACCCACAGATATAAGGCTTTTACTCAGTTACACTTAATCTCCCAAAAATGTAACTTCCAGAAGCAAGAACTGCCCTAGCTGTTCAGTTGGCAAAGGCCCATCTGATGTTTAGTGCCTAACAGCAACCAGTAACAGAATATTCAGGGTGAGGTATTTACAAAACACTCCTCCTTCCTTTGGCTTTTGCATCCTGTTTATTAGAATAGCTAGTTTAACAAACATCCAATTAAAACCAGCCAAGAAGCAGGGAGGTGCTGTTGTCAAAGCCACCTCTCAACTTACTTGGAAAACAATCATCACTGCAGTACAATTCAGCATTTAGTTCTTTCCAAAAGAGGAAAAAAATAAAAAAATAAAAATCATAGCCAGTGGGTAATAGTTAATGCAATTTCTCTCCCACCCCAATGTTTTACCATTGTTTCAATAACTCAAGTTACATTAAACTAAACTCAATTAGAAGAAATTAGCAGATTGCATTTGTCTTCTACATAAACTATTAGTGCTTATAAAGCAAATTACTCAAAGGGGAAAAAAAACTAGGCAAGTTAGAGACCACGGAGCGGGGGGAAATCAGAAAAAGCACAGTAAATGCAGGGATCATGAAGAATGAATCCAACTCACTTCTGGACCTAGATTTCAGTGTAATTTCCCTACAGTAGTCATAAAGAAGGACAATTAATCTGCTTCAGCAGTATGAAGTTATTTCCATTTCAGAAACTGTCTCCCACCTGCCCTACTCACATAAGTGTCTAATAATCAAATATATTTCAATTCATTTGAATAAAAAACACCAGGGAACAAAAGCATGGGAACCCGTAGCTAAAGCAGGGCACCAACCAAATTCAAGACTTATTTCATATTCTCCATCATAAAGCTGAAAATATGCTGTTACAATTGGAACAGCATTATAGAAGTTTATTTTGACTTGGTTGTCATTAGAGACTAAAGAGCTGAATACTGTTATTTGGTAGATATTTGGTTTTAAGCACTATTCTAAATTGTCAAGATTAATCACAATGATACAACTTAAGTATTTATTTTAACTTAACGTACCAAAACAAGTGTATTATACTCCCAAGATAAGTGAAATTAGTTACCCTACAATCATCACAATAACCCTAAAACAGAATTAAACTTGAATTGGAACCTGTACACATTAAAACCCCAAACATTTATGAGTGCAGGTTCACCATGCATTTGCTACACTCCAGTGCCATCTGTCTATAAAAAGATAATTAACATTTTCAATAAGAAGTACAGCTTGTTGTAACATGTACTTGGTCCTAGGCCATTGAATCCACTTAAATTCATAAGACAAATGACACTGCCTATCTTTTTCTGAATTAAGAAGTCATTAAGAAACACTGTTTCCTCAGTATATATTGAAAGCAAACTTTTCTGGAAAACAAATTCATCCAGAATATGTTGATACAGAGATGCTCTATGGAAGTCTCACTCTTAACTACTCCCCCAAATTAACCTTGAAGTCTTCCTCTCATGTTGAGCAATTTAGCTGCATTTTGAAGACCCCAGAGAAGCTGGGAATAACCACTGTCGAATTTGCATTTAGAAGACCATTTGGGGACAGCCTTTTGAAAGCCCACAACCTTCAGTGGAGCGACACGAAAATAAATGCTTTGCCAAGCACCGCAGCACAAGGGATCCGACACGGACCCCGGTGCCGAGTACAAAGCAGGTTCATTAAATGCAGAGCCTTCCCTTTCCTCCTGCACAGTGCCTGGCTGCTGGGGTTTGTTTCCCCCTGCTCCCTGTGAACAGGGTACAAATACAGAGCTTTTTTTTTTTTTTTGAATTAAACAAAAAAAAACAACCACTCCAGCCTGGTAACAAGCTGAACAGGTTGAAAAGAATCTGATGTTAATTTAACAGCGTGCATCCTAACCCCTCTGCCCAAAGGTGTGTTCCCACACACCCTGGAGGGAGGCAAAACACCATATGCTTAATGCTACTACTTTTTTTGGGGGGAAAAAGCTACTTGATCACATGCTTTTTTTTTTTTTTGAACTTGTGCATTTTTTTTTTTTCCCAAGGAAAGATGGAGCTTTTAAAAGGCTAAATACCGCTTTTCGAGGAGCGATTAGAGCAGAAGAGGGACGTAAGACGTTTTCCCAGGTCCCGGTTACCTCCCTCCGCGTTGACTGCCCCCCTGGCAGCTGCCTGCGGCTGCTGCGAGCGCCGGAGCCCTGCAGGCAGCCCGTTGCCTTTCCCGTCGCAGCTGTTTTTCCAGTAGTGCCATCTACTGGTTTCCCTCTGCCATGAGGCTCCGCAGGGAAAATCCTTTGCCCGAGCCGCGGGTAGGGCAGGCCTGGCCGGGAGGCACCCCTCATCTCCTCGGCTTCGGCGGGCAACCTGCAAAGCGAGGAGCCTTCAGCCCCACCGATGGTTCAAATCCCTTAATCTCTTCTTGCCAGAAGTGCATACGGTCCTGTTTTATCCGGTTCTTTACTAACTCATGCGTATACATGCATACAACGTAACTTTGGTTTAGAAAAAGGCCGTTGTGCCTTGTTTCCTTCTCAAGGCATTTAATCCAACTCATTATGGATTCCTCTTCCTCTCCTTTTCTTTAGATAAAGAAAATTAGTGTTATACCTCATTTTAGACCAAAAATACTATCTCCGTAAGTCAGGCAAAATAGTTTTCTCACTAAGTAGCTACTAACCAAATGAAAGCACATATTTCACAGAAGAGTGTTAACAACTGAAATCATCTGCCATTTACGGCCATGCAGCGAATGGTTGTGTTGCAATCACAGTTTGGAGCCTTAAGTCAGAGCAGCTGTAGGGATTAGGCAAGAAGGGGTGTCTTTAGGCAGTACCCAGAGGAGAAGGCAGGCGAAGGAAGGAGCAAGGTCAGGGCTGCAGGTTCAGAGCAGGGGGAAAGCAGGGCAGGAAGAAATGCAACAGAGGTAGAAGTGTGCATTTGGGCACCAGGGGAGCCTGGTAACAACTCTGGTATTGATGCATGGCTTCCTGTAAAACAAAGCTCATTTGTCTTCATAATACCTATGCTTACACACACCTGTATTGCAGGTTCTTGTTTAGACCAAGGCATTTCACCATTACAATATTCAGCGATGTTTCCCTCAGAGTTTGTTCTACTTTGTTTTTTGTCAGTCTCCTAAAAAGACTGTATTCTGCCAAAAATGAATTCACCATCCCCACCCTCCACCTCAGCCTGGTGCAGCTCAATACCGCTGTGGTTGCCTGCCTTCACCATCACCAAGCGTGGGTTCAGCTCACCAAGGACTGCAGCAGCTTTATCCTGAACTTTTTGGCTGATCAGGTGCACATTCTGTTGCTTGAGTTTTCTGCAAGCTGCCATCTGTTACCCTTGCTTTTTCTTGTTCCCTTTCCACGCTCTTCAATGCAGCTGATCCGGCTGGCAACAGACCAAGTACTGACTTTGAGCAGATCTCTCCAGCTGCAAGAGAAGTCCCATCTGTAGCTTCAGGCTGTCCCTTCACCTCATCGATTTCTTTTTCTTTACTTGCAATTGAAGCCTCAGCAATATTTTCAGAGGGTTTATCATCAGCTACTATTAAACACGAGGCAAGATTACAGCTTGTAGCAGTTGCTCCTATTTCAGCCTTTGCAGCACTATTTGGAGGGCCTTCACTGCTTGTTTCTCCCACATTGTCTGTCTGCATTTCTTGCTCTTTACTTTCTTCTGTACCACGAGAGTCCACACTAATTGAGCACTCACAATAATAGTAACCCGATTCCTGCTTCTTCTTACGCATGGCACAGAGATCAATTTGACTGAAGACCTCTGTGCCAAAATAACTGTCTTCATATTCTTTATACAGATCCGAACAAATTTTTCTGAAGCCCTAAATATTGAAAGAGCAATGTGACACTGTATCTATATTTTTTACATACACACACAAAAATATATGTACTTTAGAAAGGTACAAGATGTATATCAAGTATTATATTGACAAGACTTCGCAAAGAAAACACTCCCCCCCATTAGGATACTACTATCAACTTTATTTGGTAGTATTGAAGTTGATACTGAGAAAAAAATAATCAACCATTAGTAATGGAGAAAAAAATCAACCATTAGTAATGAAAGTTAAAGGAAGTTGGGCTTTTGCTGAATTACCCACCCACCCCACATTCCACAAGCAAAAACATACCAAAGATACAGAGACAGATCAATTTAATCCACTATTATTCCAATACAGATCTAGTTTTAGATATTTCAAGCAAGTTCACAGTCACCACATCCATTGGGAACCTATCCCTAGTGTCCCAAATTGCCTTTAGGAGAGTTTTCTTTATTTCAGCTAAAGTTTACTTTTCTCAGTTCCATCCCATCACCACCTTTACAGACTGAAAAATAAATCCCTCTCCTTGGTATACGCACTCCACAATAGTAATTAAACTATGTGCTAGAGACAGGTTAGAAATAGAGCTCACGTGCCTTCTTCCCTGTAAGCAAAGAACTATTCAAGAGAAATTTAACTCAGTGACTTATTGTGAAAAAAGCTCATTTCATGAAGTCAGAAGAGAAAAAAAATCTCCAGCAGCTCTTCGATAGTTACCAAGCACTGCTAGTATCTCTAGAGCCAAATGCTACAGCAATCACGGCATACAAATGGAAGTGTTTGCTCCCATGGATGTGTTTTCAGATGTTGACATGTTCTTTTCAGCCTAAGAAAAAGTAGCTTCCACTGCCGTAATCAAGACATGTTCAGAAGCCATTGCAATTTAGGACTGTCAAGATTTAAAATCAACAGCCCCCTATCTTTGCAGTTCTCCCCCCCAACAAGTCTGAGCAGAGCAGCACTGGCTCCCCTGTACAGGTGTCACCAGGGCTGGGTGAGCAATCCGACAATTCCACAGTACCTACGGCTTTAATTCGGTCAGCATCAGGCTGCCAATTTAAATAAGGGGCTCCCACAAACCATTTAGCCTGCAACAAACCACATATGCCGGGGCACACATGGAGATGAAGTGAAGGACAGATGAATCATTAAGCAACAGGGAATAGTCTCCACCTTCCTTCTCTTAACCTGATGAAGAAGCCAGCTAACAAGGCTCCAAGGAGCCCTTTGCAGCACATTCCCTCAAAGAAGTCTCAATCAGTTTGTTCAGCCCTGCCTCCAAATGCACAGGAGCACACAACTAAAAACAAACAATGACAACAGAACTCTTTACAAGCTTCTTTCCTTGTAAGGAGAGCCTTTTTAGCAGGCTTCTGCGTGAGCGGACATGCACGGTTCAAAGCATGGGGAATGTGGAAGGATGGCCAGAACAGCCAGTGTCACCTGAACAAAACCAAATTAAATATCTTCAAACCCAAACCCTGGTGACCAAAACACTTCAAAGTTCAATTAAACAAACTGCACACCTTTTCCTGTGCCCCAGACATACTCATGTGTCTGTCAGAGCCAGGCTGTTTGGTAGCCAAGAGCTACATGTCACCTTTACATCATCAGGTACAAGTTCAGCTTAAACACAGAGGTACACAGCGCACGGGTTGTTCTCCGGGTAATTCGGCAGGATGATGGAAACTTGAGTAAGGTCATGTCATTGAAGATAACTTATCAAGTAGCCAGAAGAGGGCAGGATTAGGGCTGCCTTTTCATTAAAAATCTCCAAATATTTTAATACAACATATGACCCTGCAGCATTGCTGCTCTCTCACCACCCAGGGTAGGCCACAGCTATTCGCAGCCCTTCACCAAGTGAATCTACTTAAAGCAGCATACAAAGCAAGAACAAGCATTTTCCACTTTAGCATGGAGGTACTTGATCCACAGCTTTGCTCCGGCGTAGGCACGCACAGGCAGCGCCCAGCACCGGGGGCTGGCAACCCGCACTGACAAAAACCACTTCTTAGCCTGCGTGCTGGGGAAGGCTCTTTCTGCAGACAGATACTGAAGTGGATTCTCTTAAGAGGCGAACTGTTCCCTTTTGGCTCATTGGAAAGAGAGAGGTCAGAAAACCTGAAGAGCCCATACTTTATATTTATGCCAGGGGCATGCTACACATTTTGAACCCCATCAAAGCAGTGCACATACTGCTCCTTCGGTAGCTATTCAAGCTAAATAGTACACAAACCAAGCTCTCCCCAACCTCTTGGGACCTTTAGACACACAACCAAAGCGAAAGATGCGCAATTTCCTGAGATCAGAGTTTGCGGTTATAGTAGTCATTTTAAAGAGAACCAGTTCCTCCTTCCCCACAAGTAAGAGCAAGGTCTGCAGCTGCTCCACCAGTATCATCACATACCTGTCTTGTTAACAAAGTATTCTTGAGATGTGAAATATAAACAGAGAGTAATTATTTCTCAAGCTTCATATAACGACTTATGTTGCATGAAGTACTCAAACTGCATCCTTACTACAAGGAAACAGTTATTTATGGTATAAAGAAAGTAATTACAGCCAGTAGATGGCATCATAATAACTAAAGTAATATTTTGTCTTATTCATACTTTGGCATCTTCTAGTGTTTAGGAAGGTTAATTTTTCTCCTGCAGTCTTTACGAATGGGATATTATAGAAGCAGTCAGTTTTCCTCCTTTCTTTTCCCATTACATTTTGATTTTTGAAAGCGATGCAGAAAGTTGTCAGTATTTTCAGTTGACATGTTAGATCTCAAGATATATACAGACTAATCTTCCAGTCTGATGCTTGAGGTTAAACCCTATATCTAGGGCTGAGCCTTACTAACCTCAGGGAGATTTGCATGTGGACATACAGAGTCCACATGCCCCCTAATAACTATCTTAACATACAACCAACTCCACTTGGGCTTCATGGCCCTGATGTGTAGAATAGTATTTTAAGAGCAACGGTTTTAAGGTGCAAAGAAATTTGGACAGGAACGAGCAATGCTTGATAGACAAGGGAAGAGCAGCGAATATTGCCTACCTAGACCTCAGGAAGGCTTTTGACACTGTCTCCCATAAGATTCTCAGAGAAGCTGATGGAGTGTGGTCTGGGTGAACAGACAGTGAGGTGGATTGAAAACTGGCTGAACAGCCAGGTCCAGAGCGTGATGATTAGTGGCACAAGTCTAGTTGGAGGCTGGTAACTAGAGGTGTACCTCAGGCATCAATACTGCGTTCAGTACTGTTCAACATCTTCATTAACTGTCTGGATGACAGGGCAGAGTGCATCCTTAGCAACTTTGCCGACAAAACTGGGAGGAGGGGCTGACTTACCAGAGGGTCATGCTGCCATCCAGAGGGACCTCAACAGGCTGCAGAAATGGACCAATAAGAACCTTATGATGTTCAACAAGGGGAACTGCAAAGTCCTGCCACCAAGGATGAACAACCCCATGCACCAGTACAGGCTGAGGGCAGACTGTAAAGCACCTTTGCTGAAAAGGACGTAGTTGTCCTGACAGACACCAAGTTGAACATGAGCCAGAAACGTGCTCTTGCAACAGAGAAGGTCGGTGGTATCCTGGGCTGTATTAGGAGGAGTGTTGCCAGCAGGTTGAGGGAGGTGATCCTTTCCTTCTGCTCATCACTGGTGAGGCCACACTGAGTACTGTGTCCAGTTCTGGGCTCCCCACTTACTTGATATTCAAACTTTCAAAGCTCTATACACATTCATATTTTTATATTTATAAGTAGATTGCGTACATGAATCATACTATGCAGGAATAAATGCTATATTTAGTGCTAGAGATCAAAGGAGGAGAATATGCAAGAAGTTAGTTTGTTTTTTTTTTTTACTTTAAACTTGATAGTAAAAGGAAGTGTGAAAATACTCTGGACAAAAGTAAAAAAATCATTCCTGTTGAAATTTTTTTTTTTTTTTGCATTAGATATTGCTGATGCCTATACTCAGGAAATTCCCCACAGGCAGTATAAAAGAAAAAGCCTCCAGCACAGAACTATCAGTACTATCCAACTTTGATTGTACCATGTATACGGAAGGCAAATATCAAGTCAATATGAAGTACTTGAAGTGCACAAATACAAGGTCATTTTCTTCAGCTATTATAGCATTTTCTGTTTTCTTTGTGCATGCTCCTTTGGTGTTTCGGGTTTGCAATATTGACCTCATAAATACAAGTACTATTCCTGGAAACAAGCAGGACAATATTCCACTGGGAAATGAGCAATCTAATCAGAGTTGGTTTTTTACTTTAATTGTATGTGATAAAATCCCATACAATGCTGCAGTAAAGGTTAGAAAAGCACATTGCACACTTCTAGCATAAATCAAGGCACCAGCCTGGTTTCTAACATGACATTAATCTTGTTCTCGGATAAATACTGCTCAGAAGCCATCCTGCCCTATGGAAACAGCTTGACATTGTGTTTTTGTGCAGATTTGAGTGGCCACAGCAGAAGGAAAGCACTCTGTACTCTACAATAGAGCCATACACAATATGGGCAAGAGACCTCATCTCTTCCAATCAGATACGAGCAAACGCAACTGTATTGCCCAGCCTATACACAAGCTTTGTTAAATAGAAGTTATATTTTTCTCTAGTTGCAATCATTATTGCTTACTATATAGTCCAAGAATTTCATTAGAAGGAAAATGATCTCTGGAACAGATCCCAGTAAACAATACTTTAAACCCAGTTACTTACCCTTCTTTTCAACCTTGGTACTTTGGAGAGCTTTAGGAAAGTAAGATGTGGCTTGAAATCCTTGCTCCCTGAAACGTCAAGATTCATTTCAATAAAGCATTCTTCCACAGCTTCTGTTAAAAAGATAAAATAAGAAAAAAAACAGTTGGGAGGTAGGGAAAAATATTTACAGGAAGGTTAGACAAAGAAACCACTACGCCTTTCTTGAGCAAGACACACAGTTAAAACACAGCAGATAACTAGTTGTCATACCATCAAAGGCAACACAGACAAATGAAAAATAAGCAAAACTAGAAGCTGTGCATGACATACAGCCATATGTTGCAAACCTGAAACTAGATCCAGACTTTCGTTTGCAATGCAATTCCTTCTGAATTCACATACCACCTAGCACAATGGTGAGTTTAGGAAAGCACGTACCCATGGCAGCCCTGCTAGGAACCAGGTGCAGCCCCCAGCAGCCACAGCTGGAGAGCATGATGGGACAGATTCTCTCCAATTATTTCAAAAAGTAATACGAGAAGCAAAGTGCTTCCAGCAAAAAGTGGCAAGATTCCCAAAACTAGTACTACTCTGGAGCACTTCAAGCAATTCAGAAGGAAAAGTCATACAAACGTAGTACTCCTGCCCCAGATTATATGATATGAAGTGTTTATGGTGGTGTCAGTTTAAAAACTTTGGCCACATAATTATAAAGCAGTAAGGTTTTATTCTGCATCGAAAGAAGTGTCTGTGAGCAGCTCCAGAATTTATATTCAAGGTCTTTCACTAAGGATTGTAATGACAAGTCAAGCCAAGCTGATCTACCCTTGGTTTTCATGAACTTTGAACTGAGGGATGCAGAGTCTCACAAGAATAGTGAGGTGAAGCTTGCATTAGGCAGACCCTTGCAAGCCTGGCAAGCACAGACAATGAAGTGTTGCTCTCCAGCAGCTGCGCTTAAACAGTAAAGAATAATTCAAAAATAACAATTAAAGCCTTGGCTAATGCTGGAGTACTTAAGACCTCTCTCCAGCAATTTTTCCTATTGCCAGAGGTCTTTATACCTTGGTTGTATGAAGTGGATAAAAAGAGAAAAAAATAAATCAACATCTGCCCTGGAAACCTGCAACATTTATGTGGCTCTCCCTGCCAGACTCCCCTCCTTGCCACCTATCTGTTACTCCTTAATTGCTTAGGCACTAGGAGAAGCAGATTCAGTGTTGAAATTTGTGTTAAAAATAGCATAGCACGTATTTGAGTGCATTGCTTGAAATCACCCTACTTCCATTATGTGTTTCCATCTATCAGAAAGTTTAACTACATGTGTGTTTACTAGTTTGTCATACGCATTTGTATCAAGGCCAAGTCTTTGGCTTGGACTTTAACTAATTAATACATTAAAATATTTCATCTCACAGTATTTGTGAGGGAATAGCAGCTGGGGCTGTCTGGTCACTTTGCCAAGGCAACTGCTTTATGTTTTCCAGCTGGAAAATATATAAAGCAAAGGATCTAGTTGCCTGAACAAGCATCTAATGCCCTTTTAGATGCCCTACAGGATGCCCACCTGGCCTCCAGCTGCCACTGCAGAAGGATACAGTCTGGCTGTGGACATCACAGATACTTTAGGGCATCTAAAAACAGTAGTAGGTGACTGTGGTTAGGTATCAAATAACCCCTGAAGTGCCTCTGGTACTTTGTGAAATAGAGCACATTAACATGAAGGGTTCCTACGTATTATTGAATCTTCTTGCTCCCACACCAGTAGGTCAAAGCACAGCAAGCCCCAAAGAACACATGCAAAGTGTTTAAGCTCCTTCTAGGAAAAAGCCCTTCTTCACACATCATCTGGACAAATAACCTCTAGAAGCACAAAAAGAAGCAAGCTACAGCTTAACATATCAAAAACCTGAAATTAGCGTCTCTTCACGTTCGCTATCCAGCACCAGCCCTATCAAACAGCAGGAAGGAGTTATTACTGCAAGGTAAAGGTCTTACTGCCGTGAGCAGACTTTCATAGAAAGGCTGATGGTGGAGGAAAGGTCAAGGCTAGGAATCACCTTCAAGAACTCAGTATAGGAACAAGGTTTGTAGCTGATGTCCTGCCCGCATCAGGATGGCACTCCATTTTCCAGACATTATCTTCCCTAGCTCATTTGATAAATATCCTAAGAAAATTCCACGACATCTTAAGCAGTACCTCTTTTTCAAAGCAGACGGGGTCACTAGCAGCAAGCCAGTAATTCCCAGTATCTACCAATTAACTGCAGTTAATTGATCAAGAGACAGGATAACTCTCCACTTGGAAACCAAAGTCCATGACGTAGGAATGAAAGCAAATGAAAAGCCAGCCTCCTATTTTTATATTTTCTAACGCTAGGAACATTTCAGAGGTTCAAAAACTTCATTAGAGCAGGCTGAACGGTTAAAGTGTTGTTGACAAATCATCAATAAGGGCATGACAAGGCAGAGGCAGCTGACAGGAGTGGCTTGACCTTTGCCAGTTAACTCATTCACCCATTACGCTGCTTGAAAAGGCAGCATTTGAAAATCCACGCGCACCCCCATGAGCAACCAAAAATATTGACTAAAAGATAAGAAAAGAGATCCCTATTCATTGTATAACAATTAATTCAATTGCTAGGCTGAGGGAGAGAGGGGACAAGGAAAAAAAACCAGAAAAACGCTTCTTCAGAGATGTCATTAAAAAGATAGGTTTTGATACATATTTGCATAATCCCCAGACTCATTAAGTTCTAGAAATGGTCAGAAATTACACAGAAAGGAGAACAACACTGGAAGTTGCATCTCTCTGAATAATAAAGCCAATGGTGACAGAGTTAACAGCTTGAAAACTGGCAGCTTGTCTCACAGTCGAGGAAGTATTTCAGGCAATCAGTGAACAATCATATTGCATTAAAAACACGCAAGTACTGACAGAATATTCCTGGGGCTTGCAATCAAAATTTTTCTGCTCCATATCATTAAGAAAAGGATTCAGATCAGAAGCTAGACAACAGGTTTCCAGAAGCCTGAAGATGCAGGTTGTGCAGGCAGAGACCATGAAGGGTCTGTCACCCACTATTGTAACGGCTTTTAGAGTTAATGCAGCTCCAATGTCATTAAAAAAAGAAAAAGAAAAGAGAGCATCATAGCACACATACTGCAGAACCAAAATTAAACCTTTCTGCTGGTGCTAAAATAGCACGATAAAGGTTGATCTTGTATGCTATGATTCATTGTGAATAGAATTCTCAGTTTAGCAAAACAATGAGTAGAGGGAAAACCGGCAATAGTCAGACAAGAGAAAGAAGGTATTGACTTCTGCATCTTTCAGAAGTGAATTAGAAGAGAGTTGCGGGGACATACACACCAAAACAGTCAAGCAGACCCTTCTTTCAATGGCATTGAAGTATATATATGTTGCGGGCAGGCATGTACCAAATCTGATCTTAAAGGAAGTTGCTTCATGTGCCTTCTACTTAGTCATCTTCCAGTCAAGATTATTTTGTGTTAAACTTAAAGACTTTAGAAGAAAGCATTTGAACATGAGGAAGTTTTTTGAGGCCCTAATCCCAGTAAGTAGGGACAACAGAATACTTTCAACAAAAGCAGAGCTGTTTTGAGTCAACATTATCTTTGCCATAGATAGAACAATAAGAGAAATGAATGCTAGAGTCAAACAAAAGGTAATGGATAGTGAAGTGGCTAATTTTATTTAGTTGAGGCAAAGAAGCTGTTCATATTGAGGCATCTTCTGTCTAGTTGCAACACTGACTACTTAAGAGGAAAAATAAACAGGAGAAGAGAGCAGGACTATTATATCAAAGCTAAGAACTGGACGAGGTAGGAAGCAGCTTCAACAAAAAGAAAACAGACTACTCTGAAAAGCTATATCCTTTGAAGATTACATAGTGTCTTTGTACTGCATGCCTTTTTGAGAAGCATTAGTTGAACTATGCTTCCTTTTTGCTTAGTATGAAAATAGCAAGGAAAAAAATGTATATTGATTATTTCTGCTCTGTTGGAAGTGGAAGCCCAAGACACAGATGAGGTTCTGCATTGCAGGCTAAGCAGCTCCTAAAAACAGAACAAGGTGGGGGGAAGGGGAGAATATCAAACCCTTCTGAAATTGTACTCAGATGCATGTAAGCAGGTCAAAGATTTTGACTATCCGCACAAACCCATCAGTGCTTTGTGACAGTAGAGCAGAGGACACAAGCTATTCTTATCTTCCTGTTCCATCTTCTACAGTGGAAGCAAAAGACTAATTTGCTGGTGCTACACACAAATATGCAGACAAACACTGCTATTTGTCACCTCCTGTCCCAGAGGCACTCATGATTTCATGCATGCTCCAGTTTAAAGGAAGTGCTTGAAAACTAAGCTGGGGCCAACACTTACAAGGTTTCCAGTTTATCAGAATGAACAGAACACCAATTTTGAAGTGTTGCTTTGAAGACTATGTACACCAGAGGCCCATGAGATTCTGACTGCAAGGCAAGCTAGGATAGCCTTGCTGTGTGATCTCGACATGTCAAATGTCTGTGCATCTCATCTGTCCCAAATAAGACGACAGAACTTATTTTAGCTCTCATGCGCTGCAGGGTCCCAGTTGTCAGCTTCATATTTAACAATTAAAAAAAGGGGACACAAGAGGAAAGGCAGCACATCATGGCCATGCACAGCAGCTCAGGCCAGTACTTACAAGAGCTGACAGAATCTATGAACTGGTTTACCACAAGTGGTAGAGTCAGATTAAGGTGCTTACCTGCAATTCTGCTCAGCATTTTCTGGTCTTCCTCCAACATTTTCACATATATCACTTGATTGTTAAACTGTCCAATCCCATGAAATGTCATATTAAGGTCTTTACCCTGCAAGATGGCTTCCACTTTAGTCTTGCTTTGCTTCAGTGCCCAAACAGCCCTTAAAAAATAATAAAATATATATTCTGAAAGAAGGTTGTGATTATTACATGTGGAAATATTTTTATATTTTTAATACCAGACAATATACTTGATTTTGACCACTCTATAGCACTATGCAAGGTGTGACAACCACACTATTTCAGTGCTAATGCTTTTGTAAAAATTAAAAGATGCACAGACATTTTAAATACATTGTATCTTTCAATAGCTTAAACCTTATCTTATATATTAGAAGTGAGTTTTCTAGCAAAGTTCGTCATTAACGTGCCAGAAAGTACGTTTATATATTGCTGCTAAAGAGTCAAAAAGGATAAAACTGAACTTATATTTTTCATGTAATTCAAAACTTCATAGTTGCCATTTTTGACTGGTTCACTAGTTTTATTCTTAAACCAAAATAAATTCATTCTCCCACCTGAAGCACATTTAGCATTTGTCTCCATTATATTCTCCTATTCCAGAACAGCTAACAAAATATCAAATTGGTGCTTAAGTTGGGAGCTTTGTGTCCCTTTTCAACAAAGTTTAGATGTGCATCTTGCTGTGCCCTGAAATATTTCCAGAAAAGCGATTTACCCAAAGACATAATAATTCAAATTCAACCATTTTGCTTAAGGACATGGAAAAAGTATAACTAATAGGTTTCTAAGTGTAGACACCAAGTCTTTCAGCAACTTAACACCCACTGAAATTTTACAGGTACCCTCTTTACCCTGTTGTCTCAGGAAGAGGAATCCTGTCAGTCTTCGAATGGAGTTTTAGCAGAAACCTTCATACTTCTAATACTGCATAACTAAGGACTACAGGACACCAGTCCATGGGTTTTTCTGTGGATCTTGTAGCACATTTACTTTATCATTCCACCTAGAAAAAGTTTTGACTACATTCATTTCATAGAATCATGGAATGCTTTATGTTGGAAGGGACCTTAAAGATCATCTAGTTCCAATCCCCCTGCCATGGGCAAGGACACCTCCCACTAGACCAGGTTGTACTCAGAGCCCCATCCAGCCTGGCCTTGAACACTTCCAGGGATGAGGCATCTACAGCTTCCCTGGGCAGCCTGTTCAGTGCCTCACCACTCAGGGTAAATAATTTCTTCTTAATATCTAATTTAAATCTACCCTCTTCAAGTTTAAAACCATTACCCTTCATCCCATCACTACATGCCCTTGTAAAAAGTCACTCTCCACCTTTCTTGTAGCCCCCTTCAGACACTGAAAGGCTGCTATAAGGTCTCCTCAGAGCCTTCTCTTCTGCAGACTGAACCACCCCAACTCTCTCAGCCTAGCTTCATAGGAAAAGTGCTCGAGCAATCTTAGAGTTGTGTAAAAATCCAAACAGAAATCAGACGCTACAACCCGCATAGCGTAAGCTAATCCCCTTTGGAAAGCACGTTTCATGCATACAAAGCCCACTTGAGCCAACAACAGTTAATATTATAAGCAATCCTCACTACATTGGAGTTACATCAGCTATAATGACATAAGAGCTGCTTCTTTCTGAGACTCCTGGGGACTCTGCAGACAAAGATTTGGTGAGGACAGGACCAAAGGTGGAAAGGGAATGAATTCTTTGCAGAGGATCTTGCTTCTTCCACCTTAAAAACAAGCAGGGCTAACCTAGCCCTTCATTTAAGTCAATAATATTTAAGCTACCATTGAGTGTTGCTAGAACAACTTCTGCCATGAGATCTGAACATGTCTCCCTCCCTCTGCAAGGGACTGGGCTGCCCATTTCAGCAGGGCTGTTAGCTTGAGAAGTGAGAAATACTTGGCCTAACACCTTAAGGCAGTCTCTCCCGTGACAGCACAGAGCAGTAGCCACTGAACTACAGCCTCATTTAGTAGAGCTCTGTAGGTAGGTAGAAGATAAAGGATGAAAAGCATTTTGCAAGGGAGATGTGCTTTTCATTAGGTATGCCCATTATTTTTATATTACAGGCACACATCCACTCTTAAGTTCATTAACACTACTTAGCTCCACTCACCTCCCTAACCAATTGATTCCCATTTTGATTGCAGCTCTCCACTAGCTTCCTGTCCTCTTGGATGACAGCCTGCCCAGTCAGCAGCACTGGCAGAGGTTTTTATTACTGAATTGCTGTACATTGTGTCTTCTGCATATAGGCCCCTTGGTCCATATAATAATCCTCCTATTCCCCCCCCCCCCCAGGCCCTCCAAAAAAGCCTCTGGAATGTACAGTAAAGCAGGTAATTTTAAAATAAGGCACATCCAAACTTGTCATGTGCATCTCAATCCTGTTTAACTGTTGCTGCCTGTATGGGCAGAAGGGTTTTTTGGGGAGGGTTGTTTTGTTTTTTTTTTTTTTTTTGTTTGGGGTGGGTTTTGATTTTTGTTTTATTCATATTGGTTCTTTTGACATCTTTCCAGCTAGGCATTTATGCACAAGCAGATCCTGTGTCACTCTCATGCAGTGTTGAGGTCTTCCTGTTTCTTATTCCCTTGCTGATGTGCACCAAGGCCCCTGGAGAAAGGGCTGCTCTCACCAGGTTTCCATCTCTACCACACGATGCCTGCCCGGACACCTAAAGCCTTCCCTCCCTGCCTCCTCATGCCAGGAAGTCTCAAGTTTCCCTGCGTGGTACAGTAGCGCAAGGCTTAGAGAAAAAGCCTGCAGCACGCTGGCTCCGTTTGCTGGACCTTTCTAGTAGCTCTAGCTTTCCTAACCACAGGGTAACTTTCCTTAGTCATCTTCCAATACCCCCATCTTAATTTACAGGGCCCCAGTGACAGCTCACAGCTTGACTTCAACAACACAGCAGCTTGGAAAGGAGATAGACAGATTTTTTTTTTTTTGTTTTCTTCTTAATGTAACTTGTCCTATCAGCTAACATTTTCCAGCTGATACAAGCACAGCTGATTTGAAAAGCTGTGGTTTGTCAAAAGGCAGAAGCTCAGGGAACTTTACATGCGTTGAGTTAATTTATGGTAAGAATACAGTAACACAGTAGTAATACTATTTGCAGCCATGCTGCTTTTTCCTCTTCACTCCATGGCAGATGCACAAAATTTCAACCTCTGAAGCATCACATCTAGCTTTTGTAAAGATCTTCCTCACAGGTGTTCAGAACAAGCCAGAAAACGATCAAAAAAATCTAAGAGAAATTGTGCATAGGCTTTGCTAAAACATAATTATTCACAACAGCAGCAGTAAGGCTACCACATTTACAGAAAAATTAGCTGCACTTAAATTTTGCGGGATTCTTACTTTTTTACTTCTTCTTCTGTTCCCAGGTGAGCTACTATTATGGTAAGGTGCATAGTTTGAACAGGAAGAAAAGCTCTCAACAGGTCAGGTTCTTTAGTGAATATGAGCTCTTGGACATCTTCAATTCTGTCCAAAATCTGCAGTACAGTAAACAGGAGACAGGGAAATAAATTTTCATTTTAGAGTGCCCAGGCATTACTGGAAGAATTCAGAATGATGAAGCCGTACACGGCCAAAAATGCAACTCAACTTTAAACTAGGAATCCACAAAACAAAATCCCCCAGATCTATAACAACTTTCAGCTTCAATTTCAAAATTAATTTTTCAGGAATTGATTGATCTGTTTTCCTTTTTAAAGCCTACAAGCTAAACTCATAGCTCTCATGGAAGCCAGCACCCCTAGATCCTTAAGTAGATCTGAATCTGACCCTGAGCATGTTAGAAGAAAGCTCACAGCTCTGTGTAAATATTAATGGGATCTTCATGCAGTTGTCAGTTGCTAATAGACTGGGAAAATTGAAAAGCATTTCCATAATTAATCTTATGCCATTTTCTGATTACAAGTTTGATCACAGATTAAAATGATGTCTCTTCCCAAAAGGAAACCGTAACAGCAAACAAAATAGATCAACTGGGTAAACATGTTGTTTCCTGAATTGGTATTTTCTAGAACTGCATGGCCAGTTTCTGGCTGTTCTGGGTCTATCTGTGCCTTTACACAACTGACTCCAAAGAAAGATTTTTTTCAAAATGATCTGTTAAGGTTTATAAGCCAGTCATGGGAACAAGGCAGGAGGGAGAAGAATTCAATCACACAGGGACTAAGCACCTGGTGGAAGCCTTTGTTCCAGCCAAGTCATTTATAGATTTTCAGATTATTTCACTGAGCGAATTCTGGCTTACATGCCTAGGTGCTCAAACATGTTAGAGCTCCACTTTATTCTTACATAGGTTGAAACAGCTGGGTCAATATGTTTTTGTTTCGCAATCTTTCTATATAAAGCCTTGGCAGTCATTGTGCAGACCAGTGAGTAGTCCCACAACCTGCACGGCAGATGAGGTTAGTACAACAAGTTTCTGATAAATGTCAGGACAAAGCCGCACACAATTAAGGGAATCCATTTGAAGACACAAACAGCTAACTCCCTGAATTCAGGCACTTATGGTATATCTGTCACAATGAAAACCAAATCACTGAAATTACTTTTACATTAAGGTAATTCCTACTGCAACTAAGGCACAATTTATTATGGCCTGCCACTTACAGCACATTTGCTTAGATCATAAAACATGGAGCAGGAATCAAGCCATCAGGTTGTCTGACCACATGAACTAAAGTCTTTGCTTCAACAGACTAGGTTAAGTATTGAGACCAATTCCACAAAACAGCCCCACATTCTTCTCCCTTGACCAATCTTTCTAAGAATACTCTTGAAATAAGAAAAAAGATCCATTTGCCTTCTCAGTTGGAGGCTCAGACAGCTGGGAAGCCAAGTTTCAGTGAAATTCCTTCATGTAGATATCCAACTATTGCTGAGCAATTTTAATGTCTTTTCTTACCCTTTTTTTGTCAGCTTCACAAATGTGTCTTCAGAACGTTCTGCTGCTTCTCCCTTGGGAACAGTCTACCTTAACTCTATACGTTATTTTTTTTTTTTATGGATCAGTCTGTAGCACTTTTCTATAACTGCTATGTTTTTGATGGGATGGCTGCTTTTTTGGGTGGGTGACAGGAAGGAAGCACTTGTAACGGAGTATTGAAAGCTTGAGACCACAACATTCCTAGATCCACCCCAGCCCAAGCCCATTGCTGGAGGCTGGTGTCCAGTCTCCTGGAGCCCTCCTAGATACAAAGGAAAAAGGACTGCTGCACCCACCAGGACTGCAACAGGGTTTTTCCTTTGTCCTGTTGAAAGGGATGAAAATGGAGACAGCCCTAGGCCCCATCATCTGGAAAGCTCTCTTGAAATTATAATTATGGGAAATTAATTCTACCCAAAAGACTAACAGCATCTTTAAAACTCTTCTGCAAGGGACTACAAGGCCTAGAGTATAAACAGGCAACGATGTTGTATATTCAGGAGGGTCAGGAACCTCTGCTGTGGAGTTAAAAGCATCTGAAATTGTTGACAAAATATATTATAGGTGTGTATATCTATACATACACATATTTATTTACTCACCCTTCACAAACACATAGCAGGCCTACAGTACTGTACCTTTCAGTGTTTCTTTCACAGAGCCTCACCCAGGGAACCAGGACTGTCCGAGGTCACTCCCACCCCTGAAGGTGGCACTTAAGAGGAGCATAAACTGGGAATATCTGGCACAGAGCATCCAGCCAGAGAAGTCAGAGCTGCCAGATTACCAGTGCTGGTGTGAGAGCAGGGAAACATGGAAGAGTAGAGTGAAGAGAGGAAGAAAGGAGAAAGAAGGGAAGGGACATTCATAGAGCTGTACAAGGTGTGGTCACAGGCTGTATATTAGGACACTCAAATCTCATTAAAATAGCAGAATAAGTTAGGCATTCGTGTCCCCTCAAGCTGTTCCATTATCTCATTCCTCAGATGGCAGGAAACTTTCTAGTTTCCAGCCTAGATTTATTCTTTGCCCACTTTATACCCATTTGTTCCTCTGCCAACATTGTCTTCCAGCTTACACAGTTATTTTCCCTTCCTGGCATTTATCTTCCTGATGTGCTCTGCACTTTCGTTCACCTCTCAAAAGCCAGTCACAGGTAGGAATCACTGAAAGTTATATGGGGGCCATCCTCCAGATGACCTTCAGAGATTATTCCACTCAAGACAAAGCCAGAGCAAATAATTGCCTACCAAGAGGAAGGCACCTTTGACATCTCCCTCTAACACATACACAAGAGTTTCTACACTTAACTACGGTAAAAACAAAACCTCAAAAGCTTGCCAAAGCAAGCTACTGTACTGCAGTTCCTTGTCATGCTGGGAAAAAAAGGAAAGATGTACAACAGATACAGTCATCCTACTTAATTATTGCCTTTCAGCAGTGTAAATACAGTCATGCCAGATACCACATGGAAACCCAAGCTAGAGAAAAAAAGTGTCAAGTTATATATTGCAACAAACTATTTCGTTCCTTGGGAAGAGCACCATAAACTAATAGCAGAAGCCAAAAGCCATGGGTTATATTTTCACTACATTCATGCAGGTTAACGTGCACTTTCTGCCTTTTACATTTGCTTTGCAAGAACAGATCCCAAGATGTACATATATTATAAATATTGATAATTCACACAGTTTATGCTGTTTCTCAGTTCTGCCCATGCTAGCTGGGACACAGCATTACCACTTCAAATTAAGACTTTCCCCCTGCCTGCCTCTGCTGGATGGAGTAGTTTCTTTCTTGTCTTTGCATCCCAAAGCTTTTCTCTCCCTTCTCTGTGTGGTACATGTGAGTGCACAGTCACCTGCTGCCCCTACATCGAGGTCCACTGCGTGGGGCACGTCCCACCTCAAGATGCTGCTATTCAGCAGCAAGAGCAGAGTCCCAGACAAGAGGGGTGTAGCAGGTGCCGGAACAAAATGCAAGGGCTCTGTCTGCTTTTGCATACCCTGAGAAGCTGCTAACAAAACATTGCCATCAGCAAGTCACCATTGTCTATCGGAGGCTGAAGGGCAAAAAGCCTATTCCTAGTAAAGGTATGACAGCACTGCTTTGGAAATCGGATGCTCTGTATCATTCTTTCAGAAAGTTTAGCATGGGCTCCAAAATTCATGCCAGCAGAATGGGAATAAGTAGCTCTAGGTGAGCCAGTATTTTCCCCTCTTACTTCACAAATACAAAGCGCTATAGGGTTGTGCAGAAGTTAGGGGGCTTCAAGTTAGTCATACATGACTAAAGGAAAATAGTGTGAAATCTGTCTCCAACTTTTGCATCACCTTTGGAATTTATTTCCATGGATCATAAGACAGTGAATGCAGTATACGAGCCCTGCAAGGCTATCTTGACATATTTCAGAAGAAATGTTCACTGTGGTAATTGGAATGCTTTAGGACCCTTGCAAATTCTCTTGAAGAAAATATTTCTATTTGGATTTCTGCTGTTTGCTGTGTTTTGGTTTAACAGTATGGAGGTGAAAGATTCTCTTGCTTTTTCAACACTGCTGCAAATGTGGAAATCAAAGAGAATATAGCATACCTAGATGAAGTATGAGCATGCAGACTCCACTCATAGCTTCTTGGAATTAACTGTCTACCTAAGACATCAGGGTAAGTTTGTTGGGTAAGAGATGGAGAAGAGAGAATAGATCAATATCCCTTTTCTCTTCTGTAGAACAGAAGGAAATTCTCATCCTCCATTGTTAACTTCAGTGGGGAAGGAGACAAACAAATCAATACTAGTTTCTATTACACTAAATATGGCTGTAAATGTAGCATGGGATAATGCAAGATGGTGAAAGCCACAGCTTTCTTCTGGAAAAATATTAAAGAACAGAAGATATTACTGAGGACAGACACATCCACTCAGACCTCATAGAAAGGGCAATGGCAATCCTCAAAGTGACTTTTTTTCCCCTAGCAGTATCCATAACACTGGTGTGTTAACACTGTTCTAGCTAACAAAGCACAGCACTACGAGGGCTGCTATAGAGAAAGTTAACTCCATCCCAGCCAGACCCAATACACCACTTCAGGTAGGGGAGCAGAATATGATCACTCTGGGCTTCTTAAACTTTGAAACCAAGGTAACTTTAAACTTATGGTTAGCTTCTTATTTAAGGTTTTTATTGTTTGTGATTGAACAGCTACTTCAAGATACCTGATCATCTGTTATTGGAATAGAGACAAAATAATTCGGAGTCTCTCGTGGGCGTTTCTTAGACACTTCTTGTCCCATGTCTTCCTTCTGGTCTTCCACCATCCCCTTGGGCCCTTCTTGGACATTGCCTTGCTCCTGCCTCATCTCTGTAGCTGTTTGACCTTCCTTTTGTGGGGACAGGTCTGCTTTTAGTTGTGCGTGCTCTTGGCTCTGGTCCTGCAGCTGCTCCTCTCTCACCATCCCATCCAGATTTGCTTTGTCTCTAACCTGCATCTCCTGTAGCTCCATCACTTCCCCTTTTTCCTCTTCTTGGCTCTGGTCCTGCTGGGGTTTTGTCACCTCTCCTTGATCCTGCTTTTGGCTCAGAGCCTCCTGTGGCATCAGCTTCACCACAGCCAGTTCTCTCTCACCTTTAGATCTTGCCATTGGCTCTGCCCGATTTCGTTTTGAGGTCAGCTGCTCTCCATTCCCTAACACTACTTCACCTTGGTTCTGGAGGCAGGTTACCTCCTCTGGGTCAGGGCCCAACTGCAGCTGCACAGTGACCTTGACACCAGCCATTTGTGGTCCTCGCTCCTGTGGCTGTACCTGCACAGTTATTTGTGGGAGAGCTGGCACTTGGCCCCGCTGCTGTAACTGTACCTGCACAGTCACCGCTGGGGCCTTCCATCTTGGGCTTGGCTTCTGCGGCTGCACCTGCACGGTCACCTCTGGGGACTCCCACCCCTGGCTCAGTTTCTGAGGTCGCACCTGCACAGTCACCTCTGGGGCTTCCCACTCCTGATCCATTTGTTGTGTTCTCATGTTTGGGGCCATGCCTCCTCGTGTTGTCTGTCTCTGCAACTGCACATGGACATTGTCCCCTCCCTGGGGCTGCTGACCAGGGGGCAGCGGCTGTGCTGCTGAGAGATGGTCTCCTCCTTGCTCCAGCTGTCCCGGTGAGAGCAATTGCTGAGCTCCCTCTGGACTTTCATCCACCTGAACCTGTTCCTGGACCATCTCTTGATGCCTACTCCTACACAAGTCCCATTTTACCACCTTCATCCTACGACTCCAAAGGTTTCTTCTCCCAAGCTGGGGATTCTCTGAGATCCTCCTCCTCTTTCTTCGTGGCTTGAAGTAATTTTTTAAAGGAACTGGAAAACAAAGAAAAAACCCAACAGCTATCAAAAGAAAGAACTACTTACAGTAGTTCCGTCTGGGTTCAGCTCTGTGGTTTGACTCGCTACAGGGAGCTCCAACCAGGTCAAATAGCTCAATCTAAAAAAAAAGTTACTGGACAGCCCATCTCAGGATTAAACCACCACCTCTAGAGCACTGTGTGCTCTGGATAATCACTATACTGTGCTCTTGACTTCTGCCCTTGAGCTGTTTAGTTCTGGCATACTTTAAAGCAGGAGTATGCCATCTCATAGCACACAGCAGTATAGAAACATAAGCCTTAGCAGGGGACTGCAGGTATATTACCTAAAGGTAGTTACTTAGAGATCCAGATTGAGAGAATAACCTGAGCCAAAGACTCAGACATCAAATACATCCAGAATCAAGTTTGCCGGTGAAGCTTTGGTCCCCTGTAACAGCAACATGTTCCCATCTAATCAGACCAACACACACCACTTTTTTCCTCCCAAGTACACGCTACTGTTTTTTCTACCCCAAACTCCTGCCATGTCCTCCCCTATCTTAACATCTCCCATTCAACCTATCTCATTTCTGACTCCTCTGCAGTACAGTTGCAGAAGAGATGTTTTTCTCATCCATATCGTCTGCATGCAAGCAGAGAAGGCACTGAAAGCCCAAAGAGATTTTGCTACTTTTTTCAGAGGCAAAAATCCACAGAAGCCCAAAAAAACCAAGAACAACATTTCCTCATGAGTCAATGCAGGTCTTTGGATGCAGTAGGTCCAGCTGCACTGAAATGCCACCTTTTAAGGAAGACATTTAAGCAAATAAATTCTACAGACCAAACAAGACTCATCTGTATGGGGGAAAAAATGCTTCATACCTCAGATTACAACCTGCCTTGACTTCAAGTCCTTCTAAGACACAGCAACAGTTTTTCCCCCTATAGCTACAAAAATGTAGGCAGATACTTTTCATAGACCTGCTCTCCAAGACAACGAAAATGTTTATTCAAAATTTGCAGGAAAACCAGACCCCTTCCCACCCCCACAAAACCCACATCTGTGAAAAAGTAAAAATTAAATAGACAAAGCCTAAAAAATTCATACACAACATAAATATTTTAATATTGGGGAATCCAAGCCACAGGTAGCAAGGCTGTCTCCCTATATGAAAAAACCACACTTATTTTTCAGTAGGCTAAAGGTGAGAAGCTTAAGAAACTCACCTGAATTCATATGAAGATTATTATGCTTTCTTTCAAGAATCCAGATTGGGCACAGGGGGTTGTTCCACAGAAAGGGCTAGTTTTAAAAAGGCGATTTGAATGCTTGCGTATATTTTATATGCAATTTCACTAATCAGATATCTCCATTTATTGTGTGCAATTACACTCAGAATTTTGTTGACTGTATGTCAAATTCAATGCCTTAAAAAGACTAACGAAGATTTTTGTTAAAATGCAAGAGACCAAGTGCTTATGGAAATAGACAGATCCTACCTCTGGAGATGAAGCACTGTGGTCATAAACTAATTATAAAATCAGCTATTACCCATGATATTTGTCCCTGGGCTCCAACGGAAGATTTTGTCCTTCAGGAATAGTGTTTAATCAGGGATATGTTGAGTCCCTGATCAGCTAGTAGATGATCCTTAATGAAAGGCAGAATCTAGTGTAGTACTTCATCTGGAAACAGCATGAAACTTACTGTCAAATATCTCTCTGACATCAGCTTTGAAAAAAGGAAGCTCTGCCATTGCTGTCACGTCTTCATTGGCCAAACAAGGAACTGGAAGAAAAAAACAGTTTTGAAATCTCCCAGAGAGTCCTTTCCAACCACGTAACTGCTGTAGAACACACGTATGCATTTTCAAAGTACTTGTAAAGGGATAGGAGCTGCTGAGACACTACTACACTCCTCCACCTTCCTCAGTCAAGCTACGTGAGAAAGTAAACCCCTTTTTCTTTTTCAGAAGTCATCACATAAGTGAAACCTCGAGGCTATGTAAAGCCTTGGTAAGTATGTATCACAGGAGTTCAATCAGATTCACAGAATGCAGTATCTAATTCAATCCTCTGTAAATAAGTATTTAGATGCATGTAGATCAATCAGACAAAGTTTAACACACTTAGAGAGTGACAGCAGGATTCATGCCACTAAAACTTCATAAACCCCACTAAAGTCTTTGCCTCACTAGTGACATGCAGCTGCGGCATAACGCAACAGGGGTTTAGACAAACCCTTTTTTGTGCTCAGCCTAACTTGCTTTGGGAAAATTTGTTAAAACATGTAACAACTTTTTGAAACAGGTAACAAGCTGCCACAGTGGTGGACATTTGTTGTTGTTGGCTGTTGTGTTAGCATAGGAAAAAACAAGCACGTCAGTGCTCTTGCATTTATGCCTGCACAGCAACCTTCTGCGGGGGTTTTGCAGACTGTCGCTGGTGTACAAAGAGAAACATGACAGCTCAGACCAAGTATAGGAATGCATAGAAAGAAGCTTCAGCATCCTTTACAAGGTAATGGGCAATTATTATATTTTTCAATACATAACAGTAGTCTTGTCAATGTTACCAAGTTCTTTCCCTACACTGTTTTGCTCTTAAACCTGTATTGCTTCATAAGTGCACATCTACTGCAAAATTTTGTGTTGACACCCCCACCACCTAAAAAAAATTAGAGCTGCAACTGTTGCCCAGCCATCCCTACACTATTTGCAAGTCCACAGAGTCCTTACAGCCGTTGCATGTCTATCATCAAGTCAAGAATTAAGGTCTTAGGATTTTTCTGCCTTTACTTAGTACAACCTGAACTCCTTGGAGGTTGATGAAGTGGTAGCATCTTGGTCCTTCAAACACTTCAGCACCTGTGTAAAATAAAAATAAAATCATGGCTAGAAATCCTGAGTGCTAGCAGCATCCCAGAGGGCTCCAAGCTTCCCCCAAACTCCCTCTCCTACTGTTACTGAGCCCTGCCAAGCAATTTAGCCCAGGTGGCAACACCAAATATTTGTCCACTTGCAACAAGCTCCAGTGAAAGGCAAGCAGCCAAGAGCTGAAGACTGCAATCTATACAAATAAGAAAGGTTCCTGCCCCTGTAGCACTTAATGATCCCTGAAATACACTTTCAAGAGCCCTCCAAGAAAGCTGGAAGACCACCCAAGCACATTCAAAACCTTTAAACTATGAGGACAGCTCTTTCTTCAAATAAGTTTTTTATTCCATTGTCAGCCTTTTGAGGGACAGAACTTGTGCAGACATCTGCATCCCAACCAGCAGCTCCGAAACAGCAAACGCACAGGCTCCAAAAGCAAGCTCTCCCCACCCTCAGTCCCATGCCAAAGTCTGGAAACAGCTACAAACTGTGCTTAACTAGTGTCACCCTTGATCAAAAGGGTCCAGAAACATCCAGAAGGAAAGTTGACCTGTCCCATGCAGATGTAGGCAGCATTTAGCCAAAGACCTCAGTCTACCCTCTGCTGCTTCTCACCTCCTCAATCTTATGGGCATCAAATGCTCAACATGGATGACAATACATAATTAAACTCTGCTGCTCTAAGCTTTAATTTTTCTAGTGTGAAACAACACCCCTTTGCCCAACTGACTGCAATGCTGGTGTTAAACTACCATATCATACAGAAATTCTGGAAGCCAGGCAGTGTTTGCTCCTACCCAGAAACATATTTTTTGCCCTCCGGGGAAGTGCCACAGGAAACCGCTGACTGGGTAACACTGCCTCATTACCTCTGAAGGATGACATTGAAATCTGCTACAGCCACCCTGCCTCATGCAAAACAGCCTCCCTGAACAAAAAATACACAATGACAACAGCTTTTACACAGTTCTCCTTTATCAGGTAGGTCAGAAACTCCTGAGCTGTGTGACAGATAGTGACACACATGTTTGCTGGCACTGGTCTGGGAAACCTACAATAGAAGTCTCTTTGTGGACCTTGTTTTCTGCCCCAAATCCTTCCCCACATTACTCAGTCACAGGGGAGCAGGTTGCAGATGCAGCTCAGCAAGCTGAAGGACAGAGTGTGCATCCCCAGTCTGGAGAGGCTGCTTAGACTGCTAGGGCTAAAGGGAAGATTTGCCAAGGTCTTGGTCAAGCGTAGGCACTTCACCTGAACAGGTGCCTGGGGCCTCAGTACTCCTCCCATCACTCTTCCCAATAGATCTATCAGTTTACTGGAGTAATCTGATGTACAAGAGGCATTTGGAGCAATCAGACCTGGGTGCAGAAAGAAAACAAGTCTCTCTAAACAACCCAGCCCTATGGCAACCTATGCCTAAGACATCCAACTTGTATAACTACAGTCTTCTAGCACATCTGGACAAGTTACTTAACCTTATGATATATTTATGTGGTCATTGGGCCTTATTTACCCCAAAAATAACCACATGCTTTGCAGAGTGGACATCTTAGAGATACCTATATAATTTTCTTGTTAAGATGCCTTTTCAGCATTCAGCTGCCCCACTATTAAGGGGAAGAGGAAAAGGCAGGTCAAGGAACCTGTTGTAAATGGTAGATGAGAAGCTCAACACAAGCCAGCAATGTGCACTCACAGCCCAGAAGGCCAACATCAAAAGAAGTGTGGCCAGCAGGTCAAAGGAGGCGATTCTGCCCCTCTACTCCGCTCTCGTGAGACCCCACCTGGAATACTGCATCCAGCTCTGGAGCCTCCACCATTAGAAGGACATGGACCTGCTGGAACAGGTCCAGAGGAGGGCCATGAAGATGATCACAGGGTTAGAGCACCTCTGCTGTGAGGACAGGCTGAGAGAGTTGGGGCTGTTCAGTCTGCAGTAGAGAAGGCTCCGGGGAGACCTTACAGCAGCCTTCCAGTATCTGAAAAGGGCCTTCAAGAAATCTGGAGAGGGACTTTTTACAAGAACATGTAGTGATAGGACGAGGCGTAATGGCTTCAAACTGGAAGAGTGTAGATTTAAATTAGATCTTGGAGAGAAATTTTTCACTGTGAGGGTGGTGAGGCACTGGAACAGGTTGCCCATAGAAGCTGTGGATGCCCCATCCCTGGAAGTGTTCAAGGCCAGGTTAGATGAGGCTTTGAGAAACTAGGTTTAGTGGGAGGCATCCTTGCCCATGGCAAGGGGGTTGGAACTCTATGATCTTTAAGGTCCGTTCCAACCTAAATGATTCTATGAATTTATGATCCTAAATATTCTTAGAAACAATATTTCTGTATGAAGTTGCATTGTCTTCTAAATCATCACAGTATACCACAAAAATCTGTTCATTTTATTCCCTATCAATTAAATCTAAATTAAGTTAGATGAGGAGAAAACACACAGAAATGATTGGGCCTGAGTTTCTCCTTCTTACCAGTTTATCGCACCTTCATCAGTGTGAAATTTTGTTGCAGTGGACAGCAAATGGTAGCAGGAGGAAGAACTTAGGAACCAAGTTTAAATACAATAAACAAGTCATCCGTACAGTGTGACTTTAGCTAGAGAACTCACTTTACTGAGGCATATTTTATCCTGTCTCATCTTACCTTTTGCTAGAGGTTTAATACAGGGGGAGGAAGAAGGGTGAAGGTGGGAAGGAAAACAGAGTCACAGTTAAATAACACAGAATAGCGACTGAGTAATCAAAGCCATCAACATTCCCAGGTCTGTATGTACAGGTTTCTTCAGAGTCTAAGCCCAGCCCATTCAGAGTGAAGAAAATTCATCTGTTGCCTTGTGTGTAGCATTATCTGTTAATCAAGAGGCACTGAGGTTCAAGAGCTTCTTGACATTTTCATTTATTAGCTCTATTTTCTCCAGTATGAAAGTGGCAAAACGAGGCAACTCACACCTCTTCAAGCTGGTTCTGTATTTGATGATATCTATTTTTGTCTGACTAGTAGCTCAAGTAACAAATGAGTAGGGCATTCCAAGCTGCTGTTTAATGGAAGGCCACTAATTCCTTACCAAGACTGTAAATTTATAGAGTTTGTTCACCTACAGAGGTGAAGCCAAGGAAAATAGGTAGAAGGTGAAAATAAGAGAAATGGGAGCTATGAACTGAACAATATTTATATCTGGTGGAGAGACATTAGAGGCAGATACACCCACCCTTCATAAAGGCAACACCTACTTTACAAAGATACTTTTTCCTTAGCGGCTAATTACAATTCAACACATTGTCAGACCACACTGAATGAATTGTTCCCAGAGTACAGATGAAAGATAAGAAAGGCTTGACTTGTATTTAATGATCCACCATTAGCATATCTGTATGTGGGCAGAGTTTCAGCATTTAGCATGCTGTATAATGTGTATAATGGTGAGGACAGTGTCTTACAGAGATCACCACTACCTGGTGGAAAAGGAAAGCCAACACCACTCCTCTGAAGTGGAATGCAGTTACTAGCTTTTAAGCAACAGTGTGTAGCTTGCTTTATTAGCCATTGTTTAAAACACTATAATTAGAAAAAATGTTAGATATGCAAGATAAACCGTCCTCCCTCAAATAATAATGCTCCCCTGTGAGTTATAGTGATTATACACTGTGCTAAAGAGGTTTTTGTAGAAGTTTCTCTATACTGACTAAAATGGTACAGCAATGATTGTGCCACATTCCTTTGGCAGCAAAACCTGATACACCCATAAAACACGTCCCAGTCATTGCTTTTCTTTATCAATCTCTCTCAGTGGCCATTTAACAGCAATTATCTTTGATGCTGTACTGATCTTTTAGGTATAAGAGACAGATATTCTGTACCTTCTCAGCTGGTTTAAATTGTAATCCCTGCCACCCCCACCCCCCAAGTGAAGCAAAACTCAGTTACGGTGAATTCATTTAGCCACATTAGTCTGCATTTCTTTATACTCCCTAGAATGAAACAAGAGTGTTATCCACAATAAACTTAAAATAATTTGCATAAGATAATCAGTTAGCACACACTTGAGATTACTTTGATTTTTAGTGGGCATATCATTTATGCAGACAAACATCATTCTTTAAAAAGCTAAGATTCAATCACTTCTGGTACATGAGAAACTACGATACCAGGATTGAAGTAATAACTAAAAAGGATGAGGTTACACACAATCAGCTGCTTGCCAGCACGCCCTGCAGGGATGTCCCGACTTTGTTACTCCTTCACAAATACGGCACCTAAACCCTCACCAAACAGATAGGTTTGGGAAACCAAGACTGATTTGGGAAATCCTTTCCCTTGGGAAGCAAGGTTTCCTCCTCACTCAGACAGAAGCTTCAGTCTGGCCATCCACACCTGGACACCCCCAGCTGCCACCAACTCAGCCAGACCTGGCACTCCCATCACCCTCCAGCACCAGAACTTGTGAAGCACCCGTGAACCAAGCTAGCGCTACACAGGATGGGCACCTCCTCCCCAAGTGCTTCTGTCTTTATTTCAAAGCACTTTTTGTGCACTAAGGCAGGGCTTTACACCATCAGCTTTATCTCAAAGCCTACACCTGTGGATTTGAGACAGCACAGTCCAGATACTGCCCCCTTACTCTATCACAGACAATTTTTTGTTGCACTTTTACAGATTCCATTATCTCAGCAAAATTTCACAAGTCAGAATACTTTGTGTCTGCTTTCCAGCTATCAATTAAGGAGATAATCTTTAATCAGCAATGCAGTGCATTACATCACCTCAGCCTCTGCTTATGATGGTCTCCAGTAACATCCAGCCACAGTGATTGACTGTAATCTAAAGATTTACTCTGTAAACTAATAGCACTTCTTAAACACCTCATATCCACTTGGAAAAGCAAATATAGATTATTTGCTCCTTCAAAATAAATTATTCTCTCCAAGTACACAGGAATATCTGGAGGTCTCCATCTTAAGTGACTGAGCAGCCAAACTTCGAACGAGGAAATACCCTATCTGAAGAGCTAAGCCTTTACTACAAGTTTTAATTTATGCTATTTCCAGACCCTGCATACACATCCAAACCACTTACTGTCAGGTCCTTAGCTCACACCTGCCTGAAGCCAATCACACAAACACTATTCAGGCAAGAAGTGCGAAAGGACTCAGGCTAACACATTCTTTACCCTAGAAATGTACATGGCAGAACACAGTACAGTCAGGGCATCTGTCAGCCATGCAGCAAGTGCTGCAGGAGAACATCTGACCACCACGCAGCATCCAGACTCCCTTCAGCCACAGCAGCCTGGGATGCAAGCCGGGCTGGAGGCAGGCACAGAGCTGCTGAAGGTTAGCATGGTCCTCCCCCGAGGAGCATACCTGATGGACCAGAGAAAACATCTCTCATGCCCATAAAAAAAAATAAGTCACCTCATCTTATTTCTTTTTACTTGCATGGATACTGGACATTGTTTTAGGGAAATAGAGCTGTGCCTATTTTACAAGTAGCATTAAAAACCCTGTTCTTTATTTAAAGAATAAGAAAAGAAGTTGATTTTAATCTTAAACTCAGTTGCTAGACTTCTAATTGCCCAAAAGACATAGCAGAAGTCACTGGTTTTGACACCATATATACATAAAATCTGTTTTGTACATATTGTATAATCAGGAAAAAATATTAGCTGGAAATTTATTTTAGTTATGCAGAATTCAAGTTACATGACAAAATTACACTTTCGGTATTTAAACAAGAGTTTTAAATCAGTAGCTTAAATATTTCTTCGCAAAGCAACTCCTATTAATGACCTTTTGCTTCTTTGTTGAAGCATTTGAAACAACATTTTCCATTCTTCAGTGAGCAATGTAACAATATGTACCTGACAGCAAATCTGAATATTTTTCAATAATGTTTAAGAATCAGTATTACATACACCTCCTTGGGGATATTTTAGCCATGTTTAATAAAAATGATCCTGTGCATTGGTGTATGTAAACAGAATGAACCGCTGAGTCACAACTTGCATGATTTTTCTGCCATGTAAACATGCACTTCTGCAGAGTCACACTCCTGTCGCAGTTCACTCTGCACTGAGGGACTGCAGAGCTATTCAGGGATGAAAGGTAATGCTTTTTTTCCCCTCCCACCTTCCCACCTGCATGCTCCAAGGAGAGCTCAGCAAAAATCAATGTATATATATGGTCCAAGAAGATGCTTGTTTCAATAAGTAGCTCACATTATGCATGCCTTCTGTTAGAGGAACACAGATCCTTCTTCCAAAGATGATCTAAAAAGCATCTGAGCAGGGGGATGGAAACTTTGATGTAAGAGGCAGCCAGTGGAAAGACATGTGGAGGCAGAGAAATAAGAAAGATATCAGCAGTTGGCAAATCTCCTCTTACATTTCACATTCATATGCTCACCACATTTAGACACAAAGACTGTATCTAACACTTCAGCATCAGAAGATGGGTTTTTTGCATTCTCCAAAGCACATGCTATTATAGACATAGCCCTGTAAAGCACCATAATCCTGCATTGCCAATCTGCGTTATGTGTTAAAGCCAGAAATAGTGCCAACACACTGGACTACAGTGAAATTACACAATACATTACTATTATACCATTGTGCAAGCATGAACTGTCAACAGCCGTTCAATTCATACATTGCCTTTGTGTCCTGTGAACATATACTGGGGGAATTGAACCGAGCAAAAAGCATTTGTGATTCTTGACCGTTATTAAGAAAGTAATTTTCTTCTCAATTTGAAGAATAGCTATTTGGTATAAAGAAAACAGATTTATCCCTGAAGCTCCTTTCTCTATTCACTCCAGCAAGATGATGCCCATGAACTTTTCCAAGTTTCCCCTGTGCTTTTTTCTGGGGTGGTTTTTTTGTTGTTGTTGTTTTGGTTTTTTTTTTTTTGTTGGTTGGTTATTTTTCCTTTGGGACATATTTCCACCTGCATTACTTCAATATGACCAGTGGAGAGAATCAAGAACTACTGCTCCTAGGCCATGGAGTGCCTACCATAACATGCTTCTGTGAAACTCCCCTTGTGATGCTTACATCCTTTTGTCTGGGGGACCCAAAAAAAAGAAGCTATTTGCTTCAACAAAAGAACTAAGAGTAGCCTACTCCCAGTTATCACCATGAAAGCTGTTACTTAGACTGTAAGTGTAAAAAAACCCTAAAACCTCTGTATTGATTTTTTTCTGGTTTCTCTGTTAGCAGGATGTGTTGGGAGGGAATGACCCCTCAGTGTATACAGGGAAGTAACTACCCCCAGCATCTGTTCCAGCTTTCTTGGGAAATGAGCTCAGGGCAGGACAGGGGAGAAGGTTACCTCTCACTGCCTCCTGGCAAGTTGCCACTAGGAAATTCAAGTTTGCTGCATAAATTTAGTCTGGTACTACGCAGTATGTTTTACTACAGCACACAATATACTCAGAGTTACAAGTTACAGGATGACACAGCTAAATTACAGGCATGATTTTGGACAAAGCTCAGTTCTGTATTTAGATACCCAATTTACTGACCTTCTAAAGCAGCAGATCACATTAAATGCAGAGCTTTCCTCCTTTCCATCCCCAATTATTTTTTTTTAATAAGCATCAGATTGGGACATCCCAGGTGACAGATACCTTTGACAATGAATTCCCAATGTGACAGCTAAAAACTGACCTCTCACTGCAGCCTATTACCTGAACTTTTGTGTAATTACCAACCATAACGTGTTGAGAGCCTTCTGCTTGCTACAGTTACAGACACAGACAAGACTTCTTAAGCATCCTTTAAAAAACCATTAAGGCACAGGCTCACCAACACTTGAGTAAAACAGAAACAAATTAACTGCTTTGATATGTTTTGTAATCATTGTTGAGTCTTCAAAGAAAAGACAATCCTGAAAGATAAGATAACTTTTCCATGAATGAAATCTTAATTTGCTGGGATCCTCTTGGGGAGGAATAACAGCTCTGGGCATACATTATGCAAACAGTTCTTACATGTTGAGGCTTGTGCAGCATGTCAGAGTTACTGTAGGTACTTACTACCCTTGTATTCAAACAAAATTAACATGGCACAAACATCTTGAGATATTTTCATTTTCTATGGCCAAAGTTGTCTTATGCGCTTTAAGGTAGGTCAGGTACCCACAGAAAAGGAGGCTTTTTCATGGGTCAGCCACCTCCACCTCAAATGTGATGCTGCATATATGAATTCCAACACACAAGACAATGGCAGGAGCAGAGAAGGAAATTTACAGCACTTGCTAGATGAGATACTCTAGGGAACAAAGAAATGGAAGCTTCTGAAATGGTAAGCTTGTTTCTGTAGACATTCTAACAAGGCTATTACTCAGAAGCATCCACAGGAAAAAAAAATATTACCTAATGCTACAAGATAAGCAATTGTTATGTATTACACATTCAGCATGTATATAGACTTATGCTTTCTTTAGAAACTGCTTTTAGTTTTGCTCAGTCACTGAAAAGAGAAACAGTACTATACTCTTAATTAACTGCTCAAATGAACGATAAAAGTTATTTACAGGAGTTATTTTGTCTTTAGTATGGATTTTTAGGAAGCAATAATTCACCTTTCTATATGAAGGAGGCAGCACAAGTGAGACTACGTAGAGCTGTAAATACTATTAATTGCAGAGTAAGGCACAATATCATTAGGAGTTATGGAAACTGTCCCATCTCCTTTATTCCTTTTGCTTCTGACAATCAAGTTTAAGAGAAAGTAATTGAACCTTTCCATCAAAATTCTGGTTTGGATTAAATCCTTGCCAAGAAGGAACTAACATTGATTACTTGTAAGAACTAGCAGTTTTAGAGGCACTTTAGAGGCATGGAATAATCCCAGAACCTCAGAAGCTGGGCCTTGAATGAACAAGCAGCTGCACCACCAGCATGAAGGAGACAAAAGCATATGATCAGTAGCTTCAGAAGCAATTCAAATAGATCAAGAGGAGACATCGACTGTAGTTGATCTATTTGAATTCATGAGATCACATTTGGAAACATGGAAGAGAGCTGCAAAACTACAAATCTCTTTGAATTAAGTCTTATAGAAAATTTATCTTTCTGTCTATTCAACATCTCAAGACAGCCTGACACCATTATGTACAACAGCAGTATCAGGACTAAAGAACCCCACAAGACTAATGATTAATAAAGGAGCCCTGGAAAAAAGGCTCTGCATTGAGAGATGGCTGTTTTGCAGAATTAAAAATATGGCAACAAAAGTCTTAAGTTACAGCTTGTATACATATCTATATACACACATACCATGTATATGTATACACATATATTTATACAACCTAAACATGCATTTTATTTATACAGACTGTTGATATATATCAACATTAGAGTATAAATCAGCTCGCTCATTCCTTAACTGTGGAATCCCTTTACACTGCATATCCATATGTTCCTTTCAGCAATAAAAGGATCCCAAAAGAAAGGAAAGACTCTGACAGAGACCAGCAAGCACTTATCCCTGTTAGCAGTCTGCAGAAGATCCACCAATCTACTCCGCGGATCACAGCAAGCAACTTAAGGGAAGCATTTCTCCCCCTCCCCATAACCACTCCTTTTGAGTTCCCAGATTAAGGCATCTCCCAAGGCCACGCTCTTATTAAAGGGGTTAGAAGGCCTAAGGAAAGTCACAGAAGACTTACTATGTAGCCAAATGGAAAAGAGGCAAATTGGATTTAAGACAGTTATTCCATAGCTGGAAAGGAAGAGCACCCACCAGCAGGCTCTTGGGGCAGCAAGACAGAACAGGCAGCCAGAGGTCAGCAAGGGCAAGGGCAAAGGGAGCTCCTTTTCTCACAACATCTTACCCAAGCAGCACTCCCCAGTCCCTCCGCAATGCTGTAAAACCACAAGACATCTCTCCAGAGGTGATGAAATGCTCCCAGCTCCAGGCTACCCTCCCTCAGGCATGCAACTGAGTACTCTTGGGGCAAGGTGGACTGGAGTTACCAGTGCTCATCTGCACTTCTTGGGCAAACAAAACAGGAGCTTTACACTTCAAAGCTACTGACTTGGCATTGTTCCAGTAAGCACCAAGTTCATCTTGAACCTGTTATCAAAATCACATGCCAAACCTAAAGGACAACCTTAAGGCTGAAAGAAACTTTACTACCCTACTTTTTTGAAAAGAATCATGACAGCAAATGCTAAAGCATAAACAAAAATAACACTACAAGTTACAAAGAAGTGGGACACTTCCATCATTAACTATTCCCAGTGGCTGTAGCTTATTAAGCCTATAGTCAGTTGGTAAAAACCTTGGATTTATGTTGTTATTCAAGCTGCATGTCTTTGAAGGCCTATTAAAGACAACAACAAGATATCCCAGCATACTAAATAGCTATATCTTAGAAGGTCAGGTTTCCACAAACATACATTAACCAGTAACTTGGTGTTCAAGGCAAATTTGCTCCAAGAACAGACATTAGTTAAATAAAAAAAAAATCAAGTAGAAGGAAAATTATTTTTACAATCATCTCCCTCTCTCCCTTTAAGGAAAGGGATACAGATTCAGTTCAAACAGACTTGGGGGCTGCTTCTCTTGAGTTCTCTAATCACTTTAGCATCACAAGTAGACACAGCCAAAACCATTGGGAACAGACATTTAAAATAGGAAAGATATAAGTAATTCATAACCTAGGCTCATAGCAGACTGCTACCTCCTGCCATATAAGCCAGTACTAATAGACAGCACTACATTACATTTTATACCTCAAGGAACACATTTCAAAGGGAGATTCCTTTAGAAGTAAAAACAGGGCCATAAGATACAATACAGAACCATAATAAAAAAGCCACAATACAAACATGCTGAGCAATTCGGCTTTCTGCATGTAAGAGCAGCATTTTACCCTCACTAATATCAAACTAGCTCAGACCACACCATTCTCCATGTCTCCTCTCTCCCAACCCACAAAGTCCTATTACCCTTAACCATTTTTCAAGCACATTAGCAAGAGCCATAGCTTGCTATTTCTCTGTGCACAGCACATTTGCATAGCCAACTACAGCTCTTTAGAGAGCAAGGCTACAGCCAGGGAAACAGTTATGAAGTAAAATTTAACCAGCTGCTTATTTACCTACCTGCTAGTAACTCACATAGGACTTCTTTAAATTAAACTCTTCAGTCAGCAACACCTACTAGGCTACACACACTCAAGACTTTTGACTAAAACTTATACTACCTATAAGCAGAACTGAGTTCCTAGGATGGGTTTTTATACCAAATCCAATTCACATGACTGAGCCTTTCTCATGAATGTAACCCATCTGCACCTGTGGTGAATAAAGTGGTCATTCAGGAGAAAAAGACTGAAGTTGAACAACTACAAGTAACTGATTATCTGATAGATTGGGAAGGCAGCAGGACAAACATCAATACAGCTGAAACACCAAATATTTCCTCAAAAGATTTACTGCTTCAGCCTGTTTTCTTACACAGAACACCTGAGGCTCTTGGACACTCTCAGGTAACTGTTAATGAATAAATGCCTAGGGCTGGTTGTGACCTACTTGTATAAAAGCTACTCCTTCACTATGCTGCCTTTTTTTTCTTTTATCCTGCATGTGCTTTGAAATTTGCTGAGAAGATTCTCTTGGTGGCATTTAGAAATTAAGTCAAGCTAAGGTGTGTGATAAAGCTTTGTAGAGAAAGTGGATTCTTTAGCATGTTGCTTCTAAAGGGAGGGATCCAATTGATTTGAGTTGTGGCTCTTCCAGCATTTTGAAATTAATAAATTGACTAGTATTAAATATGTACCCCTAAGTGAGCAATATGAGCAGGCAGAACAGTGAGTGTTTAGGTAGCGGCTCTTGTAAGAGTAGACTGACCTTTGAGAAGGCAAGGAAGCTAAGGCAGTAAATAATGGCATTGCACAACTTGCTGGTACTACCAAGTATTGTTTTCTCTACTCATGCTTCAAAGGAAGAATGCAGATTACACTGCAGGAACTACCAAGTCTTGTATTATAATCACTGTTGATAACTCCCTCCCTAGGATATTAGGGCCTCCATACTTTTTTTAATCATAAAATATAGATTGCATCACATTAGGTCACAATATCTAATGCCATCTTTATACACTGCTAACAAGTATTTTACGAAAAACATTTCATTTAAGCTTTCTTATGGGTCAAGTGAAAGATGGATTGACCAGTAAAACAGGAAGATCCTGAAATCTTCTTACATAATATATCCAGAAAACAAGGCTACTTTCTTTTCCTAAGTAAATAGAGTTATTGAAGGAATTTATTTGTAGTAGTGGGCCCAGCTGATTTGTGGAGGCCAGAGGTGGGTTGTTTTCTCTTTACCCTGACTCCTTAGCTACCTTTCCCTCTGCTTGCAATATTGATGCAAAGGATGCCCTTTGTGGAGGAGACTGTGCCGCCGTCCCTTGGCACCCTACTCCTTGCCAAAGACAAGGGATGAAACCATCAAAAACAACTGGATGACCCACATAATGTTCAGCACAGGGACTAGTGATATAAACCCCACATGGTGAAGTAAATCTTCTGGTAGAAGATCATCATGGGAGGAAACATTAGACCTGAGATGAAGCTAGCTGTGCTACCGCCATTTGGACTGTGGTTGACATGATCTTATCCATACCACTGATCTGAGCCAAACGGGGCATCCTTCCCTGGTTCCCTGTTGGAGCAGTGTGAGGGACCGTGACCTCCCATGGGCTGTAGCTGTCATGGCTCATTGTGCAAGTGAGATGCATCCGTGTGGTGGGCTGGGAGTGCTATCAGCAGTCATTCAAGTAGATGTTTTGTTTAGTATTAATTGCTTTGTGAAGTTTGGTTATTATTGTTTTATTAGTTTTGTAGATAAAATGAGTATTTGAACCAAGCAAGAGTTCTTCTGTGTTGCTAGCACAGTCACAGCCCTGCTAATCGGTCTCCTGTTGGAGCATGCTAATGAAATTTCGTGCCTGCTGCGTGGGCAGAAGGCACTCACAGTTTCGAGAGGTGAGAAGGGACAGCCTGGTGGGCAGTGAGAGGCTGTCCTGTGACAAGTTTCTGCCTCGGAAACAGTCTACAATTTTCAAATGCTCCCAAGAAAGGAAAAATGTATTTTAAAGGCTTGTATTAATTTTTATTTTTCTTTTTTTCTTCTTTTGACCTATCACACAAACATATTCCTGAATTTGGACTAGATCTGCAATAAAATATTTTTATGGTTATCTAAATGGGTTGCTCCAGAATTTTATCACTCACTGAAGACTCATCCTTTCCCCGTTGTGAATACTGTCACTTGAACAGCTGACTCAATTACATTTTCAGAAAGGTGGTTTTAAAAAAAAGCAACAGTGTTGGAATAAAGTGCTCCTACTCCTCTGTGTTTTAGGTTTGAATCAACTATGTAGGGTGTCCTCCAGAAGCCTAGAATGATTAGCTGTTTTGTTTTGCTGTCTTTTGAAAATATTATCAGAGCAATCCTTGCCTGGAGAGTGTTTTCAGAGGACTGACTTGCTTTTGTGTGGAAATTGCATGCCCTTTGCAGATTTGATACCTTTCTCTACCATTCACAGATGCTGTGGTGAACATTTAGTCTCAGGGATGTTAACCTTTCTAAACTTCGAAGTGTAAAAATGTTCTGGTTACAGGCTGGTCTCTCCTTAAAGGGAATCTTTAGATTTTTGCACATCGGGTGCCTGAGCTGCCACTTTTCTGTCCAAATCAGCTTCTGATGGGCCCTGGCTGGGAGGAGGTCAGCACTTTTGCCTAAGTGAGCCCCAACTACTCATCTTGGTCCTCACATCAGGTGTGCAGAAACAACTAATGGCAGATGGGCAGTTAGCTGCGACCCACCAGTCTCTCTTTTTGCTATGTATCGGAGAGAGGTTTTATTGCTTCTCTGCTAGCAGACACCGGGCAGGATATGCTTGGTGGTCTATGTTTAGGGATCTCTGTGTGTAAAGCACGCATGTTTGGGCATGAGCCTGGACTTAGACCTGCACCAGATGCACAACACAAACTAGCCTTTGCAAGGGGCCTTATGGAGACACAGTGGAGGGGTGCTGATGTTGATGCTGAATCTCCCACTAACTGCTTTTGCAGCACGTGTAAAAGTGCAATCAAATTAGATGCCTCCTACCAGTAGCTGGTCTTGATTTAAGCAGCTGTGCAAGCAATGAAAGAATCTTTTATAACTTCTAGTTTCTGGAAGTGGCAAGGGCCTACATAATAAAATACACAGGGGATATATACAATGCTAGTGTAATTGCCAAGAAAGAGCTAGGAAAAAAATTTTTCTAGCCGTCATTCCTTCATTCAAAAGCATATTCATTTCTTAATTACAGTCTTTTGAGATTATCCTTTAACAAACAGCTGGTTTGAACCTCCAGCCAGTAGTACCTGGTGTCTTTTCTGTTTTATTGTGAGTCCATGCTCACGGTATTCTTAACAACATATTCTCTTGGAGCATATTTCTCTGCTTTGGCTAACTAGAGGGACACCTTCACGGCCCTATATGCAGACGGGCCAGACACCTCCTGCTCCAATGGAGAATAATGAATATGTGAGGCTAAAGAGACAAACAGGTGAAATATCTAGGAACTATTATATTTTTTTATTTTTTTTAAAAAGTCCCTTGAAGTCTGCCATCCAGGTACAAACAGCCAAAAATCACATAGGAGACCTAACAGTTAATTTTTCTTTGATGGTCTGTCTCTACGGATATCATTCTCTGATTTTCTCTAGTTCCTGAAGAATAATTTGGCTGCCTGTGCAAGCTTGATTTGAGTGTGATTCCACAGCTGCAGAAGCCCATTGATATGTGGTGGTGAGCAAATCACCACATTTTTTTCAGGGCTCAGCTGTTTAAAATATACTGAATGCAAAATCACTGGTAAGTTACAATGTGTTTAAATTACTCTAATTAAAGCTTCTGTAGTATGGCACAGTTCATGATATTTCATTGCAAATTATAGCTCGTGTACCTACCATGGCAAGCAGGCGTTATTCCTTATCTCTTTATTCAAATACTAGAAAGAATGGGAAGAAACAAACTTTTCAAGCTAAATTGCAGACTAACTAGCTGAAGTCTTTTGACAAATTTTTTAGCACCTCTACAATGAGACAAACAGTTAAATTATGGGTCTGAAGAGCTTCATCTGATCGTGGGAGAAAGAGAAATCCCTCCCCAGGAAGGCTTTGGTGTATTTCTATTTTTAACAAGTGGCTATACCATACAAAAGGGTGAACTTAATACTGCTCATCAAGCTGTGTATCATACTGTGCAGATTGCAAGTCTTCCTCCTGCAGACAGGAGCAAGTCAAGTGCATTAATGGCGAGCAGATGTTAAACTAGAGGGAGTGGATATTTGGGAAGATTTGGTTTGGGGGTTTTGCATTACGATGAAGACCAGCAGCGAGAATCTTAGAAAATATTTTCCTGGCTTCACTGAAGGTAGATCTTATGGAGTTACTGGAGTGCCTTTTTCATGTTTCTTGCTAAAGCTTGAATTGCTTTTCCTGTCTCAGCACGGCTAAAGACGGGCCTGTGTAAGGTAATGATTCATTGCAAAGAAACTTCCAAGCAAGTGTTAACAGTGATTTCCAGCCAGCGAGGCTGATGTCACCCAGATTGGGTATGGACTTGCCTGTTCCTGCTGGAACTGTTGCCTATGAATCTGCACAGTTTAGTTGTACGTTTAGACTAACTATTGAGATTAACTAGTGGTTTCAGAAGGTTTGGGGACCGTGTACATGACAAACAGCACTCTGAACGGCTGGCTGTGCAAGGCGTAGAGATGACATAGCCATGTTGGTACAACACTGCACCCATGTTGACACAGACTTACAAGCTTAGAGTTTGATGAACACGTACTACATCTAGGCCTGATCTGGCTTGGGATGGGCATGTAGGAGCTTCTACCTCTACATTTGCTGACTCTGAGATAGCCCCTTGTGAAGAATTTTAGTTCCAATCTACATTCAGGGTTTATGAGTATCTTTCCTTTTGTATATTGAAATTGAAAGTGACGACAGAGGGAGGAAAAAGGGGAACACAAACATACACAGCCTGGGGAAGGAGGTGCTGGGAGTCCATGAGCGGCTGCAGAGTTATGGTGTCATTGGAGGGATGGATTGTTTTGTATGATTGGAGCACTGTAACAGATGACTGCAAGCTCTTTAGGGAGAACAGCCTGGGCAGACAAGGAGAAGATGTTGCATGCTGTGCAGAAGAATTCATCAAATATACAGAAGACTGCTATGAAATAGGTAACAGGTTTGTCCAGAGCTTATGGGTAAGGAACGGAGGGGACGTTGTGGTTGATATCTACTACAGACCATGATCAAGAACAGCAAGTAAGCAAAGCTGAGTATCTGGAAAAAGCCTCATCACCACAGGGGATACTGCCCTGAAAGGCAGAGGAACTCATAAGAGCTGGTTGATCTTCCCAGGCAGCCTTCTCAATGGGTAAGAAAGGATTGTGTCAGGGATCAAGAAAATATGCAGGTGGAGGCAGGGACAAGCTATCCAGAGGCAATGCACAATTACCACCTAGAGTTATTCCAGGGAGAAAGTTTGGAAAGCCAAGTACAGCTGGATTTGACACTGGATAGATGCGAAGGGCAAGAAGATGACCTTCTATAGGTACTTCAGCAGCAAAACGAATACCAACGAATATGTTGGCTTACTGCTGCCTAGGAGCAGGCAACCTTGTGGCAAAGGACGTTAAAGAGGTTTTGATTTTCAAGGCCCTTTTCACATCAGTCTTTACTGGCAAGGTTTGATCTCAGACTCCCCAGTCTCTGTTCTTAGTAGCAGCATTTAGAAAAGTGAGATGGAGGAGGACAACATACATATCCCCTCCATGACAGAGGAGAATTGAATTCAGGGATGGAGCTGAAGGAGGTGGCTAACGTCTCACAAAACTTCTCTTGGTGTTCAGGAGAGGTTTCCCATGACTGGTAAAAGAGGAATCTTATGCCCACTTTCAAAAAAGTCCTGAAAGAACAACTATATCCTGGTCAGCCTCACATCAGTAAGTGGCAACATTATGGTGCAAGTCCTCACAGAAGCCCTTTCCAGGTACATGAAGGACATGAAGTCTTTGGGAACAGCTAGTACAGATTTACCATGAGCAAACGGAGAATGACCAACCTGATTGCTTTCTGCAACAAAAATTATGGACTCTGTGGGTGAGGGGAGAGCAATGGATGTTGTATACCTTTACTTTTGCTTTTACCTTGACAGGATCTTCCATAGCAAACTTGTAGGCAAACTGGGGAAATAAGGACTGTGAGGATTTACTGCAAGGTGGATAAAAAAATGGATGGGTTTTTGGACTAACACAGTAGTGGTCAGTAGTTGGAAGTCCTGGCAGCCATATACAAGTAGTATTCCTCAGGGATCATACTGTCTTTATTGGTCATCTGGATGAGGGGATGGAGTGTGTTTAGTAAACTGGTGGTTGATTTGAAATTTGGGGAGAAGCAGCTGAAAGTCTGAAGGGCAGGACTATTAAGCTGAGAACCCTCAGCAAGCTGCAGTAGCAGGCTGACAGCAACCTCAAGATGCTCAACAAAGACAACCACGGAGTCCTGCATCTGGGACGGCATAAGCCCATACATGCATTGGGACTGACTGGCTGCGGAGCAGCTCTGCAGGATGGAACCTGGGAATCCTGATAGACAAGTTTAATAGGAGTCAGCAACACGCTTTTATGGCAATGGAAGCCATCGCATACATGCATTACAGGGCAGAGAAGAGGCTGACCACAGTGCTTCTTCCTTTCCTCTTGGCACTTGTGAGACCACATCTGGAGAACTGTGTCCAGTTTGGGGCTCCCCAGCACAAGAAATACATGGACATGCTGGAGCATGTCACAAATATGTCTGCGTGCTGGAGCACAAGACGTAGGAGAGAAGAGAAGGAACTGGCTTGTTCAGCCTTAAAAAGCAAAGGGCAAGGGAGATTGAATTGTGGTCTACAACTGCCTGTGGGGGTGATTACAGAGGGGATGGGGATAGACTTAGCAGTACATAGTGACAGGGCAAGAGGCCATGCCGCAGCCCGCGTAAATCCCAGTGGTTAAGCTCTGGAACAAGCTGCCCAGAGGGGCTGAGCAGCCTCCATCCTTGGAAAACGTCAAATCTCCACTGACCAAACCTAGACTGTTTCTTGATATTTGTTTAAAATCTCTGCTGAACACCAGGGCTGATTATTTCTTATCATAGTCCTAACAAGCATGCAGAATATTTGCTGATTGTCATCTTTATAGTAAAACTTTTACATGCTTGGATATTCTCTTCTCTCTTGTCTTTCTCAGCTAGATCTAGTTCCCTCATCCTTTCTACTTCAGGTGCTTTAAACTGATTATCCCTGGGGTTTTTTTTCCTCCTTGTAATTCTGTCTGCACCTTGTGGTATCCAGAACTGGACATTGGGCCCTGGCTGCTGGCTGTACGCACCACATGAGCTGAAAAAAACCCAACCCTGCTTCTTATGTCTTAGGTATGATGCTCAGGTTACAACATACAAAAATTCAGTTTGCTTTTGTTGAAATAGCATCACAACATCGGCATGTATGTGGCTCATGATCAACTATACAAGCTAGTTCAGCTTCCGCAGTGGTGCTATTCAGCTGCATGGTTCTCACTCTGTGGTTTTTTTCATCTCTTATCTCGCTCCCCTGCAGTTTCATGCGTTGAAATTCATTTTATGGATTTCAGGCAGTACCCCTGGTTTTCAAACGTGCAGAGTTTGTGATGCTCTTTTAGAGTGCTTCAAATTGGCATTTGTTCCTACTCTGAGATGGAAGTTATTAACAGAAATGTTGGATTGTGGCACTGTATTACCCACTACCCCAAATTTTTAGCTAACATTAAGTTTAGCTGCAATGACAAACTTCTTCAGCACTGGGGGCAGATAACCAAGACCAAAAAACCCCCAACATTTCATGGCACTTTTGACTTGTTCTTCCTGGGTATTGAAGTAAAGCTTTCTGTTTTGTTCTCCTATTTTCTTTTTTGGAGATACTTTCTGAACTTTTCCTGTTCTCAGACCTTCTCTGTCATCAGTGAATATTCAAAGAGAATTGTTCCAAGATTATTTTGGCTTATTTCCCTAGACTCTTTCCTGGAATTTCAGCCATCCTGACAACTAAAATATCTTTAACTCTTTATGTATATTAAGTATTTTCTTCCAGATTCTGGTCTGTATCTTAATCCTCTGTTTAAAATTGTATTAAAAGTCTGGTCACAAATAACCCTAATTGCAGATGAGATTCAGATCTGAAGTATATACTGACTTTAATCAATGCTTAAAAAAAATCCCAACATCAATAGACACTGGTTTTGCTGATAATGGGCCTTTATGTAAACTCAAAGCTGATTTAGTTCTCTTGGATCCTTCTCCTTGCCTTTCACTATACAGCCTATATTAAGTATGTAACTGTGGGGTTTTTTTAGACTTTTGCTTCTTCCAGTTTGTCTCAGAAATATCCTTCACTTCACATCGGTCAATGCTTAATCTTCACATTGATATTCAATTCAAACTGGACACTTCCTCACTCTTTTGGTACAGCCATTTACTAAACCCTTCTCCAGAAATGAATCTGACATAATGGATGTTTCAAAAGCTCCATGCGGGGTGACATCACTGAAGCTATGCTTTATGTTGTTAAGGTAGAAACTATGCACTTGTTTTCAGAACAAAAGCTTGCTCTTAGTATTGATAGGAATTTTTCAGGACAGAGATTTGGTCTACATATTCATAACTCAAGCCAGTTCTGTAGGAACAGTAAGAAAAAAATCCATGGACATCCTAAGGACTGAAATTACATAATTTTTTTAATTAAATATCCTGATTTGATAGCAAATATGCAAAGGCTATAAACAGGTATTGTTTAGGAATGTATTACTTAAATGCATATATTTAGAGGCTAGTATTCATATATACTTTTCTCTATCCACTGAACAGGTGCAGAGTAATAGCTACGGACAAAAAACTGGTAGAAGAGAAGCAGTCTTTCCTTTGTGGCTAGCTTAACATGAAGCAGAAGGAAATGGATAAATAATCTTCATAGTTCTTATTGATCTCCCTTTATATTGTTGCAAGCTAGAAAGCCAAGCTATTTATTGACTGAACTTTGGATAGCCACCTCTGATTAGCTCAGCTTTCACGAGCAAATCTTACAGTTCAGTGAAAATGCTGTATGCTGTCAGAAAGTGTAGGAAGATGTGAGGTTACAAAACAGATGTCATTTTTCTTCTTTACCAAATAAATTCAAAAATATTCAAGGTTAACCTTATCACAGTTGATGACAAAACAGAAGGTGTTGACATGCTTCTGAACTTACACTTCTCTCGTTTTTTTTGACAAACGAGCCAAGATATTTGTCAAAGACTGACAAAACACAAACTCATAAGAATGGAAATATTCAAACTATAATAATTTATCTTGATGAAGTCCTGCTTGCCTACTGAAGTTCTCAGACCAAATGTAATGATGCTCCTCCATTCACGTTTCATTTAGCAAACATACTTGCAGAGTAATGTCACATAAGTTCCAGCCTGGCATCCTCTGGTCACAGAGGTTTCTCCCTGGAAAACACTGAAATTACAAGACATGCAAGTTTGGCTTCTGCGTTGGCAAATTAAATGGGGCTGAGGGACCTGCTCCTGTGACATCTTAGGCACAGTCTCTAGGTTCACACAGGGAGGGCAATGCAGCCCTTGATGCCTCACTCTCCAGAACTTCCCAGCAGTCTATAGGAAACTCAGAAATAAAAACCTGCAGATACGGCTATGCTACCAAGAAACGCCTAGGGTCATGTACCTCTCCTAGACCCATTCCATGGAAGGAAACTTGTTATTTTCCTAAGAGCTTTGGTTAGAAACTAGGCTGTGCTCCACACTCAGTGGAAACAGATCTCCAACACCCCTTTGTGGATGTATTCACAGGAGGTGGAAATTTTCTTCAGGCTCCACATCTAGAGATAGGTGTAACTGTGAACATTTGAGCAAGACCCATTAACTAGGTACCTGGTGGCTTGAATATTACTAGAAGCAAAGACATACTCTCATTTTCAGGCTTCATTCTAGTAGAGAAAGGTTTAAAAATTTTAGGGCTCAGTTCTACAGGAAGAAGTATAGAAGAAAGTGGAACTTACAAATAAGTGGAGTAAAGCAGAAAAACATGAAATTAGGACTAAACAAATCAGTTAAAAACATCAGCAGACAGGGGTCAAGTCTTCTTTTAAAATCCCATAATCTGGCACTTAAAATCTCACATACCCAACTTTAACTTTTAACTCCAGGATCTTTTCTGCCCAGCTAATGAGCAGCTAATGGCAGCTAATCTATCCTAATGCTATTCAGGCTGCTTTTCCCCACAGCTGATCTGAAATACCTAGCTGTCACTGCTGTCTTTGGGTGACAAAGGAACACCATGGAGTTTCAAATCTAACTTTAATGACCATTTATATTTATCTAATCAGATAAAAATTCACGGCCTAGGGGTTTTCCTCCTCCAGTCAATGCACAGCGCCCACTTCCTTCCGCTGGGATGATCAGCCATGGAGGATCCAACAAGGCAGAATCACAAGTTCTTTCCCCTCTCTCTTTGGAGCCCCAATGAGAGCGTACAATTTCCAATGCAAGCCCTCTCTTCTGAAAGAAATTCATTTCAATTTATATAGCATCTGTTGCAGTGCTAGAAAGTTGGTGGACTTTTGCTGGCATTTTCCTAAGCTTCTTAAATTCATCAAGTTTTAAATCCAGTAGATAAATATTCACAGGATTTTTGGTTTAAAACTGGTCCTTTTGGGGTGCTTTTCATAAGCAAACTTATAAAAGTGCTTCCTGGAATGAAATGCAAAGTAACAGCATCTTGGATTAACAAACATCAGTTTTAAAAATAGCTGCTTTTAATTACTGAGCTTTAAATCAGAAAGTCACTGCAACATCAAGGGGCTGCTCTTCTCTATTGAATGTGAATAATATTTAAAAGTGAGATGTCTTCTAACCCTTTAATTTACACCTTCTAGGGACGGTTCTGACTCATGGTTTTAATTTCTCCCTATTTTTTCCTCCATGGGTTGCAAAACACATTTCAAAGCCTAGAATAAGTGTAGAGACCTAATCCAAAATTCCTTGGCAAATCTCCCTCCTATTGTGAGGAACATTGGCTGCCAACAGTCCAAGACTGCACTCCGTAAGGACGGAGTTTTTCCAACACTCCTTGGTCACTTCAAATATCTCTTGAAAATCTGGTCTTTGTATATCAGGTGGCTGAAGCTTTCCTGTTTGTATTGTCCCACAGTAGCATTCCTTTATCCTTAACTTGGACATTTCAGAAAATAAGAGAAATGCTCAGCTTCTATGTGGCTCTTTTACCCAAAACACACATCCTCTATGTGCCCCAAACTCGCACAGAAGAAAGGCTTTGCATTTTCTGTTACCACCATCGAGCTCTGGTATTCCTCCCAAAAATATAGAGAAAGGCTATTATAATTATGTAAAACCAGTTAAGGAAAAGGCACTTTTTACAAGAATCATAGTCTGTGTTGCTGCCACAGAGCTTTCTGAGATGAATGAGAATGTCTCCATTCACAACTGAGACAAGTTTCATTCAGTTACTTGTTACATCCTGCTGATGACTTGTAACTTCCAGTAGGTGAGTTTTTTTCTTAAATAATGGAAAAAACATTTCTCAACTATGATTTTATGTGAAGCCAATTGATTCCAGAGGTGCAAAAGGCAGTCGGTGTGGTGGGTGATCACTAACCTTTTGACAGTACATGGTTTGGTATGGGGGAACGTTTATTAAACAAACAATGTTAACTTGACCTAAGACTGACTTTGAAGTTTGATCTTTAGCAGGAAGACCTATCTAATGATTAAACCATGGAATTAGGCTCTTAGGACCATAGCTAATAACAGCCTTGGGTGCTTATAACTGTGATGCTGCAATTCTTCATTCTAGACACATGCTGACCACAATGAAATCCAGGGACTGAGGGAGATGATTTAAAGCTATTCACTGAGCAAAGAGCTGCTTCCAGTCTGTCCAAAGGAGGGATTAGTAAAGGAGCGAAGGCTGGACTCTGACCTCTTTGGAGGCTAGGTGCCTGAGGGAGGCATATGAGGTGACTTGCAGCAGGGCAAGATTCATTGAACCAGAAGGGGAGGTCTTAAGGAAGCTGACTCCACTTTTCTCAGCTATGGTACACAGCTGAGAGCAGGCAAGTTCTGCTTTTGGAGGGCTGTTTCCCCCTGGGCAATCACAGAAGAGAAGAGTGGGAATGACCCCGAGATCAGAGATCAGGACCCGGGGACCCCCACCTCACCGGGGCTGTGATTTAGAAAGTGGGGTGCTGCCCAGGGAGGGCAGGCTCTGTTGGGAGAAGACGGGAAAAGGAAGATCATCGTTTGCCCCCTTTGCACAACAGACTGAGTTGGCTGAACGGCTGGGAGCACATATTGCTGGCTCTTTTTCTCTTCCCTACCTGTAACACAGGTCTGGAAGCCTTAGAGAAACTGTCCTTCTGCAGTGGTGTGACAGGACTCCCAAAAATGCTCAGCACTTTGGTAGCCCAAGAGAAAGAAAGCACTGTTAGAGCGTGTTAATGTTCAATGTGTTCTAATGAATCTTTAAATTTTTTTTCTGTATGTACAGTCTTTAACATAAGCTCAAACCGTGACAGTAAAGCCAAGAAGAGAGCTTTAGAGTTTAACAAAACTAGCTTAAGAATATGCAAATTTGGTGAGACTCTTTTACAATGGATTTAAAAATAGCTGTCAGAATACCCTTACCATTTGCAGTATGGTGTTGCATAATGATCTTGGTCCCACCGCCAAATTTTAGACCTAGATGTTTGGGGACATTTAGGTACTCGTTCCTATAAATGCAGCGGGGGCTTGGGATGAGATTCAGCTGCCTAAGCATAGACAGGTAGAGCCTCTTCAGGAGCCGAATGGTACCCGAATCATCTGCTGGCAGGCAGACATGACATGGTACCTGCAGGAATCCTGTACTCTGCTGGAAAGGCAGCTGAGGGGGACAACCTACGGGCAATACGATGGCTCCGGGCATTCACAGCAAGGCACCTGAACCACTTTTTAGGCTTTTGGGGGCAGCATTTTCTGCCGGTGCAGAGATGCCCATGTTGGCTCTATCTGAATGTTGCACTGAGCAGCCTGCCTCAGCCCTCGCTGGGTACTTCCGTACCACCCTGCGTTTTGCGGGGGAAGACGGTCACAGTGGGGAGGATCCATGTCCGAATTCACGACTTTTCAAGGGAGGAATATTTTTATTGTGATCTGTGAAACCTAAGTGAAAATTTTGATCCTAAAGATTATATTTTATTATGTGTTGATAAAGCACCACAAAGATTTCCAGTGCTTTATTAAAGGTTTTTAATATGGATGACTGCATATATCCCAGCCAAAATCTTCTCCATCCTACATAGGTATTTATCTCAGCTAGCAGATTTTGTTTGCTCAGATCCAAATTAGAAAGTATTTAAAGCAGATAGCACATCTCTAAAAATATACTGAATTTACAATGAAGCTTTAACATTCTCTTGCTAAATTTCACACATCTCATTTGATTTCTGAAGAGAAAAGGTAAACAGAGAAATTTCCTTCAACAGTTCTCATGCACTGCTTGCAACAATAAAAGAGGGATATTTCTCATGTTACTACCATGTATTTTAAGTAGAGAACAAATGGCCATTCTCTTTACAGGCAAGGAAGTCAAATTCCTGATCACAGTTTGTGCCTTTTTTCTTTTTTTCTCTTTATTGGTAATGTAAGCTCCTATGCAAATTGAATGGCTGCTGTTCAGACCCGGTTGAATACAACAGGGGAAGATGGGACCAAATTATTTCTGTCTGTCTTACTAGGACTTTTTAATAAGATTTACTTTACATGGCCCTGAATCTTGCCAGGTTAAATTACCACTTTAGCCATGTTCACATTCTTGTTAATATATTTTAACTGCAGTGCAAAAGGTTAGGGTAATGGGAAGAGCTGAAAGCGGAATGGTTACAGTGAAAGCCAATCGCTGCCTTTATTTGGATAATTTTCCTTCCAAGTGACAGTCCATTAAATCTCTAAATTGTGTTATTTGTTACTTAAGAAAGTCTTTGCTTAGTCTTCGGGTGTTAGGAACTAAAGAAAGAAGCCTTACAAGAAATTCTGCAAATTCTGTAAAAGTAGAACTAATATTATATGCAGAGTATGTACAATGTTATAATTTTTGACTTTGTAGAAAAGTGAGACGATGTATCATAAAAGGTATTTTTTACAGAGATGATAAATATTTATTTCTCCCTTAATTTAAAAAAAAATAATAGTTTCAAAATTCAGGTTTAGCAAAACGACCTAGTCATTACTTTAAAAAATCAATCTCTACATTATATTTGGTATCTTAGTACAATTCCATTATTTTTGCTACTGTACAACAGAATATAGAAAGGTTTTCGGTTTTATTATCATACAGGCCTACCTTGATTTGTATCACAGAATCCAATATAAATGATGTTTTGAAATACTCAGTTATCCAAAACTTAAAAGGATTTCTGTAAATCAGTTTCTATGATACCTCCTCTTCCCCACCCCTGTTCCTCTTTGCTTGACGTGGCCTCGGAGCTGCTAGCTCTTTACCTCTTCTCCATCTCATGGCTCTTCCAGCCACAGTGGCTTACGGCAAATACTCCTAACCTAATTGGAAAGATAACAGGAATTACTGCAACCATCTGATATGCATCTCCTGAGTTATGTGCTCATAACCAAAATGTTATCAACACTCATCAGCTGAAGAGTTAAAACTGTCATTATGCTTTTATATTTGAGTACATTATGCGCTCATATTTGTGTATGTTTTTCCATATATTTGCAGTGCTGTTCCACTTGGGAAGAAATATAATTTTGTCTTGTGTTTAGGAAGCTACTTCTATGGAGCGTTACAGTTTGGTGAGAAAGCTCAAGATGTTCAAGTACGCTGGGGTTCTGCTATTTCACACGTGGGTCAGGCTTTCAGAAAGTGCGAAGAAGATACTCTTGGGAAAAAATGGAGCTCTGAGCTATCCACAAGAGGTTTAAACTAGTGAAAGAAGAAAAGATGACTGTGTGGTCTAGTGTCTGTGCTTGAGAGTATGAGAGATTTCAAATAAGGAAAACGTAGGGTGCCAATATGATATCAGAAAATATGTGCAGCAAATTTTAAACAGAATTCTTAATTAGTTGCAGAAAGAAAGAGTATGCAAAATACCTGTCAAAGGCTGCAGAATAAACTTTCAGTTATTAAGTTGAGAAAATAAAATAAAAACTTGCTTTTTATGACAGAGTGGGAAAGTTTTAGCGTTGTTTACAGTTCCAGAAATATCACGTATCAAATTCATAGGATAATTTTAGTTATACCAATTCTTTTTAAAAGAGCTTGGCCCTAAAAATGTAACAAGCCAGCAAAGCAGTTGTTAGAAAATACTATTTTCCTCATATTTAACACAGCATTTGGTTCGATGCATCCACTATACATAGGGCCCCATTTCTCTCCTAGGATGTGTGGTGTTTCCTACCATCTATGAAGACAGATCTTGTGTACTGGGTTGACTAGACATTACAAAGGGATTTTATTTCAGGTAACATTTAGCATTATGAAATATATATTTTACTTTATCTTCTGTCATGACAGTTGAAGCTATGGATGTTAATGAAGCACCATAAATCAACAGAGTAGCTAGATGTAAAAAATAAACAGGTTCTTTCTTCCCCCCCCCTTTTTTTTTCTTTTTTTTTTCTTTTCACAATATGAGTCAAAGCTCTGCCAACTGAAAGACACAAATTTTCTTGTTTTTAGGCCCAAGCTGAATGCTGATCTGGAGTATGGTTCTTACAGCTGGTACCTCAGTAGTCACTGGCTGCATTTTATTACAAAATTTAAGCAGCATGTAAAAATTTGCAAAGGACTGAAAAGCAAGACCAGTCTAGAAACTTTGAGTATGACCTCTGGAGGTCTTCTCGTCCAACTTCCCTGCTCAAGCAAGGCCACCTAGAGCCATCTCCTCAGTACTATATCCAGATGGCTTTTGACTGTCTCCAAGGTTGGAGACTCCTTGCTGGGCAACCTGTGCCAGTGCTTGGTCACCCTCACAGTAGAGAAGTGTTTCCTGATGTTCTCTGAGGCCATTGCCCCTGGTCCTGTCACTGGGAACCACTGAAAAGAGCTCGGCTCTGTCCTCTTTGTACCCTCCCTTCAGGTGTTTATAGGCATTGATGATATCCCCCTGAGCCTTCTCTTCTCCAGGCTGAGCAGTCCCAGCTCTCTCAGCCTTTCCTCACAGGAAAGATGCTCCACTCCCTTCATCATCTCTGTGGCCCTTTGCTGGACTCTCTCCAGTATGTCCATGACTCTCTTGTACTGGGAAGCCCAGAACTGGACTCAGCACTCCAGCTGTGGCCTCACCAGTGCTGATCACCTTGGCACAGATTCCGTAGCAGAAGCCTTTGATAGGCTGCTACCCTGGGACAGTCTTTGCTCTTATCAGAAAGATCATTTGCTGTCGTCAGTTTGAGGATTAGTAATGCCCAAATGCTCAGCCCAAAGGGTGGGAGGAAAAAGCAAAGGGGCTGCAGGTTTCAGCATTGACAAGACCATTCTGTCAAGAAGAAAATCCTTGTTGCCCTAGCTGTACTTAGAAGGTTTTTTAACATAGATTGAAGTTATTATTCTGGTCAGTCTGACCAGCCTGACGTTCAAGAGAATTTTCAACACATTTTTACAAGTTGGATTCTCTATAGGCTCACAGCAGAGCAGTCTGAAGTGCTGATCTTTTTTTCCTTTTAAGTACCAGACAACAGCTAGCTAATGCTGTGTGCCATTATTTTCCTAATCTATATAACCTATATAATCTGTATGAGTTCCTTAATATTTTTCTATGTGAAGCAATTTCATGAACTATGAAACCCAAGAGCCTGCAAACATAGTCAAATCCACTTCCACAGAGCAAAGCAGTGTGACTTAAACACATGTTCAAATATGTTACTGAATTTGGAAGCAGCATTTGTGATGTGACGTCCCTGAGTTATCCCCTCACCAGGAAAATACAGAGTGGACTCATCAGTAGAGACAAGTTGCTCTCAGCAGGATCACGATGGCCCCTACTTCTGCAATATTTGTATCGTTTCAGAATTTGGAGTATCTAATAAGAGCATCTTGGTCCAGAGCAGTGCCCCACAGGTTCACGGTCTCCTGTAGAAGGACCCAGCCCACTGCTCTGGTTTGGCAGAAGAATGGCCACTGTGAGGTTGCGTTGGGTGGACGTCTTGTTCCCCTGAGAGGAAACAGCCTTTGGGGAACCATCTCGTGGGACCTGCAGCCGCTCCGCCATGCAGCTCATTCGGCTGGGGATGCTGCTCACAATGATACCATGTTTTATCAGCTTCTGCAGTTAGGCTCACAGTGATGCTCAGGTGTGTTGGGACCCTTTACTTCTCCCCTAAGCATAGGATGAAAAATTGGTTCTGGAAACTATATGGCAAAATGAAGTGAGCAAATTGCTGCCTACACTTTCCTTTTATGTAGCACCAGACCAGAGGCTACAGCGCTCGCTACCAGCCCAGTGAGCAGCCAGCCCTGTTAGGTACTCCTCCTGCTGCTTTCTCACACCATGAGAAGTGAAGTGGGCAATGCAAATGCAGTACATTTGGGAAAAGAATTTTGTGCTGAGATGAAATTATCTTTTCAGAAGTTTCTTTTTCTTTTTCTTTTTTTTTGAACAGTAATATTACTTTTCCTAAGAAAAGGTAATGAAACAGTATAATCCTACTATTCACTATGCAAGTAGCATGGAGCATTTCCTGCATGAAAGTGGTGTGACAGTCTCTAGGCATACCTTGGAATAATAATAAAAAAAAAAATCTAATATCAGCCCAGTAAATATAACTGTATTTATCTTAACAATAACCTCTTCTTTGTAACACACCATTTTCCTTTCTCTCCTTGCAACTTCAAGAAAGAGCTTTGGAAAACACTTTTTTGAAATACCTCTGTGTGCGGAGCTTATTAAATTAGTCTGTTCCTTTCAGGATAAAAAAAATAGATTAAAACTCAAGTCATTTCATGGTCTGAAAAGAGTGTCAATAAAAGTGAAATAATGTTTGTACAGTTTAGTAAGGCGGGTTAACCTTTCGAAGAACACAGCAAATGCTTTGTGGAAAAAGAAATTACATTCACGTGTCCTTTTGGCTTCGCAGAGGTAGTTTTGTAATATATCATGAAAGAGCTGCAAATACATGTATTGAATGGCAAGTATGCTGATCACTGCATTGTGGCAGGTTTTAAGAAAGGCAGAGTACACAGCAGAACTGCCTAAGAGATCGGTTGCCGTGTCAGTTTTGACATCTGTTTTGGAAGAATTTTGTCTGTCTCTAAAGCAGTGTGATCCTCAGTGTACAGTCACTTTGGAAGTGTTAGCTAGTCCACGTTGTGCTGAGCACACTGATGCTTTGAAGTGTCAAAAGCTGCTCGAGATATTTTAGCAATATATAAGCCCATTTCCTTTGACGGAAAATTCAAGACAAGGCTGTGGGAGAGTGACATTTCTTCTGGAAGATTACACCCATTGCTATATTAAGTGGTGGAAAATCTTCCAGTCACTCCAGCCTTTAAAAATGATGATCTAAAGTCTGAGTCAATGTGCTCGTATTCTTCCCCTGACTGGGTGGCTGAGGCTCAGGAAGTGTCTCCGTTGAAACAAACTGGCTGTGGCTGTAGGAAAGGAAAGCTCTGGGCTTGAAACAGCCCAGAAGCGTGTCTGTCCAAAATGGGGAAGGCAGGGTAACGTGGTACAGCTGGAGAACTCCACACAGTTTAATCATTTTCCTGCACACATTTGTTCTGTTCCCTGTAAAAGCTTATTGCAATCTAAAAAAACTAGTTCATTATGAATGTATTTTTTTCATTCTGTTAATTTGAAAGACTTTTACAATTAGAATTCTTAAACCAAACTCATTTAATGTTCAAAAAGACAGAATTGCCACTAATTAAAGATAACAGTAAATCAAACACATAAAACAATCACATTCTGTACTGAATATGATTACAACGCCCAATGTGTTGAATACCGTGAGATATACCCTCTCTTGCTGATGAGCAAATATGCTGTGTCTTCTCTGATACTGCAATTTTTTCCCCCTGCTCAGGTAGCATTTATCCATTTTTTTTAAATACTGTCATCCTGCAGATTAGTTGTGGGCAACAAGGCTTCTCATAGTTTGGCTCTAATTCCCCATTATGAGACAGCGTTTTGTCTTGGGCATTGCATTGCAAGCAATAGTGAAGATGTACTTTCTACCACTAAATGATGCACAGGCACCAGAGCCAATCCTTCTGTTGACACTGTCTGTTTAAACAGCTATGGATGGTCCATCAATCCCCCTGTGCTAACAGAGAACAGCATGCAGCTCTCATCATATTTCTTCAAAGTTTTCTTCATCCTCCAATTTTGTTTCCCATACTGATGATTATAGCAGGCCACAACGGAGCAGAGCTGGTTAATAAGCAAGGCATAAAACAAATTAATTATTTACGTTTGGAAACCTGCTGACTCAATCAATTTGAGAGGAATTTTTAGGTACTGAATTAACTGATTAACATCCAAACTTGTGCATGTCTCTGAAGAGTCAGTTCAGTCGTACTCAGCTCCCTGTCTCGATGATAAACAGAGACATATATTATCTTGGTATCAGATTAGATGCCAATTTAGAACTGCTAGCTGAATTCAAGCTCCCCTTCAAGAAAACCTCAGAATATATGAATAGTTACTCAATAAGACAAAGCCTTGAAGTCTGTTATTGTAACAGTGATGACATTGATAGTGACTGGACTGAACTTACTCAGGGAATACACTATTAACCCCAAAGCCTGACCATAAGCTCGCTTTATTCCATGTAAATTAAATGAGAATCTAGAGAGTCGTATAAGAAGTAGGCAAGAGGGTCTAATTTTGTCTCAAGAGTGACTCTCATTTGAGAGGCTCTGTGGATATACACTTGAACCAGCATAACGTGAATAGTCACACTGAAGCGTGAATTTCTGGAGAGTCAGTGACCTTCGTATTTCACACCATTGCTACTAGCAGAGAAATAAAATAATAGAACAAGGATACATCTCCTCTCTTGGGAGACTTAGAAATGTTTTAGGACGCTTTGGCTGCCGGCAGCTGCTAAGCAAGCTAGAACGATAAACACAGTCTTCAAGTGGTTCTCTTTGTAAACACTGTTTATCTGCCCAGCTTGCTGTAGCTAAACCGATGCAAAAGCCAAAGTTGTGCGAAAGACATATAAGTGCTCCTGTGCAAGGAATACTCCCGTTCCCTTTTAAGAAGCAAAACTACCTTTATTCTCACTTATAATGGACTCAGGCCTTGCTCTGAAAGCATAGAAGAAGCATGAAAAAGGAGTGTAACTTTCTCTTGCCAGTTTTGCTCACTTTCAGGGCTCCTTGAGCTGTCAGAAGGGGATAAAAACCTATTGTTCATGAGAATCGGGCCCACTATATTTAATAGCACAGGGGAATATTAGAAATCTGTTCAAGAGTGAATAAATCAAGCAAAAAAACCCTAAGTGTTAATTAGATTTGGAATATATCACACATCTCCCAGATCAAGGACCTTATAATTAAAAATGAGTTTACAGAATTTAGTTTTCCCTGTATGAAAGAGTCATCCACTCTATTTTTATCTCCAATTGTTCTTGGCAATCCATGCCAATCTGGGAATGCTCTGGATTTTGGTCCAAAACCCTCCAGTAAATGACCTCATTAAAAATATAGCAGTATAGCATAAATTGGCAGAAAATGGTTGCAACTTCCAAAAGGCTAAATCTCCCAATACATCCAAATACTTTGGCAACTGGAGCCAAATGTAGGTATAGGTGGAGGGTGTAGTATTAGATAGAAGTATTATGATTTAAGCTCTGTTTGTTTCTACATTTATTCTGGTTTATGCTGTCAGTCGATTGCAGTAAAGCTCCTGCTACGGCTGCTTTTCCAAAATGAATGTCTAAAATCCATGAGAATAACTAGGGACAGCTATTTACTTTATAGATGTAGCCTTGGTTTTGTATCTACTTTTAATCATCATGATACAAAAGCCACGGATTCAGAAACATGCACAGCACCATTTGCATGAGAGGTCCTGGGTCACTTCTGTTTACATAAAACAAAAAAACCCCAGTGACAATTTCATTCACATTTCTCAGCATGTGTGACTCAGAACTAGAAACACTGCTATAAATAACATGGAAAAATGTAGATCGTTACTAAAAGCTAAGGGGTAATTTTTCCTTAGAAAATGATCACTCACGTACCAGCATCCCTGGTCTTCTGTTGCTCAGAGCACCAACATATTACATCTTCAGTGTAAACTGCTCAGAAATCATGATGTTGGGACAGCATTTAAAGGTTAAGATTTTCTCTTGCATTTTCTATCAAGTCAAGCAAAAGCAGGACAAATTCTTTTATTTTACTTCTGTCACATAGTACACCTTCCTATATTTTTATAGATTCAAAGGAAATGATTATTTTTGAAAGGAACATAATAACAGCTCCTTTTGGAAAATGTATGTTTACAGCTTAAAACAGAAATGCCTACAGTTCTGATTATGTGAAGTCACTAAAGGAGTATTTTCCATTTTTTCCTTCAGTATTTATTCTGTGCTCTTGACAGTCCTTTTGGCACCATTTCCTTCAGCATTTCCCATTACAGTCAATTATTTTATTATGTCAGAGTAATACCCTGGAGTCCCTTTGAAACGAAGGTTTCCCTGGGCTCGGGGACTGTTCTTGCTGTGAGGAGCTGATTATTTCATTCAGCAAGATGGAGTAAGGGCTCAGTCCTGAAAACCCACTGCAGCCACGGCAATCCCAAGGAAAAGTGCCGGGGAACCCAGACGTTCAGGCAGGGGTCCCGTGCTGCCTGCCAGGGAGCGCATGGCTTCCTCCATACTCCACCTTGGTGCTCCAAGCTGCAGACTGAAGGGTATGAAGATGCCAGCCCATGTGCATGTGGCTGGCTGCTTGCTCCAGCGCCTCACGTTGAAGGGACAGCCCGGAGGCTTCCCATGCTTATTATCCAACATACAATGCGCACTCTTGGGAAACACTGGGCTTGGCATGAGGAAGAGCTGATCGTCTGGTTGCAGGGGGTGGTGGGTCGACCTTGGCTGGCTGCTGGCCGCCCACCAAGCCACCCTCTTCCCTCCCTGCCCTCCGCAGCACGGCAGGGGTTACATGGATGGATTAGTGCAAAGTGTGATGGATCCAGTGAAGCAGCAGGTGTTCTTTTCAGTTGCATTTCTTTCATTTTCCCCTCAGACCTACCAGTCACTCCCTTCACTTAATTAAAATGAAAGCAGTTAAAAAGTGATCTTAATGTTAGTTTAGCTGAAAACTGAGCTGGAGCCTCAGAGTGCTCCAGTGAAGTTCATTCACAGCCATTTCTCTCTTCATCTTGTTTTTTTTTTTTTTTTTTACTGGAACTGTCCTGTAATGCTCCTATGTTTCATCCACAACGGGCAATAATCGTTCTTCATTCAATGCAAGCACTATCCCCGTGCGTCTTCTTTTTCCACATGAGATCTCACACAGCGTGGACTTGCTTTGAAAAGGGGAGTTTAAGCATCAGCTCTTTCACAGTGCCTGTTGTTGATTAGGAATGGCAAGATGAGATCCTCGTAGGTGTCAGACAGAAAGAGACAGCATATGCATTTGGTGTTTCTAAAACGAGAGAATACGAGTGCGCCATTTGGGCTATCTATTTTCTGATCACCTGTATGCCTTCCTACCCCCCCTTCCTTTATCTCCCCCATTTTCCTAGTCCACAAGACAGCTGAATGAGTGGGGGGCTTTTGAGGCATAGAGAAGGGAAGAAAGACTTGGACTGCGGTGGGATTGGTGTTACCCCGTCAGCAATGGACATACAAAAATAATGGTCCACAGAGCCCACCCTGCTCCCTTAAGATTTGTTGGGGAAAAAAACTCAGTCTCTCCACCTTGCTGAAGGAGACCGTACCATCATCTTCAGCACTGACGTGCAGAATCCCAGATCCTGAGGAGGGAGCCTTGGCTTAGAGACTCATGGGAGAGTGTGAACATGCCAGGTGGAGGAAAAGAAAGGCTGGGGTCAGGGCAATGGATGTGTATGCTATCTCTATCCAAGCACACAGACAGTTTTTAGGAAAAACCATGCCGTGGAAGCGTATTGACTTTTTCATGGAGTGTCCCAGGGGAGTTAGAGCCACAGCTGCTGTGCTGGGTGAGTGCCTGTCTGGATTGCATTTGCTCCGCCACCTGTTGCAAATGGAGAATTATATTGTCTGTTGTAGAACCAATGACAGAGTTTAATAGTGAGCAAATAAGCAAGGGCATGGCTGCAGCTCTGCTGGCTCCGTTTTGACCAACTGCAGCTCCATGAAAAGAATGCCCAAGGGAGAAGGAATGACCTAAGCCCTGATAAGAGACTTTTCAGCAAAACAGAAGAGAAAATTCGCTGTTTACCCATACAGATAAAGAATAAGGAAATAAATAAATAAATAAAGGGTCTACTTTCAGTCTTTTCTGCTAGCAAAGAGATACATCTGAACTCCAGTTTTAGTTCAGAGGATTGCAGTTTATTTCTAGACACTGAAATTTATACAGAAACCAACAGGTTTTCCTGTCTAAATAAAGTATGGGAGAAAAAGCTGTAAGGCATACGGTAGCCTTAGAAATCTTATATGCATGTTACAGTGAAGATGGGAGAAAAACAGCTACTAATGCTTAACACGTCGCTGAATAATCCATTCCGTTACCATGATAGCTGCACTGGTACCTTGAAAGAAACTGTGCTTGTGTGAATGTGGCATGATGAATGACAAAAATAACCTCGGATCCTCAAAGAGCTGGAGAAAGAACTAATCAATCATGTTCTGTTTCATTCTTTTTAAACAACTATTGTTGCTGATAACAGGTAAGTAAATAGAATTTATTCTCCCAGTGGAGGAAAGCTGAATTAGTTGCCTGATAAGCTTTCATACTGTGAGCAAATTGACTGTTTGCAGATACTTCAAGCTCGAGGGTATGCGTATGGTCAGAGGTACCCTTTCTGATGAAACAGTGCATTTGGTTTCAAAGGCTGTCCAGCTGATGATACTCTCCCAGCAGGGATTTGCAGGCTACATCTTGGTTCCTCCCTTCCTTACAGACCCGGCTTGGCAGCACCAGTGCTTTCCATTTGACCAGGCAGTCCCTGTCCGGAAACTCAGAATTAAGGCTTCACAAATGTGAGAGTCAAACCCTTCTGTGCAAGTCTGATGCTGTAGACACTGGAAAAAATCCTCTGCAAGTTCCCATATGTGGAGTGAATCTGTTTGGCCCAGGGAAACGGGGCTCGGGTGTTCACACTCAGGTGACTGATTGAGTAACTGTGAGTGAGCGTGAGTGCGAGTGTGAGTGCAAGTGTGGGCCAGGGGAGTCTGGCTCTTGGCTCAGGTACTTGCCACTGGCGAGATTTCACAGCAGTTCTAAAGTTATGCATTATTCAGGTCCTGAAAGTTTCATGAAAATAGACAGTAATACAGGTCAAAAGACCATCTTAGCGCTTCCTCCAAGGGGAAAGCTGCTATGTTAAGTTCACCCCTTACTATATATACAGGCCAGATAAAATAAATAATGCCTGATTTGCACAGTAAAAAAAAACAAAAACAAAACTAAAAACCCAGAGATGAGACAGTTTGCAAATTCAGAAATCTCTGTAGGAACTGTCACTATAAGAATTTTATGAATGATTCGTTACTCGTCAAGTCATTCCTCCCTTCTGTTCCTCCTCAGATAGTTCCCCTGTTAACCTACTACAGCTCAATAAATACATTTAATTACTGTGGAGCAAAATAAAATCCCTGCTACAGAAACATGCTTTACAAGAGCTGCAAAAATTGTGAAGACTCATTGCCTTGTGTGTGGAATCAGGCAAAGGTCTTCTGGATGAAATATTACATGATCACTTAATTAAAGACTGTCTCACACTGAGCACACGCATGGGGAGTGTACCTAGTCCCTGTTAATTCTGGATGTTTTCCTTAAATTCCGAGTGCTTTGTTCTGCAGCCTTTTCTTTTCTTTTTAATAAAAAGGCTCATTTGGAGTTGTTCTGGAAGGCTTAATGATTTCTTCAAAAACCGGGCATACATCATTTGAACTTTAGTATTAAGCCAGCAGTATTGTTTATCCCCACAAGTAGAGCATAAATCTTTGCTTCCTGATCGCTTTTGCTACTGGAGCAGCAGGGGGTTGTGCTAGACTGTAAGCCAGTCATTTGGAAATGAGGGAAGGTGAGATTCACACATTATTATTGGATTTCTTAGATATTGACTGATGGCAGAAGGGTGGAGATGCTCCTGGGATCAGCCTAGCTTCTTGGAGGGCAGAAGACCCCAGTGGCTACAGACTGTCTCTCTACATGCTCTCTCTTTTCACTTCCATTTCCTCTTACCCATATTATTTGTTCTTTTATCTCCATCTATCTCCACCACGTGTCCCTGCATCCCACTCTTTATCCTTTATGTGCTTCTTCTGCCTCTCCAGTCCTACTCCAGCCTTCTTTTCCCACAAACGGGTCCTCCCTCCACAATGCCACCTCCTCAGATGCACCTTCTTTCAGGCTCCTTCCCATTTCAATCCCAGGCAGGGGCTCCTGCCCCTTCAGCTGGCAGGAGCCCCCACACCAGGGTGATGGGCTTCCTTCTTCCAGGGCTTGCACTTAAGCACAGCCACACCTGGCTGAGGAGTAAGCTGGCAGCAGAGAGCACCTCAGAAGACAAGCTGCCTTCCCCAAAGCTCTGACAAGAATGTCCAAACTGAAATAATTCATTTATCATGTGGGCCAAAGGAACAGTTAATGGTGAGGGCCAGTCCCCTGCCTTAAGGAGAAAAGGAAGAGAATGAGCAGAATATTTCTTAAAATGGGCAGAACAGTAGATTCTTTCCTTGCCCCATCCACCAAAACTGTCCTGTTGCAAAAACATTGGGGGGGGAAAAGTCAGCTGGCAGAAGATGTTTTTTCACATGGATTGCTTCCCCGCAGTTACTGAAAAAAGCCGCAAAACTGGCTATCAGGTGGAGACTGTCAGTCTGTGTCATGGTGGGTGCTGCTCTCCATTCTGCCTGGTGTAGCAAACCTCTTACGGCAAGGGAACAAATGTCTTGGAGGGGTAATAACGGCAAGCACTTACTTTGTTCCTCCTGCAATCTTTTTGCAAGGAAAATGTTTTCTACTCAAATGTCCAGTGTATCTTCTAAGACATTTAGAGAACCTCCCTTCCCTCGAAACCTATGGTAGATGTCACGGCCATATTTGCAGGCCAATATTTGCAGAGCTAATGAGCTGTGGGGCTGCCTCACTAGAGGAGCTCTGAACTTGGCCGAAAGCAAGCCTTTTGTGATTCCCATCCTCACAGAGCCACATAATGGTAGAGAACTGCGATCCAGAAGCTAAGCTTTCATTAAAGCCAAAATAAAACTCATATATAAATAGAATATGAACCAGGTCATTCTTGCCAATCAGAGTTTGCAGACAGTCTGAAATAATAGCTCTGAGCAATATATAAACTGTTCCCATTCTTCTCAATGTGGTGTTAACTAGGAAATCTAATTATCACAATTTAAATGTCAGCATCATTAAATATTTTGCTACTGAGTACTCTAGCAGAAACATCCAGCTAATGTGCTCTTATTACATTCCCAAACCACCTCCCACATTTTTCACTGTGTGCCAGATGCACCACCTGTCCTCTGCCCAGTCACCAAAACCTCCAGATTCCTTCCCAAAATTCCTAGGCTACAAGGTAATTCAGCATTGTCAGTTTGACAGCCTGGAAAACATCTTGAAAAGGAACAGTTTGGGAGAAGATAAATAAAATTCAGTGCTGAAATGAAAAGCACAAGGAATACTTTGCAGGCAATAACGCTCATTTAATTCAATATAATACAGAATTTAATATTCATTTTTATATTCAGTTTTACACAATAAGATGTTCGTGATTGCATTTATCTGGAGCTGCCATGGCATTTCAGACAATTTCATTCCAGTTTGTTGAAGAGCTGGTAACAAAGATGTTGGCTAGAAAAATAATGCAACACGTAAAGGTAAATATTTGTCAGAAAAATAGTAGACGGTAGCTGCCGCTTCCTCAGTACAAGCACTTTCCACTGATTGTCGCATATGCTGTGCCAGAGGCCATATTCCACCTTGAGCAAATGGCCTGTTAAAAACTAGAAAATAAACTCTTGATTTATTTCATCATCCACCCAAAGATTTTTTTGCAGTTGAAGCTATGAAGCTTTGCTTGAAACATTTGAATCAATTGGTCGTTTCAAATAAAAACTGAACTTCCAGACTTACTCTTGATCAGCGGCAACGATAAACTACATCCTTTCAGCTACAGATATACAAATTGAAAATTGAGTTGAATAATGTCCCAGAAAGCAATCTGACATGGAGGACTGTACAAGCAAAGACTCGCTACACCTTTTTATCCTTGATGACAGTTGCCTATAGGCTAAAGCAAAGGTACGAAGGCCTGAAGAACAAGAAGTTGTGTTACTATGACTATACAACTGAAGTAAAGGCTCTTGAGAGCGCAAGAGATGGGCAGCTAGAGAATAGGCTAACAAGCGGGAGGCCAGAGGTCCATCAAAAGACTAGCAGAAGTTAATGGATGACGGGAAATGCCACCAGAAGTGTTGTGGGTAGGGGGATAGGAAGAGTAGGAACATATGGTAAAGATACATGGCATGAACAGAGCTCATGGGGCTGGTAATGACCTAGAGTGTGTGTGCTTGATATGTGGACAAAAATAATGATCACAAAATACGCATTCTATGCATGAAAAAACAGAGAGGTTAAGTATAAGAGACAGGTTTATATAAAAGTGCCATAGTATGGCTTTGAGCTGCTGAATAGCTGGATTCCCCTGCAAACTCTGTGATCTGCAGCGCACAATGCGGGGCTTTCTGTCTGCTGCAGTGCCCAAAGGGTGGTCCATGCACCACGGCTCCTTTGCCAAAGCAAGTCTTGCAGCTGGGGCAGGCTGAGCTCCCAAAGAGCTCCTGAACACGCCTGTGGCCAGTGGGTGAATGATTCTAGCAGACCCCAGCCCCGGGCAACTCTGCTGCTAAATATAACATTGGTCAATAGGAGAGGCAGAGTTGGAAGGAGCAGCCAAGGCTATTTGAGGAAGGGCACAGGCACCTAACTTCGGGCGCTAGCAGAGGAAGGTGCCCAAATTAGGAGCTGCAGCCTGAAGAATCTGCAAACAGGGCATCCATCCTCATGGGGCCACCAGCGGCTGCCGCAGGGAGCATGCATTGCAAGCCATCTCTGGCTGTTTCTAATGTCCATAAAATAAATGTCCATAATAATGCATAGAATTTATCTTTAAAAATCATGGTTTTAAGATAAGAGTAGGAGCGACAGTTATGGTCCTGAAGAGAAAGACTATACCTGAATTCCTGACTGCAAACCACATTTAATGTGAATGTCCCCAGGCATGCTGCAGAGATGGGAGCCGTTGACGACACTCTCAGACTGATTCTCCAGTGTCTTTTGCATCAGTAGAGGTATAAACATGTGCCTCAGGAACTACACAGATGCTGCAAACAACAACCAGGTCTCTGAACTATTGCTTTCCTTCCAGAGGTTCAGGTGAGACCCTTGCTACTGAAAGATGTCTCCCTGCTGTTGTCAACTTGGACAGGAAGAAAAAAGAGAGCTTTTTATGTCAAGGCAGGAGTCCTTATCACAATCTCCTTTAGACAATATCACTGCCGTCAAGATCAAATTGAATGCGTTGTACTTTCAACTCAGGAAACACAAGTTTCTTCTCAGAATCTTCTCTAGGTGAGATTAAAATTCTAATTGCAGTTCCCTTTAAAATGGAGGCCAGTACACTCTGTGTAGTTGTGCCAAACTGTTCCAGCTTGCCAATTTGCTTGAAATAGGGAAAGCATAGTTTGGACGAGTACCCACTGTGCGCTCAAAATAGATCCTAGTTGTGCTTTTGGAAATAACTAATCAATGAGCACTTCAATATAGAGACTTGATTTCCCATCAGTGTTATCCCTCCATATGATTGGCATACTGCACTGCAAAACTTCTCTTGTTAGGTACTCCACAGAGGCCCTTTATTCACTCAGGCTTATCAGCTCCGTATGTCTTTTACTGATCTTAATGTCTTTTAACCAAAAAGTGTGGCATGGGCTACTGGTTGTTTTGGATTACCTCCAAGGGCTAATTGATAGCCCTTTGGATGCAGCTTTGCCGATAAACCAGTGAAAAAAAAAAGGATTAATAGCCAGGCCGCAGAGACCAAAGATCCTGAAGTTTGCTGGCTTGGCGAGGAACCGTGTAAGAACAATTGGGATGGGAACAGCATTGGGTTTCTAATGGTATTTTGTTCTTGCTCTGTCTTCTCACCTCTTTCCAGTCCGCTAGTGCTCAGAGTGGAGAACGTGTGTGGTCTCACCGCAGCCATCCAGAAGGAGAGAATTAGTGGTCTGCTCCATGATATGATTAAAGAAAACAGGCTTGTAAAATAAATACAAATTTACTGGGATATGAACATTGTCACTGGGAATGAAAACGAACCTCCAATTTTAAAGTAGTATTTAAAAACCTACCCATCCATAGAGGAAAAAATTAGAAAAATAACCAGATATTCTATAGAGGGTCAGATCTGGTTTGCATCAGCTTCTTAGGGCTCTCCGGGGAAGAAAAGTCTCCGGAGGTGAGGGGAATCTTAGCTCCCGAAGCAAGTCTGCAGCAGGGTCTGGAGCTGATCTGTGAGTCTCACAGGATGGTGCTGGCTGGAAGTACAGCATTTCCAAGTTAGCAATGCTTTATTGTGTGCCATGCTGCAAATACTTTTGTTGTTCTGATCTTACCAGACTGTGAACTATTCTTTTTTTTACTCCTGGGGGATCGCACAAAAGAGAATTATAAACAAACAAACAAAACCCTTCTCTTTGTTCCTGTGTCCTCTGACTCCTCAGTGAAGTTCTTCTCCTGTGAAGAGGAGGCCTGAATTGGAGCTGAATGGGTAAGCCGAGCTGAACAAATACATTTTGATGAGCTGGAATCTCAGAAGTCCTCAGCAGTAAAAAGTGCATTGCTATAGATCCACTGAAGCATTTAAAAACTATGTCCAAGGCTCTCAGTACCGGTGATATTTGACCTATAATAGGAGTAATTTATTTGGCATCGTCCCTTCCAGAAAGAAAACAAGCTAATGGCTTATTATTTGATAAGTGATTTCAATGGAAACATTTCTCATTCTTGAATAACATTTTCATCTATAAAGGAGTATAAAATCAATGGTAGAGGTCTGTGCTAAAGTGAAAAAAGAATTTGGAGGCTCTTTGAAAAGTCCTTTGCTTTGCTCAAATAGTTTGCATAAGCAATAAGATGGTGATGTTTCCACTCTGAAAACTATTTTCATGGAAAAGATGAGAACTTTTTAACCAAGGAAGTATCTGTTACCTGGTATAGCTTTTGCTGTAAAACAGTATTTCCCCCTGCAAATGGTCTACTAATCCAAACAGAATTAATGTGCTTTTTCTTCCACTTATGTATGTTATTGTAGTTTTACTTTGTTCAGAAACTCAGAAAGGGATTCCTTTTTTTGCCTAATTTTCTTTCTTTCCAAGTGAATAGACATATATATAAAGATATAATACAAAACACATACTTTAAAAAAATTGCTTAGTTGCACAAATTAGAGGAATTAGGATGGTTACCACATCATTTTTTTTTGCAAGGAGCAAAAAATGCTGGCAAGAAAGTAGCTGAGTCATATTTACCTCTCTTAGGTGCCAGCCTGGAAGCTGAAGCTGCTCAGAGATAACTGTAGGCACCTCTAGAGTTATCCCCAGGCCAAGAGGGCTCTGCAGTGCAGTGCAAAGGGGCCGTTTCATAGAATCATGGAACCATAGAACAGTTTGGGTTGGAAGGGACCTTAAAAGGTCATCTAGTCCAACCCCCCTGCAATGAGCAGGGACATCTTCAACTAGATCATGTTGCTCAGAGTCCCATCCAACCTGACCTTGAATATTTCCAGCGATGGCACATCTCTGGGCAACCTCTTCCAGTGTCTCACCACCCTCACTGTAAAAAACTTCTTCCTTCTATCTATTCTGAGTCCATCCTCTTTTAGTTTAAAGCCATTACTCCTTATCCTACCGCAACCTATGCCCAGGCCCTGCTAAAAAGATTGTCCCTATCTTTCCTGTAGGCCCCCTTTAAGTACTGGAAAGCCACAATAAGGTCTCCCCAGAGTCTTCTTGTCTCCAGACTGAACAAACCCAACTCTCTTAGCTTGTCCTCATAGCAGAGGTGTTCCATCCCTCTGATCATTTTTGTGTCCCTCCTCTGGACCCACTCCAACAGATCCATGTCTTTCCTGTGCTGAGGACTCCAGAGCAGGATGCAGTACTCCAGCTGCGGTCTCACAAGAGCAGAGTAGAGGGGCAGAATCACCTCCCTCAACCTGCTGGCCATGCTTCTTTTGATGCAGCCCAGGATACTGGCCTTCTGGGCTGCAAGCACACGTTGGCTCATCCACCAGCACTCCCAAGTCCTTCTCCTCAGGGCTGCTTTCAAGCCCTTCAACCCCCAGCCTGTATTGATACTGGAGATTGCCCCAACCCAGGTGCAGGACCCTGCAATTGGCCTTGTTGAATCTCATGAGGTTCACATGGGCCCGCTTCTCAAGCCTGTCCAGGTTCCTCTAGATGTTATCCCCTTCCTCAGGTGTATCAGTTGCACCATTTAGCTTGGTGTCATCTGCAGACTTGCTGAGGGTGTATTCAATCCCACTGTCTATGTCATTGATGAACATATTGAACAGTACTGGTCCCAATATGGATCCCTGAAGGACACCACTTGTCACCAATCTCCATCTGGATATTGAGCCGTTGGCAACTACCCTCTGGATTCAACCATCCAACCAATTCCTCACCCACTGAACAGTTCACCCATCAAATCCATATCTCTCCAGTTTAGAGAGAAGGATGTTGGGGGGGACTGTGTCAAACGCCTTAGAGAAGTTCAGATAGACGACATCCATGGCTCTTCCCTTGTCCACTGATGTAGACGCTCCATCATAGAAGGCCACTACGTTGGTCAGGCAAGACTTGCCCTTGATGAAGGCATGCTGGCTGTCTTGAATCACCTCCCTGTCCTCCATATGCCTTAGCATAGCTCCTAGAAGGATCTGTTCCATGATCTTCCCACACACAGAGATAAGGCTGACAGGTTGCTAGTTCCCAGAGTCCTCCTTTCTACCATTTTTAAAAATGTGTGCAATGTTTCCCTTCTTCCAGTCAGCAGGGACTTTAGCTGACTCCATATCATGGAGAGTGACTTGGCAACTACATCAGCCAATTCCCTCAGGACTCTGGGATGCATCTCGCCAGGTCCCATAGACCCATTCAGGTTCCTCAGGTAGTCATGAACCTGATCTTCTCTTACAGTGGAAGGGTCTTTTTTTTGCTCAGTCCCTGCCTTGCAGTCCGTTTACTCAAGTGGTGTGGGGAGAGAGGTTGCCAGTGAAGACTGAGGCAAAAAAGTTGTTGAGTACCTCAGCCTACTCCTCGTCTGTTGTTACCAATTTTCCAGTCTTGCTCATCAGGAGAGGTACGCTTTCTTCAACCTTCCTTTTCTGGCTGTAGGAGCCCTTCTTATTATTCTTTGCGTCCGTTGCCAAGTTCAGCTCCAGCTGCACCTTGGCCTTCCTGACCCCATCCCTACACATCTGGGAAGCATCTCAATGCTTTTCCCAGGATACCTGTCACTGCTTCCACTGCCTGTGCATTTCCTTCTTGCCCATTTGTTTGAGCAGCAGGTCTCGACTCAGCCATGCCAGTCTCTTGTCCTCCTTTCCTGATTTCTTACACCTGGGGATCGAGAGCTCTTGCAATCTAAGGAAAGCATCCTTAAAGATCTGCCAGCTCTGTTCTGCTCCCTTGTCCCTGAGGCTAGTTTCTAAAAGGGTCCTATTGACTAGCTCCTTGAAGAGCTGGAATTTTGCTTTCCTAAAGTTCAGGGTTGTGACTTTACTCTTCCCCTGACCCATATCCCTCAGGACTGCAAACTCCACCAGGGCATGACCACTGCAGCCCAGGCTGCCTCCAATCTTGACGTCACCAATTAGCTCACTTGCATTGGTGACCATCAGGTCCAGTATCACATCTGCTCTGGTAGGGCTGTCTATCACCTGGCTTAAGAAGTTACCCTCAATGCATTCCAGGAGTCTCCTGGGTTGCCTACAGCTCACCGTGCTACTTTTCCAGCAGATGACAGGGTGGTTGAAGAAGTCCCCCAGCAGGATGAGAACCTGCGAGCACAATGCCCCCTGTAGCTGGAGTAAGATGGCTTCATCAATAGGCTCCCCTTGATTGGGTGGCCTGTAGTAGACACCAGCCACAAGGTTTCCTGTGTTGCCTCAGCCTCTAATTCTTACCCATAATAGTTCAGTCTGCTTGTGGCTATCTTCAGTGAAAGCTCTTCACATTTTATCCATTTCTTGATGTAGAGGGCAGTGCCTCCGCCCCTGCTTCCTCACTTGTCCCTTCTGAACAACCTGTAGCCATCGATAGCTGCACTTCAGTCACGTGATTTGTCCCACCAAGTTTCAGTAATGGCAACTAGGTCATAGCTTTCTAGGAGCACGGTGACTTCCACCTCGTCCTGTTTGTTGCCCATGCTGCGTGCATTGGTGTAGAGGCACTTCAGCTGGGCTGTTGGCCATGTCACCATCTTAGAGGAACATGCCTTAATTCCTTTGAGGTATTTCACTGGTGTTTTCCTGTTGGCTCCTCTTACCTCAGGAGCATGTGGCTCATCTCTGTAAGACTTCAAGTGTGCTGCAGTGTAGCCAGCACATCTCAGAGCAACAGGCTGCGGGCCCTCGCTAGCACCCCATCCCTCTAACTGTTGCCTGTTGTCCCACAGTTTGTCACGGGCAAGCCTGATATTGCCCCATCTCCCCTCAAGCGCCCTGTCAATGAGCCCCGCTAGCTTGTGAGCAAAGACCCTCTTGCCCTGTCAGAAAGGTGAACCCCATCTGATGCAAACAAGCCTGGTGCCATGTAGGCCATCCCATTATTGAAAAACTCAAAATTGTGGTGGTGACATCAGCCATGGAGCCACATATTAATAGGCTGGCACATCTGTTTCTTCTAATGTTGCTGCCCGCAACTGGGAAGAAAGAGGAAAAAACAACCTGTGCTCCAGGTTCCCTTACCAACCGTCCCAAAGCCCTGAAGTCTCTTTTGATACCCCTTGAACTACGCATTGCGGCTTCATCACCACCCACATGGAAGAGCAGCAATGCGTAATAGTCCAAGGGCCGTTCCAGGCTAGGAAGTTTCCTAGTGATGTCCTAATAATAATGAGTGAAAAGATGAGGGATTTCAGTAGCTGTTTGTTAAACTATGAAGCAAGTTTTATTCTCAAAAACGTGTTTATGTTTACCAGCAGTACAAAAGTTCACTGGTGGAAATTTTTATAGAAACATCATTCTTAAATAAATACTGCAAAATATTCATAGGAAGTCATTTTTAAAAAATAAACAGTAGCATTTGTAACAGCTAAGGAACAGAAACCTATCAAGTACCTCACAGTATTTGACTAAACTGCTAGTAAAGAGAATTCAGATGTATTTTCTTCATTTTATTAAGTCATTCTTATTTCATAACAAATACTGTGTTATTATCATTTTTACAAGGTGGAATTATCTAGACTAATGAGACTATTTCTATTTCTATTCAGAAATAAATATAAAGATAAGAACCAAGCACAGGAGTCATCACCTTCTTTGGTAAGAGTTACCCAGATGCACCGCTTTCTTATTAACCAGAGGAGATAGAGTTTTCCATTTTGCTGGTAGCACACGCAGTGTTTGGAAACGTTCCTTATCTCCCTATGTCCAAAATGCCGATGTGGGAACCTAGAAATGTTCCCTCCTATTGCACCCATGTGGGAGATGGTCTGAAGTCTGAAATCTGCAGGATGCATTTGGTTGTGCCAAGCAGATCCTGCATCACTTAAATCCTGAAGAGTTATTCTCCAAACCAAACTGGAGCTTAGTGGAAATAATAGAAAGTGCCCGTGTCTCACAACCTGGAGGTTTTAGAGTTCTCCACACAATTAATTCTTTATTGGGACCTTGCTTGGGCCTGGGATATAGCGGGTGAAATTGCATTTGGGTTTGACAGCATGATATCCACCTCTCTCAGGTCTGAGCTGGGCCATTAGTATCTGTATCAGCCGCATCGGCCAGTCACAGACTGGAACAAAATTTGAAATACACTTCAGGAGCAATTGCTGATGGTTTCCTGCCTATAAGCAAGATAAATCAGATTATATCTACAGTCCCAAGGTACTTTTTTCATATTGGAATGGTAATATTTTCTAGACCAAAATACAGTTAAACCAAGGAGTAGATAAAAATGGATAGTAAACTATCCTAGTTTATCATATTGTCTTTTGATAGCATTTGCTATAGATATGTTTGTAGGACTGAGGTTATAAATCTAGGATTTTAATTATAGAATTCTAAAGTTAAGAATATTGAGTTTATGCTGTCAAATCTTTAATTCTGAGTCATTCCTCCCCTGTTAATAGACGGAATGGTTTTGCTAATGAATGCTATTGATTTTTTTTTCCATTTTGGAGTTCAGTCAAAACTATTTTCATTTTTCAGAAAAAGCATTTCTGCAACAACAAAATTTGTTTGAGAGTTGAACTTTTACTGTTACTTCTACTGCAACATCCTTGTTACTTCATGGCAAAGTTATTCCATATGATTTACTAACTGTATAGTGACTTACTGTACAAAGGATAGTGAATAAAAAACTATGCAATTCCTGCAAATATCTGGTATCAATGTAGAATATTTGAATGCAATATAAACTGAAAGTTTCCACCTAAGACTTGGGAAAAGTTATCCTGTTTAGGATGGAGCAATCCATAATATCACAACTTCATTTTCAGTGTGAGGAAAAGTTCCTTGGCACCGTCGGGCTGATTGAACTGTCTCTCAGCCTTTATCTTTCATCACAGTAACCTTTGGGAGTCAATATCCATTAGCCATTTTCCTTCTGTCTTATTATAAATCTGAATTAAAATCTCAAATTCTGCTCTAGTAACCTGCTTTATTAGCTTTATTATAGGCATGAAATTTAGTCAATAATGTTCTAATTCAGGCGAGCACTTAATGGTTATGTTTAAAAGTAATTCTGTTCTTTTAGATACTTTACCGAGCAAGGTGCTTGAGGACTAAAACCACATACAATTTTATCAAAAGAATGTAAAACATATTAAAACCAGTTTTGTAAATAACATAGAGATGTGAAAGTTTCTCTTACCAAGCTAAAAGGTCACGGCACAAATGCTAAGTGACAAGGCTGACTGTAATATTAATTTGGAAGGCACGGTACGTCCTCTGAACTGGCACAGCCACAGGCTTATCAAAGAAATGGTAACACATAAAGCACAGGGTTGACCTTCTTCCCAAACTGCTGATCACACTTTTAAGGCTTTATATTTTCCTGCACGGGTGTCAGGCTCCGCTCTCTGCCGGGGCAGATCACAGGGGCCCCACCGAAATCAGTGCCGTACACCCCTTTACACTGCCCACAACTTTGGAATATGGGATGTATGGCACGGTATGGGCAGGTGTGGTTGAAAGCAGCTGGGGAAGATTTTTAGCACATAAATCTGTTTGTGAAATACAGACTGACAAAATGAGTCTTAACCACTGCAAGCAAGATGACCTGCTGGATTACGTGTGTAAGGTATAGCGTAGTGGGACAAAATGCCATAAATAAGTCACAGAAAAAGTTACAGCTTTCACTAAAGTAATGCATACATGGAAATGTGTATTAATTTTTATTCTTTAAGGACTTTATATATTCTTTAGTCTTTATAGAAGTAACACTCTGATGTTAGAAGACATATGACCCTTCCTGCATTGTTAATATCCCAGGACACAATCCTGCTGCTCTTTACATGCTCTGTTCAGTTGCCTCACTGATGTGATGACCATAAGTGACAACCATCCAGTCTCGCTCATAAAAAGCACATTAATTACAAGTAGGGTTTTGCTGTGTGGTTAGATTATTTTTTTTTTACACCTAGGCTCCACATTAATATTCGGGTTAGAAATCATAAGTAAAGCAGATGGCTGTCTTCCATGGGGCCAACTTTCAAAAGTGGACAAGCTGTATCTTTTGCTTACAGATTCACTGTCTTTCCAGCAACATTTGAAAAATTATGGCTTCAGTTTTGGAAAGCTTTTATCCTCCACTCACATGATCAAGAAAGATGTTACTGGTGTCAAAGAACTGAACTTAGACATATCCACTTCACTGCTTTGGCAATTGCATGTATTTGATTCTACTGTGTGGAGTTAGTAAATCGTATAAAAGTAGTCAAACATGTCAACTTATTTGTAGTTATTGAGCCTAATTGATGCTATTCTGCATTTCTTAATGCATTACCTGTAGTTTGCAGGATCTATTTCATTCTTCAGCTCATTTGAAGTCTTTTGTTTTTTAAGTAGGGCCCTCATGAATGTTAATAATCTCTTTCTTTCTATAATAAGTAAGAAGCCTATTTGAGGTCCTGTTTTAATCATTAGTTTTGATCCTTTTATTTAAAACTGAAAATTAAATTTAAAAAAAAAAGATTCCACATTGATACTCACCTGAGACAAATATTATCTCACTAAGGAATTATTATCTTCTTTCAGTCACTAATATGAAGGGCCTGGACTAATTTTCTGGATTTTTTTAACGATACACGTACCACTTGCTTTCGCAAAAACTTTTGCAGCTGTCAGGAGGTTTAAATCTTCCTCTCCAGAACTGGAAATCTGTGGGCTGATCAGGGAGAATAGTATGGTCTGAAAACAAGCGTAAGTCCATTAGATACTCCTGCTTCAAGTACCTACTTTTTTAATATAGCATTTGCTGCAGATTATAGATCTTCAGTATGTTGTAAATGATCCATGATCCGTGCTGTAAAATCACATACGACAACCTAAAGGGTTGCAATAGTAACTGTAGCAGTAACTGTAAATGTCATAGAGGAATGCCATAGTCAAAATATAATGGCTGCCAGGAGGCACCTTTACAAATCTTCTGATCCTCAGAATGTTTTCGGCTCACTTGTCATCTTTATTTTCTCCACTATAAAAGCCTAAGCTTAAAAAGAAAATAGTAAAAAGGCAGCTTACATGAGCACGCTCTGCTAAATGTCTTCTTAGGCTTGTGGCAGCTCACATGGAAACAAAACCAGCCTCACCTACAGCTGGACCTGCCTCTCCATGTCCATCCTAGCCCACCTGTGTCAGCAGATGCACTGCCTGTCTGTCTGGAGGCAGGACAGGGCTATTTTCCCAAGACCACGGGGCTGGGGATGTGGCCAGGGGCTGCGAACAAAAGGACACAGGCAGGGTAGAGCAGGGCAAGCCCCCGTAAATCACAGTGCCTGCCTTGGCACCAGCTCTGATTCCCAGCCCGTCCAGCCAAACTGGGACAAATGAGTCCCGAAACAGCCTTGATGGTGGACATTCCCAGCAGCAGTGTGCACAAACCCTCAAATATGAAGCTCGTCCTGCAGGAGGCAGGGCTAAAAGCAGGCACTGCCCCTGCAACCCAACTCTTTCATGGGATATCCACCCCGGGGCAAGGACCGCCGGAGCTCCCATACCATGGTTTGAGCTCCCACTGCTACTCCAGGGCTAAAACACAGCTACAGTTACTATAGCAAAGTGTAATTATAAGCCCCCACTATTGCACATATATTGTTAAAAAAAAAAAAAAGAAAAACGGGAGAGAAGTCAAAAGCTAGGGAATCTGCAACTTGCAAGCATTTATAAGATTGCAATCTGTCAGCTCATCCCAAGCTCAGGGAGATCTGAGTCCTTCTCTCCTCCCCTATATATCAAGGCTTACCTTCCACCTCCGAGGGCTACGCACGCTTCCCACCTCGTTTTTTACCACAAGCTTCCCTCCACTTCCACAAATCAGGCGCACGAGAAGGCAAAAGTGGGGGAGCTGCCATGCCGTGCTTTGGGTATCTGAGTCCTTAGCACTGCAACGGGTTAGTGAGAGGCAGGGACTGATAGGGGCTACACCAAATAAATACTCCAAATAAATATTCATTTGTCTTTAACTATGAGGCACCTGCTTGTTCAGAGGATTAAGGCATACGTTTCTGTCGCCCTGCGTTGCTAGACTTCTTCTGTGAGCGCTGGCACCGAAATGCGGGCTAGAATTTTCACCTTCAAATTGGAGCTATTTTTGTTGTATCAGTGAAAAAGCCCAGATTACAAACAGCTCAGACTACAGGATCACAATTTCCACTGTCAAATTAAAAAAGGTTCAGTCAGACATGACAAAAAGCATTTTTCTGTGGGCTTCACGAACATGTTCATAAGGGAGGACGGCTTTTCAACAAACTGAAAAGGGACACATTTAAGGCAAATGTAATAAAGCTTTGCTGCTTTGATACTATACAGCATCCTGAAGGGATTTATCATGTCACTGGGGTAGAGAGCACTGCTTCTCTTGCAGCGTTTCCACAGACAGCCCCAGGAAATCAAGCTGCGACACACATCTGGATAGCTCCGTACACAAACGGCATCGCATTTAAAGACGAGGAGTTGGCAAGAAAAAAGCAGTAGTCCATGCACGATTACTCATTTCTGCAAATTCTCAGTTTGACAAGAACCACGAGTAGACTGAACAGCTAAAGTCAGGTAAGAGGGGATTTTGGCAGCAAATGGGGTTTTTTTCATGCCGCAGACCATCCAGACATAAAACCTTACCTGGAGAACCACCTAAAGGACGTTTAACTAATATTCTACTGTTTCAAAAAAGCTGTCAAATCACAAATCTTCAAAAAGCATAGAAGGAAATGCAAAACACTAGTAGCATGGCATGATCCAATGTTTGCACTGAAATAACAGGTGTGGAAGATAAGTATGTTCAGAGAAATCAGAACAGCTTAAAAAATTCATCAAGCTGGAAGTATTTAAGCAGCTGAAAGAGTTATTCATACAAATTAGATGTTGCTTTACTGTTTATCCCTAAAGGAAGAAAGGTTTCATAACTTTGTGGGAGAAGCTGTATAGCTCCAAGGCTGTAACACACATCTTTTTCAGACTCTTTTGCGAGAAGAGTTCTAATTGATAGCGGGATGGGACTGTAGCCGGCTTTATGGGAGACTGATTTAAGCGCTGTAGGTTATACGATGCTGCAGTTAGATAAGGCTGCTCCCTGCAGGAAGCCAAAGTTCGCAGAGGTCGCTTCGAGTCGAAATTGTTTTTACGAGTCAGGTAAAAGCTGTTTGTTAAAATACAATATTTTTTTTTTTCTGCCAAAACACAGAGGATCATACAGTTAGAGGCCACCTTCTTGTAGGTAAGATCTTTTCCTGGGCTTTTCAGGGTTGGAAAGAAAAAAAGTCATTTATTCTTGGCTACCTTTCTGGGGCCACACACACACTCTGCCTGTCCAGCTGCCTGCTCACTTTGTGCTTCTTTCCACTTCAATGAAATCAGTGCCTCGTTTCCTGTTTTTGCAACCAATTTCCAGTGAAACCCCTCTAGCCACATGGCCGAGTTTCCAACCCAGCCTTCCTATATTGCGTTGCACCTTGGGCGGTGGCTCGTCTTGTTTCAATTATCACTGAACAAATGAGGTTTTAATTTCTCTTTCATTTTGTTTGAAAGAAAGACGATTGGCATGCCCTTCCACTTCAGTGTGGGCTGTGATTGTCCAGACTTCACACTCGCAGGCAGCCACCAGTCCTGTCACACAACACAATACGCCTCTTGCATATTCAGGTCAACCAGACCAAGGACAGATGTTTCTCTGGTTTTACTGCACTTTTGGCCTGGACTGACAAGCCATTATAGGCCAGAATGGCCAATTGGCAATACTGCCATCTCCTTCATCTTGACGTAGCTTTCTGATTGGGAATTGTCTAATTTGCTTTGATTTCAAACATGGAAGTGTACGTGTTCCATCCCAAACTTTGAACAGAAATACTTTTATTTCAAACTAAAGAATATACCTACTTTGCACCACTAATTGGGATATCCATGTGGATTTATTTAATTTTCCAGATTAACACAGACCTAAATTTGATGGCAATGGATGAAAAAATGTTCTTTATTTTACAAGCATAATATGGGTTTAACATGCTGGTATGTCGTTAATGACGTGTAACATATTTTCTTCCATCAAAGTCAAAAAACTGAATTTCAGTGGAGTATTTTGCTGTTTTCTTATTGAGAAGTAGGATGAGTGCTGCTCTGTGGGGCATCTGAACTAGTCGCAGAATCACAGGGTGGCTGAGGTTGGAAAGGGCCTCTGGAGGTCACCTGGCCCAACACCCCTGTTCAAGCAGAGCCACCCAGAGCCACTTGCCCAGGATCATGTCCAGATGGTTTCTGAATATCTCCAAGGAGGGAGACTCCACAAGCTCTCTGGGGAACCTGTGCCAGTGTTTGATCACCATCACAGTAAAAAAGTGTGGGGGGGTTGTGTTCAGATGCAATTTCATGTGCTTCAGTTTGTGTCCGTTGCCTCTGGTCCTGTCACTGGGCACCACTGAAAAGAGCCTGGTTCCCTCATCTTCATTCAGGTATTTATACCCATGGGTAAGATCCCCCTCCGCCTGCTCTTCTCCAGGCTAAACAGTCCCCGTTCTCAGTCTCCCCTCATTCCTCAGACATTAGCGTCCCTTAACGATCTTCAGGGCCCTTTGTTGGACTCTCTCCAGTGAGTCCATGTCTCCCTGGTACTGGGGAGCCCAGAAGGTGACCAAGCACTCCAGCTGTGGCCTCACCAGTGCCGAGCAGAGAGGAAGGATCACCTCCCTCGACCTGCTGCCAACACTCCTCCTAATGCAGCCCAGCATATCACTGACCCTCTTTGCTATGAGGGCACTGGCTGACCATTAGCTTTTTGTCCACTAGGACTTCCAGGTCCTTTTCTGCAGAGCTGTTTTCCAGCTGATCAGCTCCAGCCTGTACTGGTGCCTGGGGTTGTTCTTCCCCACGTGGAGGACTTTGCATTTCTCCTTGTTGAACTCCATGAGATTCTAATCTCCATCCTGTCGAGGCCCCTCTGGATGGCAGCACAACCCTCTGGTGTATCAGCCACACCTGCCAGTTCTGTGTCACCTTCAAACTTGCTGTGGGTGCACTCTGCCCCATCATCCAGATCATTAATGAAGATGTTACACAGTACTGGCCCCAACATTCAGCCCCTGGGTACACCTCTAGTGACTTGCCCCCAACTGGACATTGTGCCATAAAGATTGTTATTATTCTGAAACTCGTTGAAATTTTTCACTGAATAAGGAGACAACCAATAAATAAGGAAAGCTCAGGTGACATAGCAATAGCTCTGTCATTTCCAATTTTTAACGAAAAATGACATTTTCTTATCAACAGTGAAAAATTGGTCTTGTGACATGGGGAAAGAATGATGCTAGAGTAAATACCTTTCACTGAATGAAAATATGGTGTAGGATGAATTTAAAATATTAGACAGCATGATATGGACATGTAATTACCGTCATAGCTAGCTATAAACGACCAGTTAGATCATCTGGTCAAGTCCCCTGTCAATGCTAAATTGAATTTTGCATGCATTTTGTATTGTTTTAGGCAGCCTGGGCACTTTCAGTAAATGTGATAAACATACTTTTAAATAAAAGTAATTCTGCCGTGTCTGGAGAAAGAGAGAGAGAGAAGTATCCTATCAAACTACTCAGTGTTGATAGTTAGGTTAGTCTCATTTCAGCTTTACAAGAAAAAGCTGTCAAGCTTTAAAGCAGGCCTCACTGCACAAAGAAATCAATGATAAAGTGTACATTGATTTCAATAAATCTGTTTCAGTCCCGAAACCATATATTTGCTGGGGCAGGGACGCTGCCTCTTTCTGTCTTTTTGTCTTTTAAACATCATGTGCACTGATGATAGTATAAAAATAAAGCTGTGGATAGCTCTAATCTCAGACAATAATGGCCTCCGATTCGAAAGCAATCCACAGGGACTGGCAAATTATAACAAACACTGCCCTGGTCCCTCTAACAAACCCCATCGATTTAAAATGACCAGGCATGGGCAAAGCTGCCTCTGTGGTGTACAGTTTCATTTACTGGAAACGGAGCATTTAAACAAGCGCTCTTGGATGTTGCTGTAAGCAGGTAAGTTGTCGGACCAGAAAACTTTTCAGGAACCAATTCGCACAGCATGGGAGCGAGGATCTGTGCTGCGGTGGAAGGTCTGCGGGATGCCCTTTTTGGGGGCGGAGGATGCCAGGAGCTGGCGCTGCCAGCTGGTGTGCCCACAATGGCGGGGCCTTTCCTCCAAGAAAACACCGTCTGCATAGGATGTGACTGCAGTATTTATTACTCCTTTTATGTGAACCCAAATTTAATTGTAAATCCGCACCTCTGGCCTCATCCTCAGAGCATGGAGCTGAAGAAGGGCTGGACTCCTCCTTCCGAGTTTGAAGAGCAGCGACCGCCGGGCTCTCCTCTCCCACGACTCGGTCTCCCGGCAGTGTGCTAATAAGCAGTGGCAGATGAAGCGTTATTAATTAGGTTCATTTAAAGTAAAAAACCCACTGCCACACAAATAATACGGAGGGCCCATAAAAGTTTGGATATATGAGGCCAGCCCACGCTAGGAAGTACTGATATGTGTGGAAATAATGATGCTCTCTGGTGTAAATGGCTCTTTAGAGTGATGCTGTAAATACTTCCCCTCGTTCATCACCCCGCGCTCGCAGGCTCTGCGCTCTTCCGAGCCGGCCCCCTGGGGCTTCCACGTTCACATCACAGTCAGAGACGAATGTCCTCTCTGTCGCAAGGTTTCAACTTTATGTCACCTATTACCACAAGTCGTCGTGCTGGGTTACCGTAAATCAGATTAACGTTCTTCTAACGCAGCTTCTGCGAGGGATCCTTAGCAGGGGAATTTCAGAGAGGGGTGCTTAGAGTGGTAATTTTAGTAAGGAGAGACTCCTATACAATGTGCTGAAAGCATTAACCACAATATAAGCAAAAAAATGCCTCAGACCTGCTACAGCCTACTAAGTAAATACATAACAAACATATGTAAGTCACCTCCTGAAACATGGCTTTGGAAATACGAGCAGAAAGTACCGGAGGAGGGTCAGTGTGATTTATTTTTGTTTTACCTGCCCCAGAACACTCTCATTTCCTGATGAACACAATGACTTGGCACAACTTGAAGCCCGGCAAGTCAGATTTCTCTCAGCAGACATCCTGATCACTCCGATGGATATTTTAGGAAATCGCCATTAGTTCCTTTAATTAATGCCTCCCCGACAGGGACTGGTGCAGCCTTTTCCCACATCAGCGGAACGAAATATGCTTCAGCCATTTTGTCCAATAAAGCGGGGCCGGGCGATTGCTTCCGAATTGCCTGAAGTCAGTTCCCCCAAAGCCCCAGGTACCTGCTGCCATCCATGGCAGAGCACCAGCTTCCCCTGGGAGCCTTCCCACCCCTAGCACTCATTTTATAGCACTTTTTCTACACACTTGGTTTCTTCCCAGAGCCTGTCTCAACCTTACCAGAGTAAGAAACCCGTTATACCATGGGATGCATCATCAGTCCTTTCCGCGATAGCCAGCTGGAAATCTGGATAGTGTGATTCAAACCACTTTCCTGCTCACAGCACTTCACTCCTCGCCTCGCAGCCCTGCTCCAGCTGGGAAGCCCGGCCTCACCGTGCCCAGCCAGAGCTGTGTCCCCCTGGTGTGACAATGCCGGCTCTTGGCTGGTGGACGCCTGTCGATACATCTGTCAGGTCTGTGCCCCAGCTCCCTCACCTCGTCCTGCGCACACTGCCATAGATCTGGGACTTTAGTTTCTACGAATGCTTTGCCAAACAGCAGAAAAATCAAGTCAGGCTATTTAACTAAATTTTGCCTCTGGTTCTTTGAGCCCATCCCATCTTGCGTATCAGTTTGCAAAGCTGTAAAAGTCAATAACTGTCCACAGCTCCCCTGTTCAAAATAAATAAATAAATCAAGCAGGCAACCAGGAAATTTGCTTGCCACACAACTCCCTTCGATAGCAGGATGTTCTCGCTGAGCCGACCTAAGCACAACTTATCGCAGAAAATTATCTCGCGTGCCGAACAAAAAATTTCCTCGTTGGAACTTCAACCTTTGCCACCGGCGGCTGGCACCCTGCGCCCGCCTCGCGAGGAGATCTCCCCCCAGGGCTATCCTTTGAACTCTTAAAACTACGAGTGGTGGATTTCAGCAATAGTTTGCACCGCGGGCAAACTTCAGGCAGAGGTGCCAGCAGGCGCTGCTGGCCGAGGGCCAAGGGACGCTGCAGCCCTTCCCATCGCAGCCTTGCGCCGCCGCGTTTGGGAGGGAGCCCGCCCGGGAAATGGCTTTCCCCGCAGCCAGACAGAGGGATTTGCCAGGCGTTAAGCGCTGGCGCAGCGTAGCTGGCAGGCTTTCTAAATACGGTGATTCTGGCTGCCTCCCACGGGGGATAAGTCAGCCTCGTCATGACTTACAGACCTCGTTAGGGTCAGGTATAATCTTGACTTAGGGATGACACCCAAAGTGGCTGGCCTGGGAACACTCTTCCCGTCGTCTGGTAGGACGTCTCACAACTGCTTTGCCCAAGACAAGTCAGTCCTCAGCGGTTCTGGTTCTTCCACGGCGTGTTTTTTCTCTGCAAAATTTCACACTTTTGTGGGGGTATCCCCATCACTTCCAAATCTGGCTGAGGGTTTCCCATCCTGGGACACTCGTGTTCCCAGAGCTGTGACCTCACTTGTTCAGTGGTGGTCGCTCCCAAATCCAAGGGGGGATTTCCACTATCTGGAAACTGCCTTTTCACACTCCCACCAGTGCAGCTGTATTCTCGCTTCTGTCCCACACCTCCTATACGCTGTCCTTCTCTGTGTCCAGAGCGCGCTTGTGCAAGGGTTACCTAAAATTTAAACAAACAAGCAAAAAAAGCAGGAAATTGCTATGGCCCGTTAAGGGAAGGAGTCCAAAAGGATGGGGAGCTCGCACTTTCCGGCGGGCAGTATGGCTGGGGAAGTCCTGGGGCTGCTCACCCAGCTCTGTCCTTCAGCTGGAAGTTTGTGGTTTCCCCGGGTGCGCCAGGGAGCGCTCACCCCGTCCCACCGCGCCCGGGCTACCGCTGCCGCCTCGGGGCATTAACGACCGTGTTCAACGCGTTCGGACCGGGCGGCAGCGCCTGCATCGGAGCCTCCCAGCGCCTAATGGCATGAAATGATGGCACATAGTAGCGTCACGGCACGGCACTTATTATTTTCCCTTTTTTTTTTTTTTTTTTTTTTCCCAAAAAAAAAAAAAAAAAAGGGA